>OX578133.1:152015752-152268252 GCA_951213105.1 Amaurobius ferox | reverse complement strand
TTAAAAGAATTTGCTGTTACTGCTAATGGATTTTTTCACAGTCTGTTGTTACCAAGTCAATAAAAACAATAAAAATAGCCAGTATGTGTCTTATGCAAATCGCAAAAGCTCTTTCTTGGGTGAAACAGAAATGTAAAACAGAAGTCTCTGTGAATATCATGTTTATCCTTACAGTGAGTGATCGGAATGTAAGGAGCATAAGAAAACCTGACGTTCAGAAAAGTTTTTCGAGAAACCCAGTGTACCATTCAATGCTTGTTTCTTTCACCCCTTATACGCATCACTGATTGTTAACAAGGACAGGAGTCTGGTTACTTTACAGGAGAAAATCACCCAGTTGTTTCTTTTTGTTCACTTTTAACAGAAAAGGAGTAATGCAGAATATTTCAATAACAGCACTTTATTACTTTCTTTGGTGTATTTTTATCCCTTCATATCGATGGATAATATTTCAGTTTCTTAATCTTTGAAAATACTTTGGTTTGGAATTTAAGGAAAGTGAAATCTTAATATATTTTGAATCATTATTTTGATGTTTCAAGCTATTACATGAAGCAGTTTTATGTATGCTTTTTTATTGTGACATGCTATTTTAAGAATTCAATTTGGGACGTTCTTTTTACTGCTTCTTTAATAATGCGTGAAATGTAATATCAATTTTTGTAGAAGTTAAAATAAAATGTGATAGTGTTTATTTTTTTCTAGTGTGAAGATGATTAAAAATTCTCTACGTTCTGGTTTTTTAATACTCATTTTTTATTTTTCTTAATATATTCTTTCTATTCTTCTACAAAGGGACTTTTTTATATAAACTACATATCGGATATACCAGGAAGTTATTTTAAACTGCTAATATCAATGTAAAAATGTGAATAGTTTATTGAATCTTTAATGAATAGTTTAATATGTCAATAGTTTAATGTAACTTCATATTTTAATTTGGATTTTTAGGAATATTTTATAGTTATTTTTCAAGAGACAAAGAACTAAGAAATATCTGCCTTCTGTCAGGTAGTTGTTTCTTAGCGGTTGATAAGTGTGCACTATTTTTGAGCTGAGGAATATGTCTCAAAATGTTCTCGAAAAAACTGCAGTCACCTTATTGTCCTATGCCTGCTTTCTTCAAGGAATTGTTAGAAAATTAACCCATCACAAAGACTTCGTAAAAGTTTTTACACAATCAGAATACTTGTCCTTTGAACATACCATGTATTGTGGTAAAATAAAAATGAACGAAAATATATGAATACATGAAAGTATATAGATAATGAAGGACTTTTATTTTACGAAAATTTTTTCATTATTTTTTAAAGGAAATAATCCAATGCATTGACAGAATATCACAATGCGAAACTTTAAATATGGAAGAATCGCTTTTAAATAGTATAAAACCAGAATATAGTACAATGTCTCTGTAGGAAGAGCATGAAATTTTCAGCAGGCTGGCTGGGAAAGAAATTTATACTTGAATATCTAGAATTTGTATCCTGAACAAGCGCAAATTTCAAACTTTCATGAAATTGGTCATCGATGCGTTTTTCTAAAGGTATGATCACAGCATGTTCTTCCTCACTTAGTTCCATGTGCTAATATGACGAAAACAATTTTAACAAGAAAAATCAATCATGCTTAAAGCATTGATTATGAAACACTTTCCAACTTCAATGCAATTTTATTTAAAAAAGTCGAAAATGCAATACATTCCTCGGTAATATTTTAAAACTTATCACAATACTACATTGATTTATCATATTTGAAAACTTAAACCTTCATTGAAAAAAATGAACTTCATTCAAATGACGGCATTGAAATAAAAATTGCCTGGTTTAAATATCTCTAAAATGCAATACATTCCACGGTAATATTTTTAAAACTATCATAATACTACGATAATTTATTATATTTGAAAACTTCATCGAAAACAACTGAAATAAATTCAAATGACGTCATAGAAAAAATAACACGCCTGGATCTCTCTATAAAAGCAGGATTTCATTCATTTCATTCATCACAATACTATAATAATTTATTTTATTTAAAAATTAAGACCATGGAGCTACAATTCATAAACTCTATGCTTAAAACTTCATCGAAAAAAAAATCGTCCTTCTGTTTATAAAATCAATTAATATTTCATTCATATCAGCCATGCAGACTCCATGGACTGAATTATTTTGTGTTAAAGAAATACAGTAATTCTAATGCAAATCATTCTACATATTTTGCTGTTTACATTTTACATAGGTGAAAAATAAGCTTAGTTGTAGAAATAATCAAATTTGAATGAGAATTTAAACTCAAATATATTGTCATTGTGTTGTTTTAGTATGTAGATGCACAGAATTTAAGCAAAAATAAAGTAGTTTTAGGACGGATACAACACTCAATATGAATTAAAAAGAACTTTAAAAAATCACGATTTTGAAACAAGATGGATGCCATATATCATTTTGAAGTGGGTCATGTGATCGTTTCATATCATGCTCACGTGATCGTTTCATATAAGATGTGTAAGTATTATTTAAATTTTTATTTAAAAAACTACTGAATATATTTCGCTGAATTTTTTTTTATATATTTTATGGAACAATTTGACTATTACCTAAGATTTTCGAAGCAATTTGTGAATTTTAAATCCGCTTAGAAAATGTTTGAAGAATTTGGTCCCATAGGGCTCAATGTATTTCATTTTTTCAACCCGGGTTCAATCCAAAACTAATTGGGTGATTTTATTCATTTATATTCCCATAGGTCCTACAGACCGTCTGAACAACATACTAAAATTTCATTTTGATTAAGTCATTTTTACGGCAGTTATCGTGCTAACGGACAGACAGACAGACAGACAGACAGACAGAATGAACAAAGTCTTAAACACTTTTCAACTTTTTTGTAAAGTGTTAAAAAGCCTACATTAAGAGCCCTAAAGGAGAATATGTGTGGTTAACACTCGTCTTATACAGTTAAAATGTTAAAAACAGTTGGTAATTTTTCCTCTAAAAACAATTAAATAGTGTCATATTTAATATAATTGCTTTTTATGAGAATACAAATATTTTGTACTTCCTTGGAATTAAATACGATGCGAAATTGACTAACACGAAATATTTTTAAGAGAAGAGAAAATAGTCGAAATGAACAAAGTTGGCGCATAATAGGAATAAAAATAGTGTAATATTAATAAAAATAATATTAACTATAATTAATATTATTATTACTATTTCATAAAAAATAATACAACAATTATATTATTATAAATATCATTTTATAATATTAAAAATATTAATAATAAGAATAATTATTGTTATTTTTACAATAATAAGTAGTGGCTGATTAACACACGGATATCAGGGGCCGTGGCCCTAGACCTCTAAATTTGAGGCGCCCCCTAAAATTTTGAATGTGATGAAAAATATGTAAGTAGAAATAATTTTATAATTAATTTAAAACTGCTGATATTTGTTTTTATTTTAAATTATAAAATATTTTAAAAGTTTTAAAATATTTCATAATAATTTGAAGTTTCATTCTTTCAAGTTATGATATATTACTTTGAAATAAATAGTTTGAAAGTTTTCTACATGTGCAATAGGGTTTTCGGGTTCATAATCCTGAGCCTCGAAATGTGTCATATGTTGATATTTTGCATGTGTTTGGTATAACTTATTTGATAATACTTCATATATTATATTTTTTTAAATCTTTTCATTTTGGATAAAAAAAATGTCCAACATCTTGAGAAAGGCATATGCCTGTAAATGCTTCTTTTAAATAATAAGAACACATAAAATGACTACTTTCGTAACAATGTTGAACGTTTATATTTTTTATGAGTTTTCCATTTTCCAAAAATTTGTTCAAAAATTGGGGAACATAAAAAGTTTCTGATATTTACCGAGTGAACATTTTCATTGAATCGTTCCAAATTTCATTCGATTCTCTCCATTTGTTCGAGAGATTATCTCTACAGGTTCATAGGTAGATACTGAGACATCACTGAAAAATGGGTAGATTCGCATTGAGGTAACTTCAGAACGTAATTCGTGAAAGTCGGAGTTAATAACCTACCAAAACAATGTCTCTGGGTATGTAATATATGTATTGTAGGGGAAAATGGGCGTTGAGTGACACCAAAAGCATTTAAAAAAATATAAGCCATTCTTCTTTAACCAGCTAGTATCGAAATGCAAAGCTTAATGATTCAAGTTCTTTGCTGATATAGTCTTCATGAAGTGATTCAAAATACCCAATCAATGCTTTAACATATCACCACTCTATTATTATTTTTCATATATACATAGTTTAGAATAGGGGAAAATATTGTCACGGGGTCAAAAATTCGAATTCGAGTTTTGACGAAAAGGCACTTTCAAGCATACCTGAACTTAAATAGAACGTTCTTGAGGTAATGCCTGTGTGTATATGTATGTATGTTAATGTGTGTGTATGTAAGACTGTGGATGCGATATCTCATGAACGAATGTCCATCGAAATTTGGTACAAATATTACAATCGATAAATGCTGGAACCGTATTTATTTTAAACGTCATCAAATGTCAGAAAACTCCTATATATCTGTATGAAATTTTGAAAAAATCATTAAATGAAAAAATCAGAACCTTCAGTAATGTTACGACAATGATTATTTCGTATTTAATGTTTAGTCAGAAAACAACAGGCACAAACTGTACAATGCTAACGTGAAACTTTCTCGATATTTTTCAAATACATTTATGAATTATTATACATTATTATATATTACATACATTATTATATATACGATATTTTTCAAATACATTTATTACTATATATATATATATATATATATATATATATCGCTATCTAGGCGACTTTTTATAATGGTGTCAAATTGACGAAAATGTCGTCAAGTTGCAAAATGGTGCTAAATTAAAACTGAAAATATTGTGCTGTAGATCTTATATATCATTTTGTCACTGTGAAAGAAGTAAATTCATATTGAAAGCCTACATCAGATTTTTATTCTTGCCCTAAAAATAGTGTTTCGCTGAACAGCATGGAAATAGATTATCCCTAAAATAGATCTGAAATGAAAGATTTCCCTTTCCCTTGTTCACGAACTGTTTAAATATTTGCGAACCAAGATCACACAGATCAATGGCACTTGGTACTTTCAAACAGTGTTCTGTGCTCCCCCTCCTTTGACGGTAGGGTGACGGTTTCAGATTCTTTCAACCTCACAGTAAATAATGACACAAATCACGTGACACGAATTGAGAGAGTTACTATTTCTTTGTACGTTCCTGATAAATTCCTGAGTCGGAAAAAATACAGATCTGGAGCTACGAAATTCGGGCTTGAAGCGTAAACTTTAGTAAAGAGGTATCACACCACATTTAAATATACAAGTGTCTTTATACAGGAATATAGGGAAATTTTCTTAATTTACAGGAATATAGTTTACAGGAATATAGTTTACAGGAATGTAATTTACAGGAATATAGGTTAAGCATTTTAAAAAGGATTTTTTTTCAGAATTTACACATTTTTATAATTCAGGAATTTAAAGATGCCTGAGGTTGAAAAAAGAAAGATAGAACCAAAGAAACGAAATTTGGGCTTGAAACGCCAATTTTAGGCGAGATGTATCACCCCCACCTTTAAACCTATGAATGTCTTTATAGGTAGTATTTTAGAGATTCCAGGAAGTGATAGTTTTGTTGCTGTTGTTGAGACCCAGATCGTCCGACCTACCAGAAAGGTGTAAGGTAACCGTTTGGACGGCCGGGAAGTGCCACCCAATTTAGACCGGAACCCAGTGGGGGAGGCATGCATAGGGACCGTACCCTCCTTCCCCTACTACCAACCTCTCGGAAGGACTTACGGACCCACATGTTTAACGTGATCGTACTCCGCATGAACACGGTGGCAGTTGTGGCAGCGTGCAAATCCCGCTCGCAAACCACCGGGCTACCGCGCCCGAAAAGTGCCAACAGCACGCGGTGTTCCTAGGTGGTCACCCACCCAAGTATTAACCGCCCCGATGCTGCTTGACTTCGGTGATCTAACGAGAGCCAGTTTTGTGTAAATTTTCTAAAAAATTAAAAAATAACGCCATTAAATCGGTTATAGGAAGTATATATTTGACACAATATGGCTATAGACGAATTCCGTTATATTCAGGAATGATACAATAAACAACTCTTTCAACGCAGGATTCTAGTGATTGTTCAAAATGCCCTCTGTCACCGATAATAAACATTTGAATTCAAGAAAGAATATTATATTATAATTATTTATAATAAGTAGCTACGCATCTAGTAGTTGATGAAGTAAAACAGCTATTCATTGCTTCCTATATACATGTTTTGTGCGTTATCATTGCTCTAATAGTTAGACAATTCTCTAAAACTTTGTAATAGACATGTTTCTTCAATCTTGCTTTGTTAGCGATTCCATATTCAGAACTTCCTCAATTCTCCACTAGGGAAGCTGAAAACACTTTTATTTGATAGAGAATGGTTGCTTTACTATAGATAAACATAATATGCATGCACTTTTTATTCCGAAGTTGTTAGGGGTGCTTATGAACTTTTCTAGGAATCTTGTGAAACAGCCTTGTAAAGATTTTGCATCTCACATTAATATTGGTTCAATTTTATGGATACAGTGGGCAAAAAATTCATTAAATGGTACCAATAAAACCATTTCAATGGTCATGGAGTGATGGTAAATGGAAACGAATTCTTTAGAGACTGATGCTTAATACTTATTACAGTACAAATATTGTTATATTTAAAAATATTAAATTTATTATCGCTGCGTTTAAAAAAAGAAAAAGATTCAAGCAAAATTTTAGTTTTCATTAATAATTACAGATATATATTGTTTGTGAAATGAATTGCATAAGTGCATTGAATAATTAAGTCCTGTTACATAAATACATTTTTTGATTTTAACTAATTATAATGTGTCTTTGCTTATTTTAAAAATTGTAGTATTTAAAAAAAACTTATAAATGTCAAGAGAAAATTATAAAATTATTAAATACTAGAGTCATACTGAAATGTTTGAGATACGGCTAAGTGGTACACTTTAAAGTTACCTACTCTTAGGAGTGTTCAAAGTACTCCCCTTCAACATCAATGTACTTTTGTAGGCGAATTTTCCAAATATTAAATACTTCAAGCCATTTATTTCTTAGAATCGATGAAAAATATCCTTTAATATCCTCATAAATCTCATCTTCGGAATGAAAATGACGCCCACGTAATTTTTTTTTTATTAAAAAATAGCCAAAAGTCACACATAGCAAGATCATGAGAATAGGGTAGATGTTCTATCACTTTGATGTTTTTTTGCTTAAGAAATTCGACTATCATTCTTGCTGAATTTGAAGATGCATTGTCATAGTGAAGCATGAGTCCCCTAACATTCACTTCCTGAAAAATTTATGGACGGCACTTAGTGGTGTACCAGTTAGCTGTAATTGTCTTTTGTTCCTCTAGTTTTATGGCTGTGACCGGACCTGTATTTTTGAAGAACCTGTACTTCTGAAGAACACGGCGTACATTACTTTTTCATTTCTCGTTGTCTTTTCACCATTGTTGGTTTGGGATCATCTTCAAAGACCCATATTTTACTTTCTTGACGTGAACGTCAAAAAACGGTATGTATCATCAGTTTTGATTTTAGAAATAATACGGTGTCCACCATCATTAAGTAGTTTTAGGATTTCTGTACTGATTTTGACACGCTCCGCTTTTTGGTGTCTGTTAAATTATGGAGGATCCAACGACAAATTAATTTTTCATATGCAGTTCTTCATGAATAATTTTATGTATATCTGCAGGTCCAATGTTAAGTTCTTCTGTATCATTTGGTAGGTATAGCGATTCTCATCGATTAACATTTTTCGAATGGCAGGTACATTTTCTGGGACTGCTGCTGACAAAGGTCTTCCTGTGTGATTTTAATCCTGGAGATAAATTCAACCTTTCTCAACTCTGTAAACCATCTGAATATATAGTGGCACGAGATGGCGCATCATTTTTATATGCTAATTGTAGACGTTGAAGGCATTATTCTTCATTTAGCCTCACTTTAAAATGATAGCTCGATAATGCTCTCGCGTCAACTCTATTTTCTTTTCTTTCAAAATTTATTCTACGATAGCTAAATTGTAATTGTTGCCACAAATTATCGTCTGCGGACATAAAATAGTTCAAACTTAAATATCCGACCATTAATTTTTTTCTAACGCAAATTGTCTGCCCCTGTCTCAAAAATTTCAGTGTCCCCCTCATATATACACTGATTTCCAAAAGTTAAGCACGCAATGCAAATTTTCAATTTTCGAATGCGTATTTGAATTTGAGTGGCTAAAAATCGCTGCGGATATAGATGACAGTATGCAAATACCATATGTTACAGCCAATTATGACTGACTGTCCAGATATATGTTAATTAGGCAGTCGTTGAAGACGCCAGAACTCTGAAGGGTTTGATGAGGTGCATTTAAATGCTGATACGAAGTGTTTATAACTTTTGTAATATTATTTTTGATGATATTTGTGTTTCTATGGATGAAAGAAGACGAATGACAGATAGTGAGCTCTGGCGTGCTGTCGGACGCATTGAAGTAGGTCAGTCAATCAAAGACGTCGCTATTTTCTTTGACGTTGATCATTCGGTGATTTCTCGATTATGGAAACAGATCCAAACAAGTCAAACAGTTGTCCGGAGACATGTGTCCGGTCGTCCAAGGGTCACCACCCCCTCTGATGATCGGTATATTGCTGTAGTAGCCAAGCGGAATCGACGAGTGACCTCCACAATTGTTACATCCATGGTTGCAGAGGCACTTGGTAAAACAATATCTGTCAGTACTGTGCGCCGAAGGC
Organism: Amaurobius ferox; assembly: GCA_951213105.1. Lineage (NCBI taxonomy): Eukaryota > Metazoa > Arthropoda > Arachnida > Araneae > Amaurobiidae > Amaurobius > Amaurobius ferox. Next base: position 152,259,370 of record OX578133.1, on the reverse strand, counting down.
TCCACGTGAAGGGAGTATACTCCCGAGTACTACGTTTTTGTGTTCCACTAACCCTCCAAGCCAGAGAAGCAAGATTAAAGTGGTGTCGTCAACATGTCAATAGGACTGTCTCAGATTGGTGCAACGTCCTGTTCACGGACGAGTCCAGATTTCCCCTGGAATCAGATTAAAAGCGTATAAGGGTATGGAAAGAACGAGGTACACGCAATCAGGCCAAGAATATCATCGAGCATCATGCATTCAGAGGTGACAGCGTCATGATGTGGGTTAGAATTTTAATGGGCTATCGCACAGAGTTGCACAACTTTAAAGACGGTTCTGTGACGATTGTGCGGTATCGAGATGAAGTCCTAGACCCCATTGCGAGACTCTATGCTGCAGCTGTTGGTCCTGATTTCCTCCTTATGGACGATAATGCCCGTCCTCATCGAGCTAACATCGTTGACGAATACCGGTAAAGTGAGGGAATTCCTCGTATGGGGTGGCCGGCGTATTCCCCCGACCTTATACCCATTGAAAACCTTTGGGATGTTCTCGGGCGTGCTGTATCTGAACGTTTACCTCCTCCAGCCTGTCTCAGAGAGTTGGAAACTGCCCTATTGGAGGCATGGCCTTTACTCGTATCTGCGATGGTTGATCACCTCATTGAAAGACTGGAAAATCGTTGTACCGTGGTAGTCACATACCATATTAAGTTTGTTTTGTTTGCCTTTAAACATAATTTTGTTAATAACCCAAATGTGACATCATCATTTAACTTAAGAAAAGTAAATATTTTTTCATCTTTGTACATAATTCCTGTTTTCTTTAATGAATAAACACATTTGCTACCTTTATGTACAATTTTGAGTTAATCAAAGCTGTATTTTTCTATTTTTGTTGATTTTACCATTGGTGCTTAACTTTTGGAAGCCAGTGTAATACTACGCGGTGTATTATTGAGAATATATCAGATTTATTCCTTTTATTTTCTTTAATTTTTTTCAAAAAAAAGAGCCATATGCAGTTTTGCGCTTCAAGCCTCCAAATTTGTAGATCCAGCCGATCTTCGAGACGAATAAAAATCTGCAAGAACCGGAAATCAAATCGCTGAACCATAATTCGTAAGAGAAATGCATGAAAAGGAGCATAAACATAGTCAAGACGTACGTAAATGGCGTAACGAAGTAGCGCAATGACGTGAAAATTTGATTGATGAAAATGTGTCGTAAGATGAAATTATGCTCCAAGCTTCAGCTCTCTATGTGTAGTGAGAATCGAAAACAAACCGGTCAAAAATATCGTACGTAAATAACGTAACGATGTGAAAATTTTATGGATGAAAATGCTCCGTGAGATGAAAGTGTGCGCCGAGTTTCAACTTTATAAGTACTCTGAGAGCCAAGAACGAGCCCGTAAAATATGACACATGTAAATGAAGCAACAATGTAATATAATAAAATAAAAATTTGATAGATGAAAATATTTTGTAAGATGAAACTGCTTGCCGAGTTTTAAATCTCTACGTGCTCTGGGGACAGAGAACGAGCTCGTCAAAGATGTTAAACATAAAGACAAAGGAAGTATATTTGGAGTTAATAAGAAGTGCAGGGGAAAATATGTTAAGTAGCTAAATGAAAAAAATAACTTAAAACTGCATATTTGATATAATTTAAAATATGTATAAATTTTATGCGTTCATTTATTCAATAAAACTTAAATTAATACATTTCGGAAAATATGAAGAAAATTAATATAATTGTGTCAATAAAATATTGCTGGTTATAATAAATTTTCATACGGAAAACTGTTTTCATGGAACGCTAGAAAATAAGATTTTAGTTGAAATAGATCCAAAATAGAAACATTTCCTTGATTATAAACTGTTCAAATATTAGAAAACCAAAAAATAACACGAAAATCAACGACATGGTACTTTCAGAACATGGTTTGCAATCGCCTATTCAGGAAAGTGACGGTTTGAGATTCTTTCAACCCCCACGGTCAACAACACAGATTTCCAATAAAGGGACAATATTTTTATGACATGAAAAACGTATTTTCTCCATTTGTTCTTTTCAAATCAAGGTAAATTCACCAGCTGGACAAGAAATTCACTAGCTGAATGAGAAACATTTACTCGAATTCTTTATAATAGGATTAACTTGTTAAATAGAATGAAATTATTTAATGCATTCTTTAGACATAATAATAAACATATAGTTTTAAGTGCATGAATCTAAAGGATAGATAAGTCCTTATGCATTATTTATAAGTTCTTCTTCGACCTAAACCGTTTGACCTATCCGAAGATGCAATGTATCCGTTTAGACGGCTGGAAAGTGCCACCCAATTTAGACTACAACCCAGTAGGGCGGCATCCACAGGGGTCGTACCTTCCTTTCCCTACCACCAGCTCCTCGGAAGGACTTACGGACCCACATATTTAACATGCCCGTATTCCGCGTGAACACGGGAAGAGTTTGGGCAGGCGGGGATCAAACTCAGGTCGTCCGAGTGCAATATCCTTTTAACGTGTAACTGACGTGTTCAAGAGCTACAGAAGTAAGGTTCATTAATAGGAAAGTGATTATGCGCTGGCGATTGAGAAAGTTTACAGCGCCTCTAGCGGTCAATTGAAACAATTATAATTCCCTTCTCGGAATATTATACCCGTTCTTTATTTAGTGTGGAAGAATGTGAGGTTTGCAGATACCAGTACACAGACAATAAAAAATGAGTTTAAAGAAAAGCAATAATTATTGTATTGGATCATTTAGAAATTTATATACAACATTTATTATTTACTACTAAAACGATAATTTTAAATAAATTGAAATTAGCTTATTACACGGAATATTATTTTTCCATGCATAATTCTCGCATTTTTTTTCTTCAGAAATACTCCAGTAGTAAACGAGACATTTGCAAAATTATCGCCCTTTCTTTTTCCGCATTTTTTATCTTTTGTGTTCATGCTATTTGCAAACTACACGCATTAACATAAGAACATTCTACGACTTTGGAATTGAAAGTTTTCACCTTATCTTATACTTCGCTTTTGAGATAGGAATTTTGACGTCTTGAAATCGTCGCTAGAGGCGCTGCAAACTTTCACAATTGATAGTAACTTTCCTATTAGTAGACCCAATTTCTTCAGTTCGAGAACAGTTCAATCGAATGTTAAAGTAATATAAAAGGACTTAAGAGGGAATCCTGTGAAGTGAGCCGAATATTTTGTATGATATTTTTATATGGGGAATTAAAATCATTTTCCAATTGCAAAACATTTATTAGTATGAAAACCGCATTAATGATTTCACACAAGGAATCGAATTGAACCAAGTGTTACGAAAACAGATTTCTTTTAAAATAGATTTGAAATAGTTTCCCTTGTTCATAGACTGCTCAAATATCTGAGAACCGAGATCAGACACAAATCAATGACACTAGTATATTTCAGAACATGTTTCACAATCTCCCCCATTAAAGGCAATAATAGTCTCCCAATGTCAATGATACGACATATAACAAAACACGAGATAATAATTTTACGAAATGGGACAGCTATTCTTTGCTTTGTGTTCTTATAGCAAAATAAAATGAGGAGCTGGCAGCGCAAGAAACGCTTATCTGATTTTTACTTTCCCTATATGCATAATATAATGTATAGGAAAAGTATTGTGACGGGGTCGAAAATTCGAAGCTGAGTTTTTGACGGAAGAGCACGTTTCAAATATCCCGGAACTCAACTCGAACGTTTTTGAGGTGATGTCTGTGTGTGTGTTTTGATGTGAGTGTGTGTTAATTTGTGTGTATGTTGGTGTTTGTGTCCGCGAATCTACGAAAGCGATATCTCACGAATGAATGGAACGTTTCGAATGAAATTAGGACAAATATTACAATCAGTGAATACTAGAAGACTATTGATTTTAAACGCAATCGAATGTTTGGAAGACCCCAAATTTCCAAATGACATTTTGAAAAATAATAATTAAAAATCTGAATTTTTAATGTTACGTAAATGCTCATTTCTTATGTAATTTGTTATTAGTAAACAAATGACACAAACTTTAGAAGGATATAATGAAATGTTCTTGAGATATTGCTCGTTTTTCTAATAAATTTATCAATACTGTTACATAAAATTAAAAAGAGTACTAATTATTGTGATATGAGTTCACTTCTCATGCAATATTATGTAGCAAATTTGTTAGCATCATTTTTGGGGATTTAGTTCTTTCCATACACGAAAGAAGATACCTCTGCAGTAGTTTTGTATTTTTACGACCAACAATTTGCCAATAGTCATTTATGTATAAAAGAAACTCGTCTCTTCGCCTGTGTGTAAACTACTCGTTCTATGTGTAAAGGTATATATTATCATGGTTAAATACTCGTTCACAGTCCATGGACCGAACACCAAAAAGCCATTTAGAAATATGCTTTTGTTTATAATGTCTGGGAACTGCAAAAAATTTTATATACTATGAATCACAACGAAGCAATCTAAAAGTGCAATCTTCTCCAGAAAATAATTCAACATTATTCTATTATATTCGCATTTCTGCAAAACTGTTACGAATTATACCGATATACATTTTAATTTTTCCATGTTTGATGCAATGCCATGCCACCGTTAATTATGTGCATTCACTGTAAAGCATTCTGGTCTTTGCTCATTTTTTCAGCTACTTTGTTGATAATTTCGGCAAACTGATAAGAAAAGCCACAATTACAGGAGTTCATGAAAATTCCAGCTTCATTTCTGAAATATCCAGCTAATTATCGTCAGCTAATTAAGCGTTATTACTTTCCTTATATGGCCGACGCAGTGGTCGAACGGTCAAGGCGAGCGTTTCCAAGCGATCGTTCGACCACCGCGTTGTGGGTTCGAGTCCCACGCAAGGCATGGATGTTGTGTTGTTGGGCGCAGTGTGTTCCGCCCCCTCTGGTGCGCCTGGGGCAACGTCCCAGGATGGCTAAATGTTTCACGTTTCTTGCCGATGTATAGGCGAATGATGAAAGTCATGTCTGGCCATTTGATGAAAAAATAAAAAATAAAAAAAATCTTTCCTTATATGCATAATATAATATATAAGGAAAGTATTGTGACAGGGTCGAAAATTCGAATTCGAGTTTTCGACTGGAGAGCACGTTTCAAGCATGACTGAACAAGAATCGAACATTTTTGAGGTAATGTCTGTGTGTGTGTGTGTGTGTGTGTGTGTGTGTGTATCAGTGAGTCTGTGAAGACAATATCTGACGAACGAATGGAGTGATTCGAACGAAATTTGATACAAAAATTACTATCCGTGAATACTGGAAGCTTATTGTTTTAAACGCAATCAAATGTTTAGAACTCCCCTAAATTTTCGAGTGAAATTCTCAAAAATCATCAAAAAATTAAAACCTTTAATAAAGTTGCGCAAATAGTAATATCTTATGTAATTTTTCATTAGACAACGATTGACACAAACTTTAGAAAGCTAGTATGAACCGTTCTCGAGATATTGCACATTTTAAAAATAAATTTATCAAAAAATCACATAAAATAAAAAATATATTAAATACTGAGAAATATGTTCACTTTGTATTTGTAATATCATGCGATAAGTTTGGTGACACTATTCTCGTGGATGTAGCGCGTTCTATTCATGAGAAAAGATATTTTGGATAATACTTTTGTATTTGGACGTAAATAGTCATTTCTCTGATATGAGAATAACTTATTTCTTCGTCCATAACGTTTGGCGAGATTTTGGCGACGAATTTGGTGGAATGTCGCCAACTTGGCGACTTTTTTAAATATTGCTAAATTAACGAAATGCCGCCAAATTGATAAAAATGACGCTAAATCAATGAAAATGACGACTAATTGACGAAAATTCAATATCTAGGAAAGAATATAAGAATCTACTATAAGAATAATCTATTTTTCCGTCCGTAACGTTTGGCAAAATTGTGATGACGAATTTGTCGGAATATCTCCAACCTGCTGACTTTTTTAATGTTACCAAATTGACGAAAATGCCACCCAATTGATAAAAATTCGCCAAATTGATAAAACCGAAGCTAAATCAATGAAATGACGACTAATTGATAACGTCCAATAACTTTGAAAGAACATAAAAGTAGACTCTAAGAATAACCTATTTCTCCGTCCGTAGCGTTTGGCGAGAGATTTATCGGTACGTCGCCAACTTAGCAACTATTTTAAATGTTGCCAAAGTGACAAAAATATTCCCAAATTGATAAAAATGAAGCCAAATGGGAAGTAATGTTTCGCAAATTCTGATTTCCGTCATATAACGGCTATACCTTTTAGTATAATATAAGATATGCCCTTCTCTCCGTTTGTCTGTAACACTTGCTGATGTATTTGGCGAACTTGGCGAATAATGTAGCAAAGAATCGCCAAGTTGGCGATATTTCGCCCCAGATTAACGAAAATATCGTCAAAATTGCAAAAATGTCACTAAATTAATGAAAAAGACGCCTAATTGTTGAGCTAATTAGTAAAATATTTTAATATATGGACTATATGGCTTATTTATCATATAATTATTGGTGATAAATATCATTGATAGCGATATGATTATCGCTATCAATATTGGTCGTTTTTAATTTAGAGTTGTGTGAAACATAGGTGAATTGGGTACTTTGAAATAGTTTTACATGTTGTCATTCAGAAAATCGCCAAATGTACGATTCAACGTTAAAATCACAGTACCGTGGATCTTATACATTATTTTTTGACTGTAAAAGGAGTAAATTCATTGCATTATATCAGGAAAGTTATGTGCTGGCCACATCAGATTTTTTTTGTTTATATATATATATATATATATATATATATATATATATATATATATATATATTATCATAACTATCAGGAACCTTTTTCCCCTGGAACTTTCAGCAACATGTTTAGAAATATTTTACAGTGTTGACTTACTTTTACTGGCTCTTAATATTTCCATAGAAATTCTGCTGTATTTGAACTTTTTCTACTTATGAGAAAATCCCTCTATCTGGATTGAATAAACAACAACATTCAAAAGAGGCATTTTCCCGAAAGGTATTTCAATTATATGGCGATTTGATTATATTTTAATTCAATCTTCAAATCTCAATTTGTATCCTGCCCAAGAGCTCTAGTTTTCTCAATTAAGATATTACAAGAAAAGTTGCTAAAATTAACCTGCATAATATGCACTGAACTTACTGACAAAGTGAGTGGGTGAGTGGGTGAGAGAGTGGTGTAGTAGAATTATCGAGCACGAAAATGCATCATTCATATTTAAAGAATGTATCAAAATTATCGATTATATAGCTAGAATCTTGTTTTTGATGTTTTTTGATCCGTCTCAGCTTTGAGACCAAGGGAAAAAAAATCTACAATTTTACAACTTCGAATTAGGGGTAGTGCTACAAAGGAATAATAAAAAAATTAAAAACCACTTTGCTTATGTATCGAACACTTCCACTCTAGCTATAGTCAGTCTGATTTGATCCATTTCAGCTTCCAGGTCAACTAAATTTTCTAATATTTCACAAATTCAAATTAGGGATGACGATGCAAAGAAATAATTAAGAAATTCAAAATCGATTTTCAGAATGATCGAGCACTTCCATTCGAGCCAGAATCTCGGTTTGGACCTCAATCGATCCGTCTCAGCTTCCAGATTAACAGAAAAATCGAAAGCTTTAAAAATTCGAATTAGGGGGTGACGATACAAAGGGATTTTCAAAAAGATTACACCTCTTTGCCTCTATAAAACTATAAATGCACAAATTTGATATCCTTTCGCTACCAAAAATTAAAACTGGTTATCAACAACTTTGATTGAACGTGCAGGTGTCAGATTTCGTGACCACTAGCCACTGAGAAGACGAAGAGAGGCTAGTATATAATGCGCATATTCGTACGAAACCCGTACTCTTATTTTCGTGCTAGACAGCAAGTCTTGTCAAATGTTACGAAAACATCTTACAGATCAAATAAATCCGAAACAGATTTCCTTTTTAACGAATTGTTCAAATATTTAGAGAACAGAGATCAAATCAATGCTACATAGTACTGTCAAAGCATGTTTTGTGCCCACCCCCTCTCTTGAAGAGAGTGACGGTCTAAGATTCTTTCAACCTCACAGTCAATAATGACACAGATCTTCAAACATGTGGCAATATTTTTAGAAAACGGGACAGTATTATTTCGTCCTTTGTTTCGTAGAATAAGATAAATTCTCAAGGAGAAAGCAAGACGCAGTTTATTTAGATTCTTCGTGTAAATGTTATAGTACTGCTTTGTCTAAATAATTAACAGCGTAAAATCACTATATAACTGTCTAACGTGTTTTTGTCTTTTCTGCCCCCCCCCCTCGAGAAGCTCCCCGGAGACCCAGAAAGCCGAATCTTTGCACACTTATAATATCGACTACGGTACAGAACTCAACGTAGTCATATTTTCAATTCCTCTTCTTGAGGCGTGGAAAGTGGTGTTTACTGAAAAATTTGTTTAAACCCCTCAGAAGCCCTCTGGTGACTAAGAAAACTAAATCTTTGCACGCTTATAGTACCAACCATCGACTGGAACGTAATGTAGTAATATTTTTAATGCCTCCCCCAGATCTGAGATTAAAGGGTTGTTTAATGTATTTCCATACCCTCAAGCAGTCCTCCGGTGGCTTAGAAGGATAAATTTTGTGCTTATACTGTCGAATCGACCACCGAACGGAACTTAATGAAGCTGGATTTTCGATTTTTCTTCAGTAGTGGACAAAATGGCGGAAGTGTAATATCCCTCAGAGCTCTCTTGAATCCCCCAACAGGGACATAAAAGGATGAAACTCGACCACGGGACAGAACCTTACTGGGCCAATTTTCAATTGAGACCACTATTTTCGACGCTGAGCACCATACATTGTCAAACTAAATAAAACCTATAAAAAGTTCCAGCTTAATTTTATAACAGCGTTAGTTTCTCTGTTTTTGACAGGCTGAAATACTTGTCTATGTAACAACTGTCTAATGTGCTTTTGTCTTTTCAGACCCCCCTGAAACCCTCAGTAAGCTTGAAGAGTGAATATTTGTATTCTAATGTACTCTTGTAAATACTCTAAAATCTGGGAAATAAGCAGCTTCTGCTGTGACAATGAGATAAAACACCCTGAAACAAATCTACATATTTATAATAGTTAAAGAATAAATTGTTATAAACAAATAAATGCTGTATGTACATGAAAGGTGAAAGATGCAGATTTGAAAGTTATATTCAAGTAAGTAACTCCGCCGGCGATAAGCGCGCTATTGTCAATGCACAGATACCGCAGATCTAAAATGTGGTTTTTTTTACACTTTTCTACCATTATTATTACATAATACAGTTGATCAAAGTGTATATATCATCCGAAGAAAAATTACATATTGGGTTTTGTATTGAGTTCGGCCCACACTTTTATTCGCATCACGTTAACAGCCCATCTAAATGATGACGACCTTATATACCCGCTGAGGAAACTTCTGTAAAAAGCTTATAACTCGGGAATTTCTTAGTCAACCCACAAAATTCCAGAAGTTTCCAGAACTCATCAAAAGCCTAGCCGTTGATGAAAATTCCCAAATTCGTCGCCTAGGTAAAGTGATCTATGTGGAATAGCAAATTATACCAATGGTCTCCTATATTCATGATAGGTATTCATGATAATATGTCACTTCCGTTATATATCCGTCACTGAAGAAAACGTGTAGATTAATAAAAATCCGAGGGACGATTTTTTTATTCCATTACGGTGTTTTCCCTTTGCATTTATTTTGTATTGCGGGAAAGTGAAAATTGAAGAAATACAATATATCTTTTTATTCGTATTTGAAACTGATAGGGGGATATAAACATTAATAGCTATCATTTTTCTATTGTTGCTTAAAGAGAAAAATATAATGCCTCACTTTCTAGGATCTTCCCCCCCCCCCCCTTTTCACCCTTACCTGGCATATCTTCACCCAAATTACCAGAATTTCAATGCAACCATAAAAGATAATGTGGAAAGAATTAAGTTTAAATCAAGCTTATTAAAGGAAATTCATTAAAAATAGAAACCTCGAAGTGGAGAAAAAGCAAAAAAAGCTTAACTTTCCTGCGTTGTTTTGGAGATTTTAAAATACATTTCATAAAGGTTTATGAAAAATGACATTAATTAATTTAAAATTGCTATAAAAGTTGAAAGCATATTTCATTTCTTTGAGATTTTATTATGCTTTGTTTATAATTGCATATAGAGGCTTAGTATCAATTCAAATAATTAATATAAATTTAACATAAATACATTGTGGGATTAAACATTGTTTTGAAGAATATTTCTCTTATAGTTTGTATTTTGAAAGCCGCTGAATATAGTTATATATATATCTCATGAAAAATAAAACTACTGTAAATTACTCCAATTCCAACTGAGATTCAACTTATGGATCTCCACTAAGATAATCAATGCTCTGTCTATTCTTCTTCTTCGACTCAGATGGTCCAACCCACCCGAAGGTGTAAGGTTGGACGGGCGGGAAGTGCCACTCAATTTAGACCGGAACTTGGTGGGGGTGGGGCGGATTCCATAGTGACCGTACTCTCATTCTCCTCACCACCAACCTCTCGGAAGGATTTCAGGATCCACATGTGCAACGTGCCCGTACCCCGCGTAAACATGGGGACAGTTTGGACACCGGTAGTCGAATTCAGGTCGATCCCCGAGCACTAACCACTGTGTTGTCCCACCTCCTAATGCTCTCTATTCTTCTTCTTCTTCGACTCAGAACGTCCAACCTACCAGAAAGGCATAAGGTATCTGTTTGGATGGCCTGGAAGTGCCACCCAATTAAGACCGGAACCCAGTGCGGGAGGCATCCACAGGGACCGTACCGTCCTTCCTCTATCACCAACCTCTCGGAAGGACTTACGGACCCACATGTTTAACGTGATCGTACTCCGCGTGAACATAGCGTCAATTTTGGTAGTGGCGGGAATCGGACCCGAGCTATCCGAGTGCAAATCTCGCGCGCTAACCACTGGTCTGTCGCGCCCTTATGCTTTGTCTATTACCGAGGCCTGGACCCAAGGGCTCGTCAGAGAGGCTGAGCATCAAAATCTCTGGCCGAGAGAAAAATTGATCCCCAGCAAGTAACAGATTCAATGAGTCGCCCGACCGAACCGGACAGAGAAAACCGCGGACTCCACCATGCCACACACGCACCACCCGGGATACCACAGGGGACAGCAGACCATCACCCCATCAGGCGAGGCCAGTCGCTACCAGTCTCGGCAAGGAACGCCGTATGCTCTGTCTACTGTACTTCCAGGAGGACAGCCCTTTCTTTCATAGTTGAACTAAACCTTAGATTCTCCTCCTTCAAAATTACATATCAAAGTAAAACGTCAGATCTGAACGACCTCTTCATTCTTTTGCTTTTCCAGTTTCTGTCCGCCGTACCCTTTCTGAAACGTTATGAAGATCGCTTTCATAAATCCTAAAATTTCTAAGATCTCTGTAAATATTGAAACACTATTTTTGAAATCGCTGTGACCCACTGCAGCTAATCTGAAGAGATAAGTTGTTTCGGCGCCTTAGTAAACTCCAACCTGGGACGAATCAACAGGGGACCATCCAAATCCAACCGGGGTCGAACCAAATCCAACTAGGGACGTATCAAATCATAGATGTCAGAAAAACCAGTTGACGAACTCACTATTCGTTAAATTATTGAGTTGATAGTATTTCCTAGTGCAGCCTTTACTACATTTGAAACATACAGAAACATGTAGAATAAAAATTAAAATCCGGATCACAAAAGTCTGTAAAATCATATTTTTGTTTTCTTAGCTTAACAAATACTATAGAGATTTTAGAATCAAATAACGCAAACTACTTGTTTCTATGATGATTATATCAGTTGATATTAAATGTTTTTTGTTCTACTTTATATGTTGTTGAAATATGAGTATAAAAAGTCCATTTATGTAATTCGGAGTGAACCTTTTCATGATTTGTCAAATTTAAAAGGATATATCTAAAAGATACAGAGTTCCTCTGTTCTGTTTTTAATAAATATTTCTAATTTTTTTTAGTTTGAGTAAAAATGAAAAAAACATTTTCCTCAAAGCGAATATTACACTTAAAATGCGATCTTTTTTACTTTTAAAATCATTAAAAATTTTGCAAAAAAATATTTTTGTAAGTCTCGCAGACAAATTGAAATGAAACCTTTCCTGTGTGTAAATTGGGTACATGATTCAATAGTTATGTAAAAAATGAAGTATGTTTTTTTATTTTGTATAATAAAATTTCAAAATGATCAAGAATTTTTTATACGAAAGGTGATATTTTTGTAAACACGCATTTCAGAAAAAAAAATCTTTACAGAATGACCTTAAATAACAAAATAATATTTTGTGTCCCAGATCCCCCCTTCACCCACGAAAAATAGACAGAAAACAGGGTGTGAGAAAGAATATGAAAGTGGGTGTGACAAAGATAAACCGAGAGTGTTAGAGAGACAGAGTGCTAGAGAGACTAAGAGTCGGGGTGAGAGAGATAGTGAGAGTGTTAGAGAAATTGAGAGATTGAGTGTTAGAGTGACTGAAAATGGGTGTAAAAGAAAGACAGAAAGTGAGAGAAAAGTCTGAGAGGGGTTGAGAGAGAGTAGTAGAGAGAATGAGAGTGGTTGTACGAGAAACCTAAAGGGGCGTGAAAGAGATGTTGAGAGTGTTAGAGGATTGAGTGTTGGACAGACTAAAAATGAGTGTGAGGGAAAGACTGAAAATCATTGAGACTTGAGAGGGGGTTGAGAGAGATTAAAAGTGGGAGAGAATCCGAGAGCGGTAGAACGAATGAGGGTGGAGATGAGAGAGATACTGAGAGTGTTAGAGAGATTGAGTGTTAAAGAGACTGATAATGAGTGCGATAGAAAAACTGAAAGTGAGGGAGAGCCTGAGAAGGTTTTGAGAGAGAGACTGAAAATGGGAGACATTCTGAGAGTAGTAGAGAGAATGGGAGTGGCAATGAGATATACTGAAAGTGGGATGAGAGATACTGAAAGTGGGGTGAAAGATACTGAGAGTGGGGTGAGAGATATTGAGAGTGGGGTGAAAGATACTGAGAGTGTTAGAGATACTAAAATGAGTGTGAGAGACAGATTGAGATTGGGAGTGGGCTTGAGAGGGAGTTGAGAGAGATTGGGGGTGGGGGTGAGAGAGAGACTGAAAGTGAGTGTGAGAGAAAGACTAAGAGTGGGAATGAGAGAGAGACTGAAAGTAGGGGAGAGACTGAAAGTAGGGGAGAGACTTGGGGTAGTAAAGGGAATGAGGATGACGGTTGGAGAAACAGAGAATGATGGTGGGAGAGAGCTGAATGTTGGAGAGAAACTGAGAATGGTAGAGAGAGTGAGAGTGGCGGTGAGAGAGACTAAGAGTGAGGGTGAGAGAGTTACTAAGAGTGGTAGAGTGACTGATAGCAGTAGCTAGACAAAAAATAAGTGTGAGAGAAAGTCTGAGAGTGTGAGAGAAAAACTGAGAGTGGAGAGGAGCCTGAGAATAGGCTTGGAAGAGAGCTTATGAGTAAAGGTGGGAGATAGACTGAAAGTGGTAGGGATGCTGCGGGTGGTACAGAGAATGATAATGGCTCGTGAGAGAGACTGAGAGTAAGGATGAGTGAGATATTAGGAATGAGACTGAGAGTGGTGGAGAGATTGAAAATGAGTGTGAAATAATTACAGAATGAGAGAGAACCTGAGTGTGAGGATGATATATATGCTGAAAGTGGGAGAGAAATTGGTATGGGGACTGAGGGTGTGAGAAATAGACTGAAAGTGGGTATGAGAGAGAGTCTGAGTGGAGGTGAAATGGAGACTGAAAGTGGGAGAGATACTGAACGTGTAAATACTGATGGTGAGAGAGAGAGAGAGAGAGAGAGAGAGTGTGTGACTAAGAGAGATAATGTGAGAGAATGTGTGAGAGAGTTTACATAAAAGATAGTAAAGTATTTTTTTTCAAAATATCTTGTAGAAGGAAGTAATTTAAGAATGCCTTTCAAATGTATCAAAACCTAGAAATTCTGTGACGCTCATCTAAAAAAATATAATTCTATTGCAATAAACAATTCGCATAATGATTTAATAAATTGATTTTTATAAAACTAATTTCCTTCAGCACACCTGTGCACATTTTTCGTTGAAATGCATTCGTGTTCCCTATTTCGAAAATAAATTGAAAAAATGTCCCTAAAATGTATTCCTTATAATATTTTTTGTATTCCTTATAATATATTATCTAATCGAATTTGACATTCACCCACAAACTCAGAAAAATAAGGGTTTCTTCATCAAAATATTAATTATAAACTTTGTATTTATATTTCGCAACAGCATATCACAATAAAACTTGGCCATTGGGACAATTTATGAGAGTAACTGTTTAACATTTTTTCCATCACTGTGAATCACAGCTTATGTTCTACATATAACATTATTCACTGCAGAAAATAACATGCCTTGATTTTATGGCCCTTTGGCCAGTTCTTGCAGTTTTGTTGAAAAGGAGAAATTAACAGGGTGCGTACATACTTCACTCTTATGCTCTAGAAGGGACAGGAACTGCGTAAAGCACATATGTTGAAAGGTGAAGATGTCGAGTAATCTGTCACAAACGGTTACCAAATCGGTTAAATAAAGTGCAAAATTGAGGAGTCATCAAAGTCAAATGTTATGCCTAAGGGGTAGCTAACCAAATTCGGATTAAATGAAAGCATAGGCCGAATGGAAGGGGTATGGTTGGGATCGATGAGCAAAATTTGAAGAAAATTGATATTTTAAATTGATATTTTTAAATTGATATTTTTTGATAATTTAAAAGATGAAAATAAGTCAAACATCAAAGGAGCTGAATGGAGTGACCCCTCTAAATTAACGCTTAGAATAGCACATTTTGAAATCTGCACTGAAAGGTTTGGAATCGGCTACGGGGGGGGGGGGTGGAGATATGAATAGTATACGTAGAGTTTTTATATACATAATAAATGCGCCCAATCAGTCGCGCAAAGACGTCTATTTAGGACGTATAACGCCCACTGTGCGGGTGTGTCTTGATCGTAAAAGTGGATGGAGTGATCTTTGTGCCCGTTAAGCAGCCGAAGCGCATTGTGCCCGTGCAGAGGGATAGGGCGGAGAACTCCGTATTCACGCAGCATTCACACCGTATGTTTGTTAGATATTTTATTTATTTACTTAAAAAGTATTCCTAGAAAAAGTAATTGCTAAAAATAGTGACCGCCAGCTGCGAGCACCGTAGCTAGTATAAGAATTAAGATTCCTCATTTTTAAGTTACATAAATAAATTTCTTTCTTTTAATAAGATATAATACATAAACATTAAATGTTAATTAAGCAAAACCCCTTAATAATGGACACCCTAAGGACGATCAATTTTATCTTTATAGGTGTGGTGACAAAAAGATAATTAACTTAATTTGTTATTTAGTCGAGTGATCATTACATTAGGGTTTACACATTAAACTTAATTTGGTCTCGTAATAGTGTATATATCATCCTATGTGTCCAACATATAACCCACTCTTTTGCAGCTTACGTTATCAACCCATGAATAAACACAATTCTTGAAAGATAAAACATTAAAATGCAAAACAACTAAACTATATACACGCTACTAAACTACTAAATTAGATACATATTATTTAGGAATGTTTATTAACAGAGGCTTCAATGCCCAATAGTTTTATTAAAGAATTTGCATTGATTGACAATTAAGTACTTTTAGATATTTTTAGCTTTGGCTATTTCAGTTATCTGAGAGATGTTAGTCAACATTTTAATCTCTATTTTTTTCACATGTCCATGTCAAAAAACAAAAGGTGGCATCAGTAAAATGGTAACTAAGTTTACTTTTTATTTTAATGTATATATCTAACAAAGTAACATTCTACAAGAATAACAATTGAAAAATTAGGGCAATTAAAGTTTTTAACAAAAACTTTCTTCATGCATTGAAAGCAACGATCAAAGAAATTCCAACCAAAAATAAATGATTTCTTTTGAGACAGAATTTACATCCAAATCGGGAAAGCATTTGGAGGCAGTTTGAAGCCACACAAAACTTCCTGTGAAACCTTGCATTAGGGACTTAACTCCAATATCTTAAAATCGCACCAAACCAGTCGTTTGAAGGCTATTGTGCCTGCTCGCTTTAAGAAAATCATTCAATATGGGCTATAAACGGGAGTCCGAAGAAAGGAGTGTTCAACATGTAGAAAAATATTCTTTTAAAAGAAGCTAGTTTCCATTCAACGTTCTGAGAATATTCTTTATATTTATAAAATATATTCTGTAAAACCAAAAATTGTTGACCATATCGAAAGTAAAAATTATAAAAATACAATGAAGATATTTATTAATCAGATATTTAAGGCTAAAATTGCTGGTTGAGGTCCAAATCCAAATGCACAAAATAACAAGCAGGTTCTGCTTACAAAAACTTCACTATTAAGTCACAGATGCTGATTAAATCATACAAAAACAATAAGGTGAAAATACTGTTAAGATAAGACTTCCGAATTTCGTGCTGTTGATTTCATTTGCAGAAGTTAATGAAGTTTATTTCCTCTGATCCTATCGATGCATTTTGTGTTTATTAAGAGTATGATAAGGAACACTATCTTAACATTTGTTTACACACACTCTAAAAATTTACGTAATCATTTTGTAAGTAATATATTTAGATAAAAACTGTCAATAAAAGGCATTTAGAAACTGTTCTCTTATTTCAAAACTGCTTGATAACAATTTCGTATTTAACTTATATTTTTTCATGTCATTTTCCTTTAAGCATATAAAATTCTTGCAAAATAAACAAAATTACTGCAATAAAGTACAAATTATGCTATCTCTTTTTGTTCGTTGCATTTATTTAATGTATGTTGTCAGATTATAATTTGTATGAATCCTATTCTTACATAGTCTTATGTATAAACACAAGGTATTAATATTTTGCTACGTATCTGAAATTTCCCCAAAGTGCAATGAACGTTCTCTTATTAAAAAGCGCGATTATTATTTTGATGAAATATTGCCAATTTAGCACTTTAAAGCTCCTTTGAGAATTCAATAAATGCTGCATTTTAGTGTACATTAGAGAACTAAATTGTTGCTACTTCAGTAAAATTGAAGTTTTCAACCACTGAAACTAATTCCTTCAAAACATTCAAATTATTTTTGACTTTATATATAAGTAAGATCTTTTCTTATATTTTCCCGTATATTTTACTATATTCGAAATTAAATTGTCTGTGGGGATGTAGTATTTCCGTAAATAAAAGTCGTTTGTAACTGGTGAAATTTAATGAGAGATTCTACATAATCTTATGTTAAAAGTAGAAATTCTGCAGTCAAAAAATAAAATCGGCTGTAAAAAACAAAATTCAGTTGTCAAAATACATATTCAGCTGTAAAAATTATAAATTCAGCTGCCAAATTATTTACACCAAATTATATATTTAAGCGTTAAAAATATATATCTGCAGCTAAAAAAATTCTGTCAAAACTATTGAAATTTTAAAATAAAATGCATATAATATACTTAATGAATATTAATTTTGTTAGGCTTACCCAGTGACGAAAAGAGCGACCCGAAGCTGTTTTTCCTTGGCTTGGCAGAGACAGTTAAACTTCTAAAGGCATATGTAACTAAATAAAAAAATAATATTATTTGAGCTGCTTGTAATTTCTCAAAAATATTCACTAGTTATAGATGTAATTAGCTTTTATAGAACCAAAAACACTTAAAAGATAAATATAATTAGCGAAACAGTCATGCCATTTATCATGAATATTATGGTACTTGAATCTTTCTGGTCAGATTGTGTATTTTGTGATAAAATTTAAAAATTGATTACACACACACACACACACACACACACACACACATATATATATATATATATATATATATATATATGTATATATATATATATATATATATATATATATATATATATATATATATATATATATATATATATATATATATATATATATATATATATATATATAATAACAAAGATATAATAAAACACATTCAGGCATCAGAACAGAGCATGGATGTTGAACCTGAAGTTTTCACATTTAAATATAGTACTCTGTTGTTAAAAAATATTTAGCAGTGAAAAGTTAAAATTAAATTACTTTTAATGAGTTAGTTATTTTTTGCAATATGTGCATGCATGCTTCCTTAATGTGAGTCTTGGAGTAACATTTTAAAACATCATTTTTGGGGCATATGATACCATTTTTTATTTAGAAAGCTATTTAGTGTGAATGTATTAAAATAACAAAAAAGATCAATCATGCTTAAAGCATTGATTATGAAACACTTTCCAACTTCAATGCAATTTATTTAAACATGTCTAAAATGCAATATATTCCTCGGTAATATTTAAAAACTTATCACAATACTGCATTAATTTATTATATTTGAAAACTTAAACCTTCATCGAAAAAAATAAACTTCATTCAAATGACGGCTTTGAAGTATAAATTGCCTGGTTTAAACATCTCTAAAATGTGATACATTCCTTGGTAATAATTTTAGAATTATCATAATACTACGATAATTCATTATATTTGAAAACTTCATCGAAAACAACTGAAATTCATTCAAATGACGTCATAGAAAAAATAACACGCCTGGCTCTCTCTATAAAAGCAGCATTTCATTCATAAATAATTTCCCATTCATGTCATTCATCACTATACTATAATAATTTATTTTATTTAAAAATTAAGACCATGGAGCTACAAGTAATTAAACTCTATGCGCAAAACTTCATCGAAAAATATCGTCCTCTTTCTAAAATCAATGAATATTTCATTTATATCACCTATACAGATTCCATGAACAAAATGATTTCGTGTTAAAGACATACAGCAATTCTAACACAACTCATTCTACATATTTTGCTGTTTACATTTTACATAAGTGAAAAATAGGCTTCGTTGTAGAAATAATAAAATTTGGATGAGCATTTAAACTCAAATATAGTGTAATTGCGTTGTTTCAGTATGTAGATGCAGATAATTTAAGCAAAAATAAAGTGGTTTTAGGACGGATACGACACTCAATATAAATTAAAAAGAACTTCAAAATTCACGATTTTGAGATAAGATGGATGCCATATATAATTTTGAAGTGGGTCACGTGATCTTTTCATACCATGATCATGTGATCGCTTCATATAAGAGGTGTTATTACTATTTTATTTTTTATTTGAAAAACTACTGAATATATTTCGCTGAATTTTTTTTATACATTTTATGGAACAATTTGAATATTACCTAAACTTTTCGAAGTAATTTGTGAATTTGAAATCCGCTTAAAAATGTTTGAAAAATTAGGTCCTATACAGCTCAATATATTTCATTTCTTCAACCCGGGTTCAATCCAAAACTAATTGGGTCATATTATTCATTTATATTCCCATAGGTCCTACAGACCGTCTGAACAACATACTAAAATTTCATTTTGATTAAGTCATTTTTATGGCAGTTATCGTGCTAACGGACAGACAGACAGACAGGCAGAATGAACAAAGTCATAAACACTTTTCAAGTTTGTTGTAAAGCGTTAATACACAAAGTCATAAACACTTTTCAACTTTGTTGTAAAGTGTTAAAATGGTACTGAGGAACGCAATCGGAAATAAAATAACGTAGAGGAACGTAACTGGAAATGAATGATGTTGAGGAACGTAATCGGAAATTAAAGCGTGAAAATACCTATATGCTACCTTATGAAATACCTATATGCTACATAGTGCCTATATTGGCAGTAATATAAAAAAATTCTTAAAATCCACTGTATCTAACGTTGATCAATTGCATACTATAACAAAAAAGATCAATCATGCTTAAAGCATTAATTATGAAATACTTTCCAACTTCAAAGCAATTTTATTTAAAAAAGTCGAAAATGCAATACATTCCTCGGTAATATTTTAAAACTTATCACAATACTGCATTGATTTAATATATTTGAAAACTTAAACCTTCATTGAAAAAAAATGAACTTCATTCGAATGACGGCATTGAAATATAAATTGCCTGGTTTAAATATCTCTAAAATGCAATACATTCCACGGTAACATTTTTAAAACTATCATAATACTACGATAATTTATTATATTTGAAAACTTCATCGAAAACAACTGCAATAAATTCAAATGACGTCATATAAAAAATAACACGCCTGGACCTCTCTATAAAAGCAGGATTTCATTCATAACTTTCTCCATTTCATTCATCACAGTACTATAATAATTTATTTTATTTAAAAATTAAGACCATGGAGCTACAATTCATAAACTTTATGCTTAAAACTTCATCGAAAAAAATCGTCCTTCTGTTTATAAAATCAATTAATATTTCATTCATATCAGCCATGCAGACTCCATGGACTGAATTATTTTGTGTTAAAGAAATACAGTAATTCTAACATACAACTCATTCTATATATTTTGCTGTTTACATTTTACATAGGTGAAAAATAGGCTTAGTTGTAGAAATAATCAAATTTGAATGAGAATTTAAACTCAAATATATTGTCATTGTGTCGTTTTAGTATGTAGATGCACAGAATTTAAGCAAAAATAAAGTAGTTTTAGGACGGATACAACACTCAATATGAATTAAAAAGAACTTGAAAAAATCACGATTTTGAAACAAGATGGATGCCATATATCATTTTGAAGTGGGTCATGTGATCGTTTCATATCATGGTCACGTGATCGTTTCATATAAGATGTGTAATTATTATTTTAATTTTTATTTAAAAAACTACTGAATATATTTCGCTAAATTTTTTTTATATATTTTATGGAACAATTTGACTATTACCTAAAATTTTCGAAGCAATTTGTGAATTTTAAATCCGCTTAAAAAATGTTTGAAAAATTAGGTCCCATAGGGCTCAATGTATTTCATTTTTTCAACCCGGGTTCAATCCAAAACTAATTGGGTGATATTATTCATTTATATTCCCATAGGCCCTACAGACCGTCTGAACAACATACTAAAATTTCATTTTGATTAAGTCATTTTTACGGCAGTTATCGTGCTAACGGACAGACAGACAGACAGAATGAACAAAGTCATAAACACTTTTCAACTTTGTTGTAAAGTGTTTAAAAGTATTTTTACACTGAATTTTTGTCATTGCTTTATAATTTATAGTATAGAATGTATATGCTGAATAAATGATTTTGAGGAATGTAACCGGAAATTAAAGGGAGGGGAAACACTTATATGGTATGTTATAAAACGAAGTGCCTATATTTGCAGTAATATCGAAAAACAGGAAAGATCAATCATGCATAAAGCATTGACTATGAAACACTTTCCAACTGAAATGTAATTTTATTTAAACATCTCTAAAATGTGATACATTCAGCTCTGATATATTTTTAATTATCATAGTACTATAATAATTTATTATATATGAAGACTTAAAACTTCATATAAAAAAATTAGTTTTATTCAAATGAAATCATCGAAATATAAATCGGCTGGCTCCCTGTGTAAAAACAAAGAATATTTCATTTATGCACTTTATTCCAAAGTTAAATAATTCTGCTTGAAAAAATTCAGCTATTCTTATATAAATCATCCTACAATGAATTGTTTACATTCTGCATTCATTAAAATTAGACTTCGTTGTAGAAATAATCAAAGTTTGATGATCATTTAAACTAAAAAACATTGTAATTATGTTGGCACAGAATATAGATGCACAGAAAATACACTAAAATAAAGCGGTTTTTGGAAGTATGCAACACTAAATATAAATTTAACAGAATTTTAAAACTCACGATTTTGACACGGAAAAATATGGATGCCATATTTTATTTCGAAGTGGGTTACGTGATCACTCCATATTACATGGGTGTAATTATTATTTTAATTTTTATTCAAAAAGCTACCGAACATATTTTGCTGAAATTTTTTTTTATGTATTTTATGGGATAATTTGAATATTTTCTAATATTTTCGAAGCAATTTATGAATTTTTACTTTGCTTAAAAATATTTGAAAAATTAGGTCCTATAGGGCTTAATTTATTTCATATTTTTAACCAGGGTTCAATCTAAAACTAATTGGGTGATGTTATTCATTTACATTCCCATATGCCCCACAAATGATGTCAACAACATATTAAAATATCATTTTGATAAAGTCATTTGTACGGCAGTTATCTTGCGAACGGACAGACAGACAGACAGAAAGAACAAAGGCATAAACACTTTTCAACTATGTTGGAAAGTGTTAAAAAATGCTTAAGATTCACTGTTTCTAACGTTGATCAACTACATACTGAGGAAAGTATGTAGGTTTTTACATTGAATATTTGTCATTGCTTTATCTATACTTTATTGTATAGAATGTATATGATAAGAGAAAGCATTTGGCGAACAAAATCCAATTGTCGGATTGCGACGAATTTTTACGTTTTGAACACACACATCAATGAATTCAAATCAAGCTTTAATGATATCTCTGTTTACTTGATTTTGAATCTGTGAAAATAACATCTTTTTTTGAGAACTTGAACATTTTGATGGAAATTTTGGTACAATTATTTCAATTGATAGATGTAAGAGATTTTCAGAGCTGTCAAATAGAATATATTTTAAAATTTTTTGAACGTTGTTTTCGAGAATCGAAAAAATATTGTAAAAAATATTATGTTAAAAAAGCTACAGAAAAGTTATTTTGTGTCATTTTAATTTAAAAGCAAATAACTTTTTTACATAACATTAGCCTTTGTCATTGAGATATTATACGTTTTGAATCTATAATGAGAAATATCATAAAAATATTCACTGTTATCAAGATTAAACTCTTTATGAGTACTTTTGAACCAGTAATAATTGATAAAATTAAAACAACTTCGTTTAAAGCAGTATATAAAGCGAAATTAAACGTATCGACGGGTTTCGAAAGCATAGTCTTCTTACAGGACACACAAGAAATGAAACATTCACTCATCAGAGAAAGATTGGCAACTGATGCGAGAACAGAAAACGTCTCAGAAGCATGAAAACAACAACGAGTGTCGCCAACGGTAAAAGCGCTGTTGGGTTTTCGGGCATTTTGCTCAGGCGATAAAGGCAGGTCTACGCCTTTTGAAAAATTGAATGAATTAATTCAATTAATTCCTGCTTCAAATTGCGTGCAACTGCGGGTACATTTTTTGGTTCATAATAAAAGCCGAAAACTTAGCTTTTAGAGATTTCTTTATAGTGTAAAATCATTCATTCCACAATCTGTTTTGTAAACTGATGATTATAGAATATATGTGTATAATTGAACGATATTTAGGTAAGAAGATTTTTTGTGACAAAATGAATAACGGTTAAAATGTGTTAATCAGTTGATTAGGTCAAAATATATCACTTGTGGATGAGTTTATTTACATATATTTGAACTTTTGATATCCACCCTTTTTTGTAACTCAGCTTTTAATTCAAAATGTAAGCAATCTAAGAAATAATAATTTGAATATAAAGCTAGCGCAGAATGTCATAAATTAAAAATGTAAGTGAAGTTACCATGAAAAAAATGCTGCTTACAACATCGAAAGGTAGTAGTTCAGAAAATATTAACTGGATTTTTATATTGATTTTCATAAAAAAATGTCTGAATAAATGTTTTAGGAAAGAAGCATATATTTTTATATTAAAACTATTTTAGAATTAAGTTTTCAATTTTACTTTTAACTATATTATTTCCAAAATCATGTAACTTAAATTTTTCTGTATAATTTTAAGTGTGACATTAAAATGGAATAATAAGCATATAAAATATAAAACTTAGGAACATTTTTATTTTTAATATTTTCTAACTCATTTATAAATATGGCGATGTTCTAAAATGTAGGGAAAGTTTGATATACAGCGACGCTTGATATATTTACTGAAATACCGAACAGATAACACCATATATTTAAAAAGTATGCTTGAAATATAATTTTGAATGGGCCAGTCATGTGATCTAGATATAGAACAAAACGGACCACCATATTCTTCTGAGATAAATTTAGGTTTTTAAAACTCCGAAGAAAATAGCTGGCATTTCCTTTCTTAATTTATTTTTTGAGGTAATTAAATACTAATTGTATGTAATGTGTAAATA
Source organism: Amaurobius ferox (assembly GCA_951213105.1). Classification (NCBI taxonomy): domain Eukaryota; kingdom Metazoa; phylum Arthropoda; class Arachnida; order Araneae; family Amaurobiidae; genus Amaurobius; species Amaurobius ferox. The sequence goes on along the minus strand of OX578133.1, from coordinate 152,235,151 downwards.
CTAAATAACATAACCTTATAGTTATTTGTACATAAGAATGATTTGCCATGAGATAGTACAATTTGAGTTAAGATATATTAATACTGCTATGTAATATATTGAGGATTAATACACGGAATTGAGGCAAGAAGCTACTGCAAGCCTTCGGGTAAGTCGTGTGTTCTGGGTCTTCCACACGGAATTGGGGATGTTTGATACATATAAATATCTTGATTTTTTTCATTTATTTATAATTTACTTTAGCACATTGTTTTAACCTTTTACTTACGGGTGGGACAGCGTCCATCCCAAATGAAGAACCTCTCAAAAAGACAGATATTTGACATACCCTACCCCAAATAGTTCGATCCCCCTTTGCAGACATTGTCTTCCAATGTTCTGCTATAACTTGTCAATGTAACTGCTATAGCTTGAAAACTAAGAATTTTAATAAATTGCAAATAATTACTTTAAGAAAGTATTTTCCCAGCCGTCCAAACAGTTACCTTACACATTTGGGTAGGTCGGACGGTCTGAGTCGAAGAAGAAGAAGAAAGAAAAAGTGCATTTTATAATTTAAACCATAAATATTATTTAAATAAATTTTACATTGAAATAATAAATGCTTAAAACTGCATAAAATCTCCCCCCTCTAATGCTCTTACACTTTACTTTATTACTTTCCGTTGACTACGATACGAGGTTGAATAAAAAAGTACATATTACTTTCTTACTTTATTGACAATGTATGATACAATGTTTTATAAAAATTACCCATTATTTCTTACAATACATGAAACGAGGTTTATAAAAAAAGTATACATTACTTTTCTTATTTCCCTACAATATACAATACGATATTTAGCGATAAATGAATACATTATTTTCTGACTTTCCCTAGAATATATGATACCAGGTTTGATAACAAAGTGCACATTATTTTCTTAATACTTTACGTACAATAATACAAGGTTTGATAAAAATGTACATATAACTTTCGCACTACCTCACAATATATGATACACGATTTGATAAAAGCACACATTACTTTTTGTGCTTTTCCTAAAATTAATGAGAGATTTGATTAAAAAATACACATCATTGTCTTGCACTCTATACAGTATATAATACGAGGTTTAATGAAAAAGGCATACAGTACTTTCCTACATTCAATACGATACGAGTATGATAAGAGGTTTATATAAAAAAATATCCTGAATTGGCATTCAGAGAAATATATACCGAGTGGGAGATAAAACTAATGACATGAAATGATGCAGTCATAATTTGTGAATTGACGTCAGTGTAGTTCAATGTGATAAGTTATTTGTTCGATTTGTTAGTGCTTTTTGTAAATTGATTTACGATTACGAGATCCTGCGGTTTTTAAGATGGACTGGACTGCAGAGAAGTGCGTTTGATTAACATTTGGTTTCAAACTTGGGAATACATGCAACAGAAACGCTTAAATTCTCGGAAACAACCTTTAGAGAAGACGTAAGGGAGAGAAAAATATATTCAAAAGGAGAAAATGTGCAAAGGAGATGAGAAAAAAGACTTAGTGTTCGTTCTAAGAGCAATTCCCCAAAGAGCCTACCTGGAATGATTTCAGAAAGAGAATACGCATTGGCAGCCGTGTGCAGCTGCTAAAATAGAATATTTCAATGGAGTTCATTTTAATTTAGAATGTTTTTAATGGTAAAGTTTTATGACAGTATTTCGAGTATTTTAGATGAAACACTTTTTTGTGGAATTCTATTCAAATGGTAACATAAAAAGAAAAGTTCTAAATTCAATCTATGTAAATTTGTTGAAAAATTGAGTAAATTTTAATACTTCAAAATATACATTTTGCGTTTATTTTTAGTAATTCATAGAGAGAGAAGGATTTTTAAGGCGCTTTCTCCTTTTTCAGATATGATGTTCCCTGAAATGGAACTAGGTTTGCAATATACAATGTACGGTAGGAATTTTGTCCAGAGTGAATTTTACTTTCTTTTTATTTGAGTTTTTATCCTTATTAAATGCGCAGTTAACGAAAGTTGCGTATTCATATTATCAAGGAAAGTATGTCAGTCTGAATAATTTCACAAAGTGAATGTTTAAATTAATATATTAAGTACACTCGAATAGATATTGCATAAGTGTTGGATTACTAGTAAATATACGTGAAAATGAAAATGTTATACTTTTGTAAAATGGAATGGCACGCCAACCATAATTACATTTATTAAGAAAGTGTTGAAACATCTTAGAATGAAAAATCTTAAATGAGCTCTTATTGCCAATGGAGATGCTAGAAAGAGAACAAGGAAAAAGAGCAACTAAGTGTTTAAAATGGAAGAACAAACAGTGTTATTAATCTGAAATTCAAAATATTTTGTAAGTTACGGTAAGAAACAATTAATTAAGGATATTAACCGATTTCAGAAAAAAAAGCTTCTTTCATCGGAATGGTTGATTCAGAGCAGTTAACAGACGTTTTCCTGCCTATGCTGGAGTGACTGATTGGAAAAATCCATCCTAAAAAATCCCTGTCAACAAGTTAAGTGTACGGAATCGTTTATATTTAGTTATTAGAAACGGCGAGATTGTACTTTTATGAGTTTTTACCTTATTTGAATATTTACCTAAAATATTTCTTCTACTTCAAAAGAAAAAGAAAAACACGATCCCACCCTTTTGAGACATTATATATATATATATATATATATATATATATATATATATATATATATATATATATATATATATATATATATATATATATATATATATATATATATATATATATATATATATATATATAATATATATAATATAAAGAAAGTGGATTATCAGAAATATATGTGTTATAGTAATTATGCGCAAAGCAGCAAGAGGTACTATACACCATATAATGCATAAAAAAGGAATGGATAAAAAGTGAAAAAAGGAAGGAAGGCTTAGCAAAAAGCTTACTTGATGGCGGATAGGGGTTGTGACCTCACGCCCCAGTTTTCAACGAGCTCGTCACAAATGCCGCGGCACTGCACTCCTGGTCGCCAGCTTTGGCTCAAGCCCACCTCCGGAGTGACAATAAAAATTGTCACAAGACCTTCAAAAAGGAATGAACCGAGGACGAGGGTAAATTCACTACCGCACAAGCGATCTGTATTGCAGACCTCGGTGAAATGTATACAGCATCCTATGATCGTGCTGCGGTCCTGTCATATGCATGATGCGATCCTTCATTCTCTAAATGAATATAAAAAAGACTTGAGCTTTACACCATACGCTAAATTGTTTCGGTATAAATTACCTATATTTTTAAGCATAAAAGGAACTGGATATTTTTGAATATATGCTTGCTTTAAAAATACTTGATCAAAATCAATACGTAAATTTTCTTCTTTAATAGTTCTTTTAATTCTGACCAATCCTCCCAAGAATACATTGCGAAATATATTCAAGTGTAGGTTGGAGTGCCAATGTATTATTCCATTTATAGGTATTTTAAAATGGTTTCTTTTGTCATAGATGGTAAATATGATTGGGATTTGTCTAAAGTTGATACTCAAATCCAAAAATTCAACCACGTTGTTATTTTTAACTGGATTTTCTTTCAATATGAGGTTGGGTGGGTAGAAATCAAAGTTCATACAATAGTTTTCATTTTCATATCCAATAATCACGTCATCTACATAACGCAGGTAAACGATTTCGTTGTTAATATGAGACTGGCTTTCATAAAAACTAAGGTAGAGATCGGCTAGTATGGAAGAACATCCCCCCCCCCCCCATGGGGATGCCTTTAATTTGTTTATATGCAAAGATTCCATTGAAAAGATAATTTTCTTTGATGACTATTCAAATTATAGTCTTGAATTTATTGAATTCTATATTTCTTTTTAATTCATAATCTTCATATAAACGGTAAAGGATATTTGATAAGTCTTCTAGATCTATAGTGTTGAAAAGTTCTTGGAAGTCATAAGTCTTTAAGTATAAAGGATTTTTATGATATTTTAATGAATTTATAACTTGTTGGCTATTTTTTATGATATAACTTCCTTTATTATTAATTTGTAGCAAAATAGGTTTTAAAAGCTTTAGTAACATAGAATTGGCTTTTGTGAGATACGTATTACATCCGACAGTAACCGGTCGGAAACATATAGGGCTTTTATGTAGTTTTGGAATATTTATCAAGTAGGGGTACTGTATTATTCCAGTGTATTTGATGCCTGTTAATAGATATAAGGCTTTAATTTTATTTGAAATTTCCCTAAGGGGAATGTTGATTTTGCAATAAAGTATATCATTCTCATATTTTGCTCTCAAGGTGTTAATATAAAAGAACTTGCAGGTGAATGCGTAGTTGGTTGAGGCTTTGTCAGTATAAGTAATTATATACCGTTCTTGAATGTTCTTGATAAGCTGGATGTTCAATTTACATTTATCAGGTGGTTGGTAAAGTTTATTATAATAATACTTGAAGTCTCTGCATATCATATATCTCCATTGATGGAAGGTGAAATCAGGCAAACTGAATCGGATGGATTGGTTATAAATGAATTTATCAATATCTTCTTGAAAAGCTTCATAAAGATTGCCATGATAAGGATTTCTATATTTTGTACCAAGTTGGAAAGCTTTAATTAAATTGTTATCTTCTAGGACATTACAATCTCCTGTTACTATATGTCCTATTAAAGGATCGGAATAAGGATTGTTTTTACAATTGCATTCTGTTATATTTTCTTTGTGTAGATTTTTACTTAATAAATTATAGTTAAAAATTTTCTTCCCATAGGGATGACATATCTATAAGTAGTCATGATTTTTAAGTTATTTATAGGAAGGATATTTTGATGTTCTTTCAATATTCTGCGAAATGTAATAAGATTAAAGGTTTTGTTTTGGAACAGGATGTTTAAATAAGTTGAATAAGTGACTTGATCTTCTTCTTCGTTCTTCAATTTAATATTAAGAAAGTGAGATCGTTTTTTTAACCAATCGCTGATAGTAGCTAAATTAAGTTTCTGAAATATAGAGGTTTCTTTCGTTTGCCAGATTTTTAATTGTTTGAACCAAATTGTCCAAATGTTTAGCATGAATTTTTTACGTATACTCAGTATATAAGTACGTATAAAATCAGGTTTATGGGTTTCAAATCCATATACTTCTTGTATAAAACCCCTAAAAGACTTGATGCAGAAATCTAAATGTTGCTTTTTTCTGTTTTTACTCCAGAACCATCTTTTACGTACTGTAACTTGGCTGTAGTTAATACTGAAATTTTGTGGTGAATGATAATAATCATTGTTATAGAGCTTATTAAACATAACAGAGTTGAGACCGCAAGGGTATATGGTGTTTCTCTGTAGAATATGAATGTTTTCCCACCATATACGATGTTGCTGATATGAAAATGAAAACTATTGTATGAACTTTGATTTCTACCCACCCAACCTCATATTGAAAGAAAATCCAGTTAAAAATAACAACGTGGTTGAGTTTTTGGATTTGAGTATCAACTTTAGACAAATCCCAATCATATTTACCATCTACGACAAAAGAAACCATTTTAAAATACCTATAAATGGAATAATACATTGGCACTCCAACCTACACTTGAATATATTTCGCAATGTATTCTTGGGAGGATTGGTCAGAATTAAAAGAACTATTGAAGAAGAAACGTTACGTATTGATTTTGATCAAGTATTTTTAAAGCAAGCATATTTTCAAAAATATCCAGTTCCTTTTATGCTTAAAAATATAGATAATTTATACCGAAACAATTTAGCGTATGGTGTAAAGCTCAAGTCTTTTTTATATTCATTTAGAAAATGAAGGATCGCATCATGCATATGACAGGACCGCAGCACTATTATAAGATGCTGTATACATTTCACCGAGATCAGCAATACAGATCGCTTGTACGGTAGTGAATTTACTCTCATCCTCGGTTCATTCCTTTTAGAAGGTCTTGTGACAATTTTCATTGTCACTCCGGAGGTGGGCTTGAGCCAAAGCTGGCGACCAGGAGTGCAGTGCCGCGGCATTTGTGACGAGCTCGTTGAAAACTGGGGCGTGAGGTCACAACCCCTTACCGCCATCAAGTAAGCTTTTTGCTAAGCCTTCCTTCCTTTTTTCACTTTTTATCTATTCCTTTTTTATGCATTATATATATATATATATATATATATATATATGATGCACTGAGATCACTGATGTTACTTGGTACTAAGTACCGCATACCTACTAAATTTAAACATAAATTAATTTGCAAAGAATTATTTCTTGACTTAAATAAATTTATCTATAAAACCAGCTATAAATATCAAACCCCTGTAGAAGCCTTCAAACCCTGAAGTGTCTTAATAGAGCAATACTTAAATCACTATATATCTAATCAGAGAACTAATAAATCATATAAACTTAACCAAAAAGGACATTACAGAAATTCAAAATGATTTTGTCATTACATATGTCGATAAGACAAGTAATAACTACTCAATCATATGTAAATATTACTATATAAGTACCCTCCAGTCACACTTACTTAATAATCAAATCTATAATTTACATAATACTAACTTTAAAATCTTATCAAATATCTGCCAAATATAAGCAAATCCATCTAAAAAATAGTTGTAATAACATTCCATATATTGTTTTAGTACCCAAGTTTCATAAATCCCCTGTTGCTTTTCGAACTATTACTAGTGGGCATAATTCTTACATTACTAATGCTGGTAAATTATTATTAAAAATATTAAATGAAGTATCCTTGTCAGATGAGATCTCCAATAATTGTCATATTGTGAAAAACAGTTTTGAAAAGTTAAAAAATTAAAAACTCTTACTAATATTCATAGTATTTATACTTTTGATTTCAAAGATTTGTTTAATAATGTTTAATAATATTGATATAGATGATCTGTATAGAATTATTTTAGGAATTTTTGAAAAATATAATATCAGTCTAAAATATTCAAACTTTCTTTTTAAAAAATTACTTAATTTCACACTTTATGAGAATTATATTCAACATGGTGGTACATTTTTTAAACAACAGTTTGGTATCCCACAAGGGGGGGGGGTGTGCCTCATCATTGTTAGCTAATTTGCATTTATTCTTCTATGAAAAGAACATTAATTCAAGCTTGCATAATATGCACATGTGTAGATATTTATATGACATATTATGTCTATCCCTTAATAATATCCCTCTAGTATTTAACTTTTATCCTAATAATTTACAATTAAATGCATTAATGACTCTAATGTTGCAAACTGTTTGGATTTAAATTTAAATTTAAAATATTGTAATATGGTACTTGGTATAAACTATGGTATAAACTAGTATGATAAAGGACAGGATTATAAATATAATACATCTAAAATTCAACATTATTACTCTTGTTTGCATATATCAGTTTTTAGAAATATTATAATAAACCAGGTTCTTAGAATCAATAAAATTTGTGATGAAAATTATAAATTAGCACATTTTATGAAATTATTGAGTACTGCGACTAATAAAGCATATCCTCCCAAATTCGTTATTAAAATTATCAAGTCAGTGTATCAACTTCCACTCGATAAATCCAAGACAACTTTTCCAATTATAGTGGCTAAAAAAAAAAAAAGAAAGAAAGAAAGAAAAAAAGGAAGTAAAAAAATATAATTATTTATTAATTATATAAATAAGTAAAAATGAAAAATAATAAATTAAGCTAAAAAAAATTAGAAAAATTCAAAAAATCGGAAAATAAGATACATTAATATTAATGTTTTGAATTTTATTTTCGCTAAAAAAAAATTGTAACTTTAGCCAGTTTGAAACTACGATTTGAGAGCCCTTATAATGGTATATAGTGGCATTCTCGTTCATCCATTTCTTCTATGAATTACCTGCTTAGTCAGAATTTTCATCTTTGCTTCATGTTCATATTCTGAATTGCTTATACGGGTAATTGTCCTGTCTCCTGTTCTATCTCACTGGACGGGACTGGGAGTGTTGCTTTGAACGTTCGTATTATCTCCCTGGTTGTATTTCGACATGTTCATTCCGGTGCTTCTAGATAATTTATTCTGCTGAGGTTGATCGCTTATACACGTGGTGAAAGAAGAAAGGTTCATGCCACATGGTAATACAAATTTCCATAATGTTACTTCATTTTCTCATCTTTTGATGCCTGTAATCTGATTTTTAGTATTTATAATAATGTACTGTTGCTCAATCTGAAACAGGCATCTGTTTGGGTTAATTAGAATTAAATACTCAGACCTGAAGATGAATTTAATTCTGATTAATCATTGAATTTGGGTCGGTTCTGTTCTTTTCTCTTATCGGCAATATGGCCGTGGTTTCTGACGGAGTCAGAATATAACTTTCCCTCAGATTTAAATTCACTTCCTTTATTGCTGTATATAATTCATTAAAGTGAGTTTAGATGCATAAAATAGCAAGTATAATTATTTGAAATGACACTGAATTTGCACTTTTTTTTTCAATTTTCGTTTTCATTTGTTAACTGGACGAATTTTTAAAGGCGGTGTAACAAAAATGCGAAAAAACTAAAATATCTCAAGAGCGGTGAGTATTAAAACGGCGGGATTTGTTTTATTTATTTCATCGTTAAAAAGCACGTATAAACAAGCATTTAATTGATACTTTTGAACTTATGTAGTATTTTATTTCAGATTTTGACAATTTGTGCGGGTCATTTCGTAAATAAGGAAGGTTCGATTTTTTTTAATCGTACCAGAATCTAATAAGCACCAGGGTCATGCACAAGTGACTTACCGATAATATTTTATAAAATTCGGTCAATTAATATTTTAGAGTGGATACATGCAATGTTTTGGTCCATTTCGCAAAAAAAAAAAAAAGACAGGTTCTTTTATCCCGAAATGTATCAAAATCTAATCAGCACCAGGGTTATCCCCAAGTAATTTACCTATAAAATTTTAAGAAATTTGGTCAATTAGTTTTTGAGTTAGGGTGGATATATACATTGCACACACACACACACACACACAGAGGGGGAGAGAGAGAGAGAGAGAGACGTCACTAATAATAGTTTTTTCGTGTTCTAGAGGTCGCGATTTTCGACATAATTCCAATACTTTCCTTATACATCATAATGTATTGTAGGGAAAGTAAAATGATGTTTAAGATCCACGGCACAGTGTTTTTAATCTGTTGAATTATATTTTTGGCGCCTTTCCGGATGCTAACATGTAAAACTATTTCGAACTACCCAATTAACTTATATTTCAAGCAACTTTAAATTGACAATAATCAATATTAATAGCATCCTCAATTAGCAATATATTCCATAGATTAGTATAAATATTACTTCCCTTATATACATAATGTATAAGGAAAGTATTGTGATGGTGTCGAAAATTCGAATTCCAGTTTTCGACGAGAAAGCACGTTTTAAGGATCCCTGATCACTAATCGAACATTTTTGAGGTGATGTCTGTGTGTGTGAAAGTATGTGTGTGTGTCAGTAAGTCTGTGGAGACAATATCTCACGAACAAATGAAGCGATTCGAATGAAATTTGGTAAAAAAATTGCAATCCGTGAATACTGGAAGCCTATTGTTTTTAAACAAGATCGAGTGTTTAGGACCCCCCTAAATTTTCAAGAGAAATTTTGCAAAAATTATCAAAGAATCAAAACCTTTAATAAAGTTGCGCAAATAGACATTTCTTATGTAATTTTTCCTTAGAAAACCATTGACATAAACTTTAGAACGCTAGCATGAACCGTTCTCGAGAAATTTCACATTTTTCAAATAAATTAAAAAAATATATATTAACTGTTACGAAACATGTTCACTTTTCATATGTCATATCATGCGATAAATTTGGTGACATCATTCTCGTGGATCTATCTAACTCGTTCCATTCACAAGAAAAGATACTTTGAGTAATACTTTTGTATGTGAACGCCAATAGTCATTTATCTGCTGTAAGAATAACTTATTTCTCCGCTGTAAGAATAACTTATTTCTCCATCCATAACACTTGACTTATTTCTCCGTCCATATGCTTGGCGAGATTTTGGCGGCGAATTTAGAGTAATGTCGCCAACTTTGCGACATTTTTAAATGTTGCCAAATTAACGAAAATCTCGCCAAATGGATAAAAATGATGTTAAATCAATGAAAATGACTATTAATTGAAGAAAATTCAACATCTTGGAAATAATATAAGTATCTATTATAAGAATAACATTTTTTACCTGTAAAAGTAGTAAATGCATTGCATTATATAAGGAAAGTCATGTGCTGCCAACATCAGATATGTTTAATAATTAATTCATCAATTTGGCATCATTTTCGTTAACATGGCCTTATTTTTGCAATTTTATCGAAATTTTTCGTCAATCTTGGGCAAAATATTGCAAAGTTGGCGATACTTCATCTACAAACAAACTTGAGAGAATAACATTTCTTATATACTAGAAAAGTTGTTCAACATTTGACGGAACTTTTCAATTAAATTATGTATTTAACGTACAATATTACGTAGAGTTGTACCTAATATTTATTTTTCTAGAGTATTATATTTGTTCCGTTCTTTTAAACATTTGAATAAAATGTTACAATTTGGAATTAACTTAACGCCTAGTATCTTTTGTCAAAAATGATCAAAATTTCTTTCAAGAGTACAAATTATTGGGTCTCCAAAACTTATTTTATGAAGTTTTTCAAGCAAAAAAGTAAGTAAGCAAGTAAAAGTAAGTAAGCAAAAAAACTGGCCCTAGCGTCAAGTCTTATCTCTAAATTATGGTGATTATTCCTACAATCATTAATTTCAAATCCAAAGCGTGTATATAGCAATGAAACACCTTTTTCTTTTCCTCCCATTTCTTGTCTCTTTTTGCATCAACTTTTTTTTCGAGATAAATACAATATTCGACTAGTAGTTGAGAACTTTCGCAGCTGGAAGAAATTGAACTTATACTACTCAGTTCAAAGAAACGTTTTAAGCTGCAGTATTTTCGCCCCGAGCCTTAGAATTTAAAAAGACAAACATTCAAAAATGTATATTATTTTCTGTTTTTTTTTCTTAGATATTATAACTGAGTATTAAATTTTATGCTTGCCTCTCCGGAAGAAATATGTCATTGTGTCATTATGACTTTTCAGAATTTAAACGTTCTGTGTTGTATCCAGAAATTTATATGTCTTAAAGTATTCTCAGTCATAGAGACTATAATTGGCTGTTATGGCAATTAAGCCATCCAGGTATTAAGACATATTTAAAGTCAGTTTAGGTGATAAAATATTGTACAAATTTAATAGAAAATGGAATGTGTAATAATAACTTTAATATACAGAGTCTTTAGAAAAGTCTTTAAGCGTCCTAATAACTTTGTAAAGAAAGGTTTATGAGTAAACACGTTAGATATATATACAATAAATTGACCACGCACTATCGAATAAAAGTGATTGTAGCGCCCCTAGAGGAGAATTAACAAATTTAGGATAATGCACTCGACAACGAAGTGAGATAGAAAAAATAACAATTGTAAAGTTTTAGAGAATTTTTTAATTAAGTAGAAATCGACATCAGGAACGAGTGAAATGTGTGTATGGAAGTGTAGCGGAAATTCGAAATCACCAACTTGACAGTGCTGGTGGTTTGACCCCGGCGTGAAAGGCCAGTAGGTCAAAGTGTAGTAGTCTGGTATCATAGCGTTGAGCTAAAGACGTCTCCAGCTCAAGGATTTAATACTGCCTTATAAGCGTTCCGTACAGAAGGAGATAAATACCTGGAAAAACGTCGTATCTTCAGAAACTGTGAGACGGTGACACCTGAGATGCTTGTCTAAGTTAGCGATAATATTTTTACTCGAATTCAAATGTGCATTCTTGATGACGGAGCGCATTTTGAATAAGCTGACATTAGATTCCTGTGCATGTTATTTTAGCATCCCAGAATAAGACAGTAATTCGCGAATAGCCTTATTGGGGAGATAAATGACTTCTGTAGCAGTTTTGTTGCTGATCCTTACTCATAGGATAATGCTCTACAATTTTGTAATTGGCGTTTTTCGTCTATCTCGCATTGTTTTCTAGTTTGTAGCCCGAACTTTTTAAATTATCCGTTGGGGGCGCTGAAATCACTTTTATTAAATTGCGCTTGGTCACTTTACTAGAGATAGACCTAACGTGTACACTTATAGACATTCTCTTATGGAGTTATTGTCTGCTTAAGATATTTCCTGGGAACTCTGTATAGAAAATGTCATATCACATTATTTTCTAAATAATTTATACGAGGGGACATATTGATAGTATCCGTACAAATATACCTTCAATAGACCCCGAGGTTTATGGAGATCACAAGTAGCGCTGGTAGTTAGTCGCTGATGCCATTAAAGTAATATATAGATCACATTTTTACTTTCCTATAGTGGATAATAATGTATATATTGGGTTAGTTATAAATAGAGCTACAGACTTCAATTTTGCCGTTAATGGACGCTTTTAATCTTATTAGTCGATAACTGCTGACGCCATCAAAGTAAGTAAATTTGATCGCTGTTTGTGCAGTATGTTGAAAGTCAGCAAAAAACCAATTAAATAATTTTGAATATATATATATATCCATATTTTTCTCCCTGACCTTAATTTATAAAATTTATACTTTATGTTATAAATGGAAAATTATTTGAAGACAAAATATGAGTTTTTAAATATATTCTATACATACATATTTTCCATATATATGTATATTTAAAAAGAGAACTATTTATGTATACTTTATATATGTATATTTAAAAAGAGAGAGAAAAAACAATAAATACAAAATATTGAAGTCTGGTATATAACTTCTGCTACAATGCTTCTGAAATGGTTTTAATCATTTACTTCAGAATTTATTTTGTTTCTTAAATGGTTTTACTTGTTAGCGGTTATTTAGAAAATCAAGATGTCGTAATTTTATCTTTAAAACGAATATCTTTCTATTGATGTAGAACACTACCGGGAAAGTCTAACTAGTTTATATGATTTCTCAATTGAAGGTAAGTGATCTCTGTAACTGGCCTTAATTTTCTAAAGTGCAATCTAAATGATGTTCATTGAAAAAAAAATGAATAAATGGTTCGAAAAGAATTAAGGTGCAATATGTCGGGACTGAAGTCTTAAATTTTTTTAATTAGGTTTGTTACTGGATAATTTAGGTACTATCGCTAACGTATTAAAATAAATGTTTCTAACAAGATATTTTATACCTGGAGGTATCAAAAGAAACAAGAAAGATCAATCATGCTTAAAGCATTGATTATGAAACACTTTCCAACTTCAATTCAATTTTATTTAAACAAGTCTAAAATGCAATACATTCCTCGGTAATATTTTGAAACTTATCACAATACTGCATTAATTTATTATATTTGAAAACTTAAACCTTCATCGAAAAAAATGAACTTCATTCAAATGACGGCATTGAAATATAAATTGCCTGTTTTAAACATCTCTAAAATGTTATACATTTCTCGGTAATAGTTTTAGAATTATCATAATACTACGATAATTTATTATATTTGAAAACTTCATCGAAAACAACTGAAATTAATTCAAATGACGTCATTGAAAAAATAACACGCCTGGATCTCTCTATAAAAACAGGATTTCATTCATAAATAATTTCCCGTTCATGTCATTCATCACAATACTATAATAATAATTTATTTTATTTTAACATTTTGTTTAAGACCATGGAGCTACAAAAAATTAAACTCTATGCTTGAAACTTCATCGAAAAAAATCGTCCTTCTCTTTATGAAATCAATTAATATTTCATTCATATCAGCCATGCAGACTCCATGGAGTAAATTATTTTGTGTTAAAAAAATACAGGAATTCTAATACAACTCATTCTATATATTTTGCTGTTTACATTTTACATAGGTGAAAAATAGGCTTAGTTGTAGAAATAATCAAATTTAGATGAGCATTTAAACTCAAATATATTGTCATTGCGTTGTTTCAGTATGTAGATGCACAGAATTTAAGCAAAAATAAAGTAGTTTTAGGACGGATACAACACTCAATATGAATTAAAAAGAACTTAAAAAATCACGATTTTGAAACAAGATGGATGCCATATATCATTTTGAAGTGGTTCATGTGATCGTTTCATTTCATGGTCACGTGATCGCTTCATATAAGAGGTGTAATTATTATTTTAATTTTTATTTAAAAAACTACTGAATATATTTCGCTGAATTTTTTTTTTATATATTTTATGTAACAATTTGAATATTACCTAAAATTTTCGAAGCAATTTGTGAATTTTAAATCCGCTTAAAAAATGTTTGAAAAATTAGGTCCCATAGGGCTCATTGTATTTCATTTTTTCGACCCGGGTTCAATCCAAAACTAATTGGGTGATATTATTCATTTATATTCCCATAGGTTCTACAGACCGTCTGAACAACATACTAAAATTTCATTTTGATTAAGTCATTTTTACGGGAGTTATCGTGCTAACGGACAGACAGACAGACAGACAGACAGACAGAATGAACAAAGTCATAACCACTTTTCAACTTTGTTGTAAAGTGTTAATAAATGATCCCCAAAAATGTTAACCTATCAGTTTTGGTTATTATTAATAGAATATTAAAGCTGTAATACAGTCGAAAATAAGTGAATTTTATATTAATAATAACAGATTTTTCAATGTTAGATGCTCACATTATTCACTGAAAAAATTCTTTTGCATTATTTTGATTACGAAAATTTAGAAAATAAAACTTTTCGAACCAGCAACTTAAGAGTAATTAGTCTCAATCACAGACATTCTACGTATAGGAATCTTTTCGATAGTTGCAAGAACCACTTGCTGCCCGTAATCTATATTACGGGTTCAAATCTCGGGTACTGGTGGGGAGACCTCAATATGAATACATGCAGAATTCATAGTGTTTTAGAATACAATTTAGTACATACAGTGCCGGCCACATATTTCCATACACATACACAGATTAGACTAAATATGTATATATTTTCGAACTTTATAAACTGATCAAAAGTCGTCAGCATTACTGTAAAGAAAAAATTTCATTAAGCATGGCAAGAATGAATGTTATGCTCATCACTGCTTTCTTTGGCTTCTTCTTTTTCCACTACTTTCTTCACCATATGTGTGTAGAAGTCTTAAAAGTATATCGAGTTTCCTATGAGTAACCTCAATGCAAGATGCAATATGTATTGGGATAGAAGCCTTACTATTACATTTAAAATATATAGTAAACTGTTTTAGATTTAATTAAAAGGCTACGGCTTAACTCATATAAATATGTATATTTCACGAAAAAAAAAAACCTCTTTCAAATCTACATGTAAAGAAACATGCGGAACCCGGAATTTTATCCTTTAATCTTGGATTTCGATTTAGGTCCACCGATAAAGCACCAGTCATGAAAGCTTAAAACAAAATTGCGCAATAAAATATCTGCTTATCTGCCTATGTAGCTCGCAAATGCATTTTTTGAACACGATCTAAAAATTTTTATTGCACATAAAGAGACGCAACCTTTGCAAAACCTTTGATTTTATGTTCTTTACGTCTGAGAAAGCATATAGATTCGAGGAAAAGGGTAAAATTGGGGGTACTGTTATGAACTTAAATGATTTTTGAATTGCAGTTTCATTTGAAATGTGAAATGAGAATGATGTTTGTTGTTAACAATTGGTTTTGGTTGGGAAAAGAAATACATTTCATGGAATCAAATGTTACAGTACAACAGAAGGAATTATTTTTCATGTAGGAACATATGTACCTGTCATTTCACTTCCTCATAATATATTATGAAAATTATCGTTTTTTCCTTCAATATTTTCGAAACATGTCTGATTTCTATTAGTATTCTAAATGATATTGTTCTACAAAAATGTCTATTAAAATATTTAATTTATTCTCTCTATATTAAAAATGAATGTAGCTGCTGTCGCCACCGCCGCTGTTTGACAAATTTCGCGTCTCTCGAGTTCCTTTGCCTCATACCCCAAAAATTATAGTGTATAATAATATGGTATTTGGTACATTGGTAGAGAAATGGTAGGAAAAAACGCTGAATTAACCCGTTTTTCAATTTAAAATTTAGCTTAAAAGATATTTAATGTCAATGTCAAAGGAAGAATATTTGAGCTGTGAGTTCGCATCCTGGACAGACTAGCAACAGCAGGACTACGACTTTTTTCAGGCATTTGCCTACATAGTTGAATTTTGCAAGACGGAGACTCTTTTTTTAAATTTTAATTTAGTTTATGACTCATTCGATTTCCATACACTTCAGAAGTGAAAGATTTTCTTCAGTATAGGCATTTCAGTATTGGTCGAAGCGATTGATTGCACAAAAGTGGTCATGCGCACGGGCGGTGTAAAATAGGTCCGAGGTGGGCAGGGTAAAGAGCTCGCGAATTGGGCAGGGCAAAAGAGCTAGCGAAATGGGCAGGGTAAATAAAAGAGCCCATATTATGCCGACGTAACAAGCAAAACGAAAAGGCTTGCCAAACGAACTCATCGAGCCTCAGTGAGTTGGCAGCGAAGCTCCAAACTCAAAAGTTGTGTGGCAGGATAGCCCAGTAGTTAGCGTGCGGGGATTGCACTCGAAAGAACCAAGTTCGATTCCCGCCTTTGCTCAAAAAAGTACACGCGGATTACGATCACGTTAAACATGTGGGTCCGTAAGTCCTTCCGAGAGGTTGATGGTAGAGGAAGGAGGGTACGTTTCCTGTGGATGCCTCCCCCACTGGGTTCCAGTCTAAATTGGGTGGCACTTGTCGGCAGTTCAAATAGATACCTGACACATTCAGGTAGGTCGAACGGTCTGGGTCGAAGAAAAATGAACTCAAAAGTTATAATTTCCTTGAAAGATTTATTTTTTGGGGTCTGCCATAGATACAGCTTTGATTATGACTGATATGAATTCAGAATTATATTTCAGAACATATAAAAAGGTTCACTAAAGATTTTCACTTACGATTTTTGTCCACTTCCTGTTCAAAATAAAACAGCCGGTTGTAAAGTCTGGCTGCAGATACAGCTTAGATGATGAGTAATATGGATTCAGCATTAAATTCTAGAGGAGTTGCAGGGGGATCACTAAGGGTTTCCATTTCCTTTAATGGAGATGTCATTTCTGGTTTTACAAAAATTCGTGTGGCTATGCGAAATAAGCATGCAATAGAGATTATAAATGCTTTAAAATTTCATAAAAAAGGAAGTGTGCACACCTTTCACCACCGTATGAAGGTTCCTTACCAATTATTATTATTATTATTATTAACAGAAAAAGCACAAGATCTATATAACACACAATAATGCATATCTAACAGAAAAATTGCTTAAAACTGATCGTTGAAAAACATGTCGTTTATTGGGTCATATTGAATTTATCGAGCAATATTGTACTTGCCATCAAAACTTAAAAACAAAGCTTGGTTATGATATTTTGCTTTTTTGCTTATTTTTCTCGCAAAAGCATCTTTGAACACGATCTAAAAAACTATTAGAGCCCATAAAAACAAGCAACCTTTACGAAATCTTTGATTTTATGTTCTTAACAGCTGACAAATAATATGAAATTGTGCAGAAAAGAATAGAAATGGAATGTGGAAGGCATTTGAATTTCAATTTCACATAAAACTGGGAATATCATCGATATTATATCTTCACTGTCGGATATGAAAATAATATACATATATGTGTTTAGATTAAGGATGGTACATATCTAAAGTAGCCAAGTGGCTAAAAAAATACCAGTTTTTATTGAGTAATTGTCAATATATCTTGTGCGTAGTTCTTTATTTTTTGATTTGGAAAAATTGGACAAATAATAAGCTTCCACATAAAAACATTTGATTTGATTCCGTTGCTAAGAGTACGATATTATCTTCTATAAATGAATTTGCGGAAATAACGTCATTTCTATGAAAGGTTTAAATTTGAGTCTCTTTTAATATCTTGACAAGTCCTCGTTCGAAGAATTTGAAACTTGAACGGGGTCACCCATGGTGATGTAAAGAATGCACATAGCATATATAAAAAAAAAACACATCTGCCCCAAACTGCGAATTCGTAATTTTGAGAATTTTCATTTTGGATTTACGAGAACTTTGCGGAAAAGTGATGGAACTTTTTCATTTCAACTAATGAAGCCGTAAGGATATTCTACTAACTGGCACTTTTACTCTACGGAGAACGTTTAAAGAATTAGATTTTGATTTTTTTTTAAACTCAAATACAGTTAAAACTTTTTTTAATAAAATTCTGAAACTTAAAAACAAAAAGCTGATGTGGTCAGCACATGGCATCCCCTACAGAGTCAAATTTATTTTTCCTTTCGTTCTTTCACACTTTTTTAAATTGAGTTTAACTGCACAAAATAACATTTAAAATTACACAGAATTTTCAGTTTAAATTCAATTTTCGTTTTAATTTAGTGATTGGACGTATTTTTGAAGGCGACGTTATAAAAAATAGAAAAAACTCTAAAATATCTTGAGAACGGTTAAACATAGGGTAATGAGGCTGGTCTTACTCTTTCGTCGTCAAAAATTAAGTATGTAACAAGTATTTAGTTGCTACATTTGGAAATATGTAGTTTATTTATTTTAGATTTTGACGATCTTTGCTAGTCTTTTCGTAAAAGTAAGAGAATTTTTTTTACCCGAATCATGCCAAAATCTACTCAGTATTAGAATAACCCACGACCTATCAAATTCTGAGAAATTTTACTTTTTTTAACTAGAGTGGATACATACATTGCACAGATAGAGAGGCAGACAGACACACAGACGTCATGTTAAAAATAGATTTTCGGGTTCTATAGTCCTCGAAACGTTGTAAGATCCTTCGAAAACTCGAGTTGCAAATTACGACACAATTTCAATATATTTCCTATACATTACCATCTATTGTAGGGAAAATAAAAATTATAATTTTACTTATATATTATAGATTAATATTCAAAGAAATGAAAGTCATTACCACCTTTGCCGAGCATTGCATATATCTGGTTTTTCTGCACTAGACAACACATAAAATACCTTTGAATTTGAAATAGCAAATAGTTATTAAATTGACAATAAAATTTATCGATTATTTATTTTTGTTTTGTTTTTGTTTAGGAGAGCCAGATATGGTACGTGAGGAAAAACTGGTCTCCCAAAAAATATCTGGACCCAAGAAATAGCTACAGACTGCACCGGATCATCTTTTAAGTACTTACCTCGTAAATTTCCTTGATTCAAGGGATCGAAAGTTATAAAGGGAAATTTTATGGGTCCTGAGATCCGCAAGGTCTTCAGAGACGAGATGTTCGATAACCTGCTTCCGGATGACGAGAAAAAAGTTTGGGACGTCTTCAATCTGGTATCAACTAACTTTCGGTAATGTCAGGGTTGAAAGCAACACAGAACTGGTTGAGGACATGCTGTATCTGTATCACAAACTTGGCTGCATTAAGTCTTTAAAGATCTGCTTTCTTCATTCCCAATTTAATGTCTTTCTTGACAGCTCTGCCATAGTTAGTGATGACTACGGTAAACATTTCCTCCAGAATGTTACAACGATGTAGAAACGATGCCAGGAAAACTGATCCACTACTAGTTTGGCTGATTACTGTTGGACAATCGCTAGAGATAATCCTGAGCAGCTAAGCGCGCGACAGGCAAAGGAATGTCTGAAGTAGAAGTGGACTTTCGCCGCTGTATGTCATATGCACTTATTATCCTATCATATAAGAAACTATTGTGAATTTCTCTGAAACCGCAGTATTTACAACCTTGAAATATTTAAGAAATGGCAATTTTTATTTCACAGGCATGCTCCTATCAAAATTTCAGATCCAGTGTTATTAACACTAAACTGTTCTTGCCACTTGCTAAATTCATATTCATAACAACTGTAATAATGGAAATCACTTAAATGGCTTGATTTATGTTCTTGATACATAATATGTAGTTAATTGGTCTTCTCTTATTAAAAAATAGGAAGTTAAATTATCAATGCCGCACTTGCGTTCTAAATTTGTTAGCTAAATATATTGTTTACTAGTAGCATACTCGTTCATCGTACGGAGTATATAATATAAAGAAACTAAATAAAAAGTAATAGGAATTCACAATCATGTGCAAATTCCTATAGGATACTAAATGACATTGTTAATCAAATTCTTCTGTTAAAATATTTAATTTAATGCTCCTAAAATGTTTAAGAATATCTGTTCTAGCTATGCAAAATTATCTTCAAAAGCAGATCTGAAGAATAAAACATCCTGGCCCCGTTTGTAAACAAATTTACAAAAATATGAAATTGAATCAATATATGCAAAATAAAAGCGTTAAAATTGTATGGGATCCGTACTACTTATATTCGCGAATATTAGAATACTCGTAAACTTTAAACCTGAAGGCAGTAATTGATTCCAATATATATCAAAATGAAAGCGCTAAAATTGTATGGGAATATATACCCTTACTACTTATATTGTCGTAGATTAAAAGATATGCCCGTGTGTTAGTAGAAGATTACTCGTATTGCAATATGAGCCTCAATAATCTTTGCCAAAATAAAACAGATGATGTAATAAATTGAAAATATCAATAATCCCAATAGGCCGTAATTGATTCCAATATATGCCAATATATGTCAAAATACACTCTTTTGCAAAAAAAGAAAAGAAACACCATAAAGAAAGTGACTGTTTTTATTGAAATTAAATATGCTCATACACAGATAATCAAATGATTACAAAACCAAGGCCGCAGGACCCATCAATGGTTAGCAACTGCACATTGAATTTTCAAATCAGTAATTGGTGAAACCCCCCTTAGCGGCAATGCATGCTTGTATACGTCTAAGTAAGGAGTGATAAAGTTTCCTACTGTCATCCTGCGATACATTCTGCCAGGCATTCCTCAATTGTTGCTCCAGATCTGCTACGTTTTGGGGTGCTCGAAACTGGCAGCCTAGCATGTCCCATACATGCTCGATTGGCGCAAAGTTTGGTTACCTTGCTGGCCAAGGAATAGTATCAACAGCACGGAGAGGGTCCACAGATGCGAGCCTATGTGGCGTGGCATTATCTTGTTGGAAAATGGCCCCAGAATGACGTGCCATGAAGGGTAACGCAAACGGCCGCAGGATTTCATCAACATATCATTGAGCTGTTAAAGTTGTACGCAGGATGACTTGGGGCGACCTGCTGTCGTAAGAAGTAACACCCCACACCATCACACCTGGGGTAATGGCTGTGTGCCTGTTGTTGAGACCCAGACCGTCCGACCTACCAGAAAGGTGTAAGGTAACCGTTTGGATGGCCGGGAAGAGCCGCCCAATTTAGACCGAAATCCAGTGGATGAGGCATCCACAGGAACCGTACCCTCCTTCCCCTACCACCAACCTCTCGGAAGGACTTACGGATACACATGTTTAACGTGATCGTACTCCGCGGGAACACGGCGGCAGTTTTGGCAGCGGAGGGAATCG
Organism: Amaurobius ferox; assembly: GCA_951213105.1. NCBI lineage: Eukaryota > Metazoa > Arthropoda > Arachnida > Araneae > Amaurobiidae > Amaurobius > Amaurobius ferox. The sequence continues at coordinate 152,213,649 of OX578133.1, read as the reverse complement.
AATCCGGGCCTACCGAGTGCAACTCCCGCGTGCTAACCACAGGGCTATGGACGGTCGGGAAGAGCCACCCAATTTAGAACGAAACCCAGTCGGGGGGCATCCACAGGGACAGTACCCTCTTTCCCTTACCACCAATCTCTCGGAAGAACTAACGGAGCCACATGTTTAACGGATCGTACTCCGTGTGAACACGGCGGCAGTTTTGGCAGCAGAGGGAATCGAACCCGGGCCTACCGAGTGCAATTCCCGCACGCTAACCATTGGCTATCGCGCCTTGGCTGTGTGCCTGTGTAAAACAAAGACTGATTGGGACCGCTCCCCCTGGCGCCTCTTCAATCGTACCCAATGGTCATCTGCTGAAAGACCGAAGCGTGATTCATCACTGAACATTATGCGAAGCCAGTCTACTGGCAGCCATAATGCTCGGCTATGACACCACTCCAAACGACTCTGTCCATGTTGTGGTGTTATGGGGTTATTGTGGTCCCCGGTGCACCTGGTGTCCGATGAGGGCCCACGCGTGTTCAATGGGAGAGAGATTTGGCGATGCTTCCGGCCAGGAAAAGATGTAAATTCCGTTCAGGCTGCTGAGAGTTCACCCTGCAGCGTGTGGTGTGGCATTATTTTGCTGGAACACCGTACCGGGAACGGTCTGCACCAGTGGTTAGCATCAGAATTTGTGTGACGTTCCGGTCCGATGTCAGATTTCCTGCAATGTGCACCAGAGCTGTCCACTAATCGAACATGATACCGCTCCAAACCATAATGCCCTGTGTGAGACCAGTGTGACGCTCGATGATATGGACTGGCAAGTGACGTTTCTCGGGAAACCGCCACACCCGTTCACCTGTTATCATTCCTCCACAGGTAGAAGCGAGATTCATCCGTAAACAAAACCTGATGCCATTCATTGGTTCAATTCCGATGACGACGACACCACGCCAAACGTGCATCTTTGTGTCGAGAGCTTAATGGCACTCCAGTGGTTGGCCGCCATACGCACAGCTATACTTTATGCAACGGGTTTCGACGAACCGTTCGGCGAATTTCCCGGTCTGTGCACTCTGACGTGCGCCTGTTCGATCCACTTCCTCTTCGTAGTGTTCTCTGATGTTCCTACGGTCATCGTGTCACCTACATCGCTGGATGGTATTCACGTCGTGCCTAACACGCGTGGCAGTTGCACGCATCGTCAAACCCACGTCACGCAGCTCCAGGATACAGTCTCGTTCCCCAGCTGTTAGCTGCTGGTATACAGCTCGCTGACGCCTTCGGGGCATCGCTTTTTCACGTTTTCGAAAGTTCTGCTGCTGCCAATCGTCACTGATAGCATTTACGGGACAAACCGTCTGCTGGTTTTTATCACCCGAAACTGTGTGTCAAGTGACCCGATTCGTACGAAAACTTAATCATTTACATATGACTCTCTACCGGTACTGTAAATTGCATATGGCTACGTTCATTCCTTCATGGCGTTGCAATTTCACTTTTGACGTGTGTATATAGTGATATAGTATATAATAGTTATGTATTTTATCTTGTGGTCCTTACAAAATTTTAATCATATAAGGTTAACTTATTTTCATTTCTGTTTTTCTGTGTAATTATATAATTGCAATATTTATATATGGTTTCAAATGCTTACTTTCTTGGGACATGCTTATTTTCATTGATTTAAAAAAAATGCTAATAAATAGGCTTTTGATGATTAACAAATAAAATTGCTTGATATTTATAAAAACAAAGTTCAAGAAAATTAAAGAAAAACATCTCAAATGTTTTTTAATATATATTGGAACCTTCCTTTGTGAAACTTAAATTGAAAAAGTTATTGAAAAATGAAATTATCAGCTTTATTCCTATCCTTTTTATCACTTATAATTTGTTTAAATCTCGATAGTATCGGTTTTGTTGTATTTTAAGTCAGTTTTAAGCACAATATCTTCTGAGTCATGTTATTTGGAAAGCTAAACCTTAAGATAGAATTTTTTTCTGCATATTTACTTTTTTTAATCGAAAAGCTGATGTACTTAATTTGACATTACTTGCTAGTGATATTTTTCCGGATAATTTCTAAAAGAAAATTACTTGGATAGCGAGATATTTTCATGCAGGGACCACGCCTACTAAAAATAGTTTAAATAATATTTTGGCATGAAAAAATTAAGCAACATAATTAAGCACAAATTAAGTTACAACTTCGTTAATAACTATCGCATGGAAACAATGGGACCCAGGGCTAAAAAACAAATAAACAAATCCGAAATCAAAAAGGCGAGATATGCCAATAGGCCAATATAGATATGTCAATATGGGCCATTTCGTATTTCGTCTTCTTAGGTTTTAGGTTTATTTGGTCTCTAGAACTGATGAGGAGATCCGAAATACCCTCGAAAAAACTGTATGAAACTTAATCGCATTTCTTAATACTTTATTATCCTCTGTACAAAATGTTTATACTTTTGATTAATATTTTCTATTGTTCCTTGTCTCTGTAAAATTTGCCGGTTATCTTAATTCTATAAACAAAACTATGAGTTTAAGAGGAAATATTTCTGAATACAAATATGTATAAATTATGTAGCTGCATTAGGGTAATATACAACTCATGGAAGTCGGAAACGGTTCAAAGGACTTTATGTTGTATCATTAATGTGGACTCCCCTTGAAGTGGGAAGAATAGATTTGGGCCTCCTACCTAGAGAAACATTAAAAATGACGTTGTTTGTCACAAGTAGATGATGTGTGATTACATTTCAGATGATGTATAATGCTACTTATTACCATCGAAGCTTTGAAAAATGGATGAAATCTTTGTACATGCATTGTGATTTATGATTTGGCATTTCTTTACAAAATAGTTTTAATGTCATAAAGTTTGAGTTATATACAAAGAAAAGTATCATTAGCCGTGGATAATAGTAGTATCATCAGACGATTATCTAATAGAAATATTATTATTTATATTCATGTACAGAGATATTGAGGAGCTTTAAACTTAACCGAACTTCCGGTACAATTTGCAGTTTTAATTTGAGCTTTAAAGCAACAATTGGGCAGAACTATGAATCAAACTTAGACATCTTGGATTACGTTCAAGAATTCTTCCAGCTGCTTGATTTAAGTACCTATCTGATGGGCAGAACGTGAATCAAATTTGGACTTCTTAAATTGCTCCAAGGAATTTTTCTAGCTGTACCACTCAGGTAAAGTAAGAAATTATCTTGAAAATTCTTTATATAACTCATAATCACAAAACCCACCTGTAAAATACGTTCTCAAAAAATTTTTAAGACACTCCCATTTCAGATAACAGCATACATGGGCCGGTTTTGAGCTTAGTATGCGGCCGTCAACATTGAATAGCCGATATCGGTTATTGCATGCCAATAGCAACATAATAATCGCGAAACCAGTTGATGAATGCTTTAGTTGCAATAAGAGTGTCTTCCATACTTTATACAAGGTATTTCAAAACGATTGCACAACTAAATGTTTCTTGCACGATTGGTAGTTAGTTGACCGATAGTTCCAATTTAGAAAAAAAATGCTTTAATTAAGGTAGACTATCATCGTATGCAATTTTGATTATGTGATTGTTTTTTAGTATAAAATACAAATCTAATTTTTATACGGACACCCCCCCTCCCCTAGAAAAAAAGCTCTACTACAAAAATATTTTTCATATCTCAATGAGTCAAACCAAAAATTCCATTGTCATACGATCAAAATTATCAGAGGTATCGTTCATTGAAGGTTTCGACGAATAATTAGGGATTGAATAAAATTTTTACTAAAGTTAGATACGCATGTATATTTTCTAATGTAAAGTTTATCTAACGAGATTAAATTTTGTACCACCCCTCAAATCTATATTTTTACCGTTTCTTACCGTTTTACCGGTTGAAAGTGATTTAAGTCCTATAATTTGGTAATTTTTCACGGTCCAATTATGTATAGTACAAATATTTTTTATCAAAAGATCTTTAAACGAATAAGAGACATTTTTCTAATTAGAACTTCTTTTCCAGAGGGCCGTATAAAAAGTTAAATTTATACTTTTTACTAAAATGTGTCGTGATCAAAAATGTCATAGTCTGAAAATATATCTTTTAAAGTGAAACTATGAGTCTGCGACCAATCTTTCAAAATATATTTAAACGGGCAATATTTTTAAAACACTCTGCGGGCAGCACATGACTTTTTTTTAAATAATGCAATAATTTTATTCAGCAACACGATTTTTTTCAGTAATACTTCTCAGCAAACTAATGAGGTACAAGATCCATGGCACAATGTTTTTGATTTTGAATTATTTATTAACATTTTGCGCTTGTTTGATAAAAAGTTATAAAATTATTTTGAAGTACTAAATTAACTTTTATTTCAAAATATTATCAGCATTGGATAATCAATATAGTCCACATATTAAACGATTGTAATAACTAGAAACTAATATTTAATACAATAAAAACGATAGTTCGGTTTTCAATTAATGGAATCCGAAAATTCAAAACTCAAATTCTAAGAATGTTTTTATATGTCAATAATGTTCTTCCTTTCAATAACCTTTCGTTGTTTAACTTGGAACACAGAATCACGGTTACCATGACTTCGGTTACCGTTTTTTTTAAATTGGCTTTCTTACGCTCAATCATCAAATAGACTTATTCACTCAATAAACTAATTTAATAATTATCTTCAAAATTGAATTATATGAATAAAATAAATATAAATTATGACATTCAATTTAGTTTTACGATTTAGTTGTACATTTTGGAACCGTAATACTTCACTTAGCAAGAAAATTAATTCAGTTTCACAATATGATCCTCCAATAAAAATTTCCAAATCAATAAAAAATTGTTTGAGATTTCCAGAATTTATCTAGAAACTCTTCTTAAGCATTTATTCTCCATACGTAGCTTTAGATTTATTTGAAATTTTGATAATAATTGCCAGTGAAAAAGTCAAGTTTTATATCAAAAGTTTTGCTTATACAGTAAACACTGAGAAAAGAAACTCATAGCTGATTAGGGTAATCTGCTTAGGGCAATCTACTTAGGGTATGTATTATATAGCCTATGTATTACATCTATCTGCTTAAAACTAATAATATTTAAGTAACGGAATAAATTACCACAGAAACGTAAGCCTTTTGATTTCCTTAAATAATGTATGTAAAGAACAAGTATATTGAAGGGATCAAAAATTTAACTCTTACATTTTGATATATTAATCTGTTATGTGTGTATATTCCCGAACACGAATCAATTTTTTTTAATACTATCCGTGAACTTGCATGTTTGTGAGCATAATATTTCTGGATATAATTTTCCGATTTAAATGGCATTTTAGCGCAATTTTATTAGGTAAATTACTTACGATTATTCGAAACGTTATTTACGATTATTCGAAACGTTATTTACGATTATTCGATAGATTATTTGCGAGTATTTGATGGACTATTTACCATAATTTGGTAGATTGCTTATGATTATTTGATGTTTTACGATAGTTTGATAGATTATTTACGATTATATGTAAATAATCTATCATAGTATGTTCAAGAAGTTTGTGATGGCGGGATTTCAGTTTGTTGAATTGATACGCATAAGAAAAGTCAAAGATGAACTTTTAGAAATAAGTAGATGCTACGACATTTACAGAGCGCCAGATAATGAAATTCAAAGGTAGCTAACAATGAAAGGAGACGATGTGTCTCCTGATTGACATTAGATAGACCCCAAAATGTATTAGAAGCGTATTATGTGATAGCCACCTGCATACTAGAAAATGCAACTCTTAGAGGAAATAAGAAAAACAGATTCTCAGCGAATGAGCCTGGATAAGAAATGAGGTTGGGCTCTGATCCAATAATATAGTATAATGCATAGGCTATATAAAACTGCTATTTTATATGCAATTTTTCATTCTGAAGCAAATTGTATAACTTAAGAACGATAACAAGCACCTTTCTCAAGATATTACTCGTTTTTTTTTTTATAAAAAATGAAAAAAGAAATTCGCTGTTATCAAATGACAGAGTACTTTGCAAGCAAACCAAAAGTAAATGGATATTATTTTTAATTGGCATCAGCAGCCATTCTCGAAATATTTGAAATTTTAACAGAAAACGCGGTATCTCTTGCAATAATCATGCGAATTACGTGAACTTTGATATGCTTATTTAAATCGGTAATAAGACCATATGTATATTTCTGCGTGATCTAATAGACAAGGGAGATCGGGATAAGCTGACATACTTTTAATTATTACTTTCCCTATATACATAGAATAATATATAAGGAAAGTATTGTGACGTGGTCGAAAAATCGAATTTGACGGAAAAGTACATTTCAAGTATCCCTGAATTCGAATGGAGAGTTTTTCAGATCATGTTTGTGTGTATATTAGTGTGTATGTATATCAGCGTGTATGTATGTTAGTGTGTCTGTTAGTGTCTATGTATGTCAGCGCGTATGTATTTTAGCGTGTCTGTTAGTGTGTGTCCATGAGTCTGTGGATGTAATATTTCACGAACGAATAGTGTTTCGAATGAAATTTGGTACAAATATTACAATCGGTGAATATTGGAATCTTACTGATTTAAACGGAACGTATCGGAAGACCCCCACATTTTTGAATAAAATTTTCGTGTGATAATCCGTGAAATAATGTTTAGTTTGGCAAGGGTAACCTTATCAATTTGTCCCATCCTGGGGAAACTGACTGTTGGTACTGATAAAGAAAACGCTATTGTAAAAACACAAAACATAAGCAATCAATTTCTTATGGAGTGAAAAATATTGTTTTCGATATTAATAATATTAAAATTAATAATAATAAAAAAACACATTACGTAAAATATTACTCGGGTTATAATTAGTTCTTCTTTTTCATACTTAGTTTCCATATTTTTTCGCTTAACTGTCCGTAAGTGTTCATAAAATCAATTCCGAACCATTGCCTTGAGCAAATAAAATTAATTAATGAGATGTAATCAGGGCTTTTTGTCTGATAATATGCAGGAATACAACTTTACATTAAAATATTCTTTAAACATATATTTTTGTCTAATTTATTTGAAGCTTTATAAAATAATACACATTGTCACTACTTTTAATCTCAATTCTTGTGTTTCTTGATTTGTTGTGTAAAGATAATTGATATTTTAATTAGCATAAAATAAGTAAAGGTTAATTAAATTTTAATTAAAGAATTGAAGTAAAACCGAGGTTTTTGTAACATTGACTATGTACTTTCTTCCAAGAAAATTTTTTTAATGTATTTGAGTTAATACATGTTATCAACTTACCCTATTTTGATCGCATAATTTGCCACAATTACTGAATCGCATTTTAATTACAATAATCAAGATTGGTATTACGTCTGCATTCAATAGATAAAATCAAGGACAAAGCGCTTTAAAAAACGACAGGTCTTTTATTTAACACATCCTAAAAGACGTACAATACATATATTAAAAACTGCCAGAGCGCTTTCGGACGTAAGCGCCCTTCATCAGTGGCTACATGAATAGTAAAAACATAGAATGTCTATATATAGAGAGACCAGCTTAAAGTGAATTTGCATAAAATATCCTCTTCTGATTCTGCTATCCGTCAAGCTATTCTTGTGAGTGACGCTCCTTCTTCTCCTCAACACCCTGTGTTTAAATATTCCCGTCTTGAAATTCTTGTTTTAAAACTTAAAATGTTTCCTCAATTAAAAAAGTTTTTACATTTTCCGTTCGTAAATTGCACCTCCTTTGATATTTCCTCTATTCAGCGTAAAGCTCTTGAGAGAGGCCCAAAATTTGCATATCCTTGTGTTAATCCCAGTTTTATTAATTTAATTCCCCCTGTGGAAGAAACTCTTCTTAATATGACTCAAGACCATAAAGAACGTGACTGTTTTGTTTTACATCGGTCTATTTCTGCCCTTCAAAAAGGTAATAAACTTAAAAGTAAAAATAGACATTCTAGTTTTGATATTGCTTTGAACACTGAAATAGCGAAAATTAAGAAACTTAAATCCAACCCCGATCTTGTTATTTTATCTGCTGAGAAGACCAAGCAACTTGTTCTTTGCAGTAAAACTGTTTATGTTAATTCAATGAAGACGTGTATTGACGAGATGGACTGCAACCAGGTCAAAAAATTCCCGATTACGTTGATTAATACTAGGATCGCAAAACTTAAAAAATGCACAGGTCTTCCTCTCAATATTAAATCTGCCGTTTTTCGCATTTCGCATCAACTCCCTAAAATTTTTGGTCAAATAAAACTCCACAAATTAAATCATCCCATGCGCCCTATTGTTTCTAAATGTACAGGACCTACTTATTTTTTAGAGAAATCCCTTGCCCATTTCTTAAAACCGTATTTTGGTAATCATAGTTTTTCCATCAACTCTACTTAAAATTCCATCAATTTACTTTTTAAAACTAAATTTAATCCTAATAGTACTCTCCATTGTTTTGATGTCATTTCCCTTTCCCCTAGTATCGCCGTTAACATTGCTATTGATATTATTGCCAAAAAACTTCATAGTCACCAATTTAAAACCCCCACTATCGACGCAATCACTTCTGCTTTGAATATTATTGCGGAGACAAATTACTTTGCTTTCCGTGACGCTGTTTTCTTGCAAACTTCTGGCGCCCCTATGGGTAGAACTTTATCTCGTATTTTGGCCGAGGCCGTTTTGCAGGAGCTCGAGAATGAGATTTTGCCTTCTTTGACAATTGAACCAATTCTTTGGTGCCGTTACGTGGATGGTAATTTTATTATCTGGGATCGTGATTTAAATGATCTCCTTCACCTCTTGGATAAAGTTAATGATTTTTACCCTTCGATTAATTTTACTGTTGAGCATGAATCTAACTGTTCCTTGCCTTACCTTGATGTTCTGGTTACCCGTTCTGATTTTGGTTTTCATACTTCCGTTTTCCGTAAATCCACTTTTACTAACTCTTGTATCCCCGCTAATTCTTTCCATCCTGTATCCTCTAAAAAAGCTTCTTTTAACGCGTATTTTAATTACGCATTTAATGTTTGCTCTTCTATCCCCGCTTTAACTGATGAAATTAATTTTATTTTTAAACTTGGTCATGAGGCTGCTTAATTTTTTTTAATTTATTCATAAGATCTTCGCCCACGTTTGCCTTAAATTTACTCAATTTGATACTAAACTTGTTGCTATTAAAGATAGTTTAGTCCATAAATCTAGTGTTCCTTACCATCCTAAGATTTTCCGTCCTTTTATTAATTTCTGTCATGAATTTGGTTTCAAACCCACTGACTCTAATATTACCACTTTATTTAATCGTATTTGATCCTATAAACTTGGGAATTTTGATGACTTTAAAAGCTTTGCTGGGGTGTATGTCGTTCCATTGTTATCCCCTGCTAGTGACTATACATTTTACATTAGTAGTACAAAACGTACTGTTGGCATCCGTTTAGCAGAACATGCTCGTGATGCTATATCTAATAAACTTTCTACGGCTCTTGCTCAATATGTGGTTAATGATAAATTTCTTCCCGTTTTTGAAAAAAACTTTCCTTTTAGTTCATTGTAACAATCCACATAGTATTCTTCTTTATGAATTCCTGTTTATTTATATATACCGTGAATCAATTTGTAATTTTGATCCTGTTCAAATTTTAAGTTTTGCTTGGCGACTCATTCTCGACTTTATGCAATTCAAACCTCTTAAAAGTTATTTGTGACGTCATTCTCAGGAATATCATGCTTGATGTTTTTCTAAAATTTGTATTAGTTCTTTTCTTGTAATATTTTAAAATTCGTAAAAGTTTAAACTTATTTTGTAATTTACGTGTATATTTCTTGTATTATATTTAGTAAGTTCATTTACCATTTTATATTTTATGCAAATTTGCTTTAAACTAGTCTCCATATATATAAACATTCCATGTTTTTACTATTCATGTAGCCACTGATGAAGGGCGTATATACGTCCGAAAGCGCTCTGGCAGTTTTTAATATATGTTTTGTACATCTTTTAGAATGTGTTAAATAAAAGATCTTTCGTTTTTTAAAACGCTTTGTCCTTGATTTTATTAATTACAATATTCAGAGTAAAAATAAACTAATACAATAAACAATATCAAAATTATCTAACCATTTGGAACCTAAATAAGTTCTCCTAAATAAAAGTAACCTAATAATGAGAATCAAAAATTGGTATCACATCGGAATTCAAATACATAAAATCAAGAACATAACGTCGTTAGACGAAAAGTTATTTATTAAAATATCCTAAAAGACGTACAAAGTATTTAAAATTGCCAGAGCTCTTTCGAGCGTTAATACGCTCTTCAGTGGCTACATGAAAAGTAAACATGGAATGTTCATATACAGACAGGATAGTTACACAGCAGCAAATTTGCATAAAACAATAAATTGGTAAATGAACCGACTATTAATTAATACAAAATTAACCCAAGAAATATACACGGAAAATACATAAATTATACTTTAAACGGATTTAAATTGTAGGAATATTACAAAAAAGTACTATCAGAATTATATTATTCTATTACAGGAAAAGCACGTATTCAAATTGTAAGAATATTACCAGAAAAGTACTATCATAAATATATTACTTTTTATTATAGGAAAAGCGCAATTTCGAAAGAACAGTCAAGCCCAATTTTCATGAGAATGACGTCATAAATAACGATGAAGAGACTTGAATTGCATAGAGTCGAGAATGAGTCGCCAAGCTTAGCTTAAAATTTGAATGGGATCAAAATTACAAATCGACTCACAGTAAATATAAATAAAAAGGGATTCATGAAGGGGATATTACGTGGGTTATTACAACGAATTAAAAGGAAAGTTTTTCAAAAAAGGGCAGGAATTTATCATTAACCACTTATTGAGCAAGAGCCGTAGAAAGTTTGCCACATTTGACATCGCGAGCATGTTCCGCTAAAAGGATGACAACATTGCGTTTTGTACTAAACGAAAAATCCTAGAATAGTAAGGAAAGCAAGATTAAAAATAAAATTAATTTCAATAAAGTTAATAAAAAAAGAGCGTATTAACTCTCGAAAGTGCTCTGGCAATTTTAAATACTTTGTACGTCTTTTAGGGTGTTTTAATAAATGACTTTTCGTCTAACGACCTTATTTTCTTGATTTTATTTACTAATAATAAGAACCTAAATAAGGATGTTAAAATGTGTATCTAAATTGTTCAGAAGACGTCAAAGAACAACACAAATATTTACTATGCATGGACCAAAATAGTTTCGACTGGATAACTTTTACTTCGTCAAAACTGTATCACGTAACTGATCGTATACATGAAAAGATTATCTAACTTACCAAACCATTACCAAATAGATAAAATTACGCATCTGTGTTATTGTACAACTTCTACTGTATCAACCTGCCATCCCCCCCCCCGGGGCGGGCCACCCAAGATGGTGGTTTCGGATGTTGGCTCTGTAGCCTTGATCCTCCAAACTGGGGGGTAAATTAATCCGGGGGGATCAACCCATCGAGGTGAGATATAAGTAGAGAGACTTACGGCAACCTTTTCTTGACCACTGAACTAAGTCACATGACTTATGCACTCCCCTAAGCGCATATTTTCTCGCGCACCTCTCCTTCCATTGCAATTGCATTACGTTTTCAAAAGCTAGAAGTCCTGTCGCACGTTTGGGTTTAATTTTCAGCAAAATATGGTAATGTCCTCGCTGCATATGGATGTACTTCAAAGTTCATCAAAGGTGGAGACACTACGTTTCACAGGTAAGTCATTTTCATTCATTTTAAAACATATTTTATATAAAATAACGAGTTAATTGGCAAGTGCGACCATGACGTACTATAATAAAAGTAGATTTTCTGGCTTTGTAAATAATGTATAGCCTCGTAATAATTTTTAAAATAAAATATTTTATATATATTTCCGTACTTCCATAAACTGAACCTCTATAAATGCTTAAAATTAGGAGAAAAAAAATAAAATGAACGTGAACTTTTAATAGGCCTAGTTTTCTCTCTTGGCGATATTTTTCTACGCCAAATTGGATTGTTTACTAATTCATGCTCTTTTCTCCTGACAATGTTTTTATGCCTTATAATGCTATGAAATGATTAATAACGCCCAAGAAAATTTATATAAATATCACTAAGTAACTAAAGATTTCTGGAATTAAGTATCGGAATCATTATTCACTCGGTGAAAATATGTATTTAATTATAATAAAATTATAAAATGGCAATGTTATAGTTTTTTTATCTTGAACATTGAAAATATGTTAATATTTTTAAATATACATTCTTAAGTTTTAATATATTACTTAAAAGTAAAATGATTAGTGTTTTCTACATTGTAGAATACATCAGTAGAAAACCATGTATTATACATTAAATGTAGAACACATATTTTACTTGCTCAATTTTAGTGGCTAGGAACTTTTTTAACATTTGTATTGCATTAATTTTAATTTTTAAAGGATGGCATTTTCCAAAACATTTTTAGCAAGTAAACTGGTGAAAAATTGGTCTTGCATTTCCTTTTTTGTATCTCTTTAAAAACATTTTTAAATGTGTGTAGTCTAAATTGCTTTCTGATTCTGTTAAACTTCTTTTGTTATAATTAATTGCTTCTTTATTTTTGTATGTGATGATATGATATACTTAATACATATGACCTAAATTTTATGTATGCAGATTACTAGTTATATATGAATTGGACATATAATAAAGAAAGTTTATAGCCTATTGTTTGTATTTTTTTTATATTTATTTAATAATGTATCTATAAGGGAATCAATTGCAAAAGGAAACCAATTTAATATTAAAACCATGCGCACGGATATGCACAACCTTACAATCATAAAAATTGTCGGGGAAAATTTTAATTTCAGTAACTGATAACACTGTGTCCAAATATCTTTAAAAACATTTTTTTTTCTTTTTTTCGGGGGGGGGGGGGGGCAAGGAATATAAAGTAGCTGTTGCATAATTTGGAAATAATATTCAAGATTTTGAATAGTTATCGAGAATTGTATATTGCTCAGCTATATTTCTAAATTTGAGAACTGAGAAATATTTTAAAATGTATATTCCTGCCCAACCCGTTCTCTGCATTTGACAGGGTGTTATGAACTAATAAAGCTATTTTATTAAGAAGTTGCAAGTTAATGTCTTGCAAGCAGCATTTTGGTTTATTATAATAACACTGTGTCCAAATATCTTTAAAAACATTTTTTTTTCTTTTTTTCGGGGGGGGGGGGCAAGGAATATAAAGTAGCTGTTGCATAATTTGGAAATAATATTCAAGATTTTGAATAGTTATCGAGAATTGTATATTGCTCAGCTATATTTCTAAATTTGAGAACTGAAAAATATTTTAAAATGTATATTCCTGCCCAACCCGTTCTCTGCATTTGATAGGGTGTTATGAACTAATAAAGCTATTTTATTAAGAAGTTGCAAGTTAATGTCTTGCAAGCAGCATTTTGATTTATTATAAATAACACTATGTCCAAATATCTTTAAAAACATTTTTTTTTTGGGGGGGAGGGGGTGTCAAGGAATATAAAGTAGCTGTTGCATAATTTGGGAATAATATTCAAGATTTTGAATAGTTATATAGAATTGTATATTGCTCAGCTATATTTCTAAATTTGAAAATTGGCAATTTTGCACTTCGTTTATACAAAAACTAAAAAAAAAGTATTTTGTTAAACATACACGTTTACTGAAGTAAAAGATTAATTTTAGTGGCACTTTTATAATACTAAATGGTATGGTAGCTCTGTAAATGTATACTTATAAAATCTCAAAGTTTATACAGGTTTTTTATTCATTATTAAAATGTTGATGCATTAATATTAAACATCAACAACCTTAAATAATATAATTAATGTTTTTTTTCGAAATTAAGGGCAATTTCCCTGATGATTTTATTAATTGAATTGAAAACAAGTAAAAACAAACAAAAAACAACTTTTCAAATACACCCTTTTATTAGTTGTATGTAACTTAAATATATGAAGGACAACACCATACAAAATGTTTGCTCCGGTTCCCGAGTTTTTCCTTAGAATAACATTAAGTTATTCTTCAGTGCATTACTCTTAACAGTTCCTGTACGGGCTCGGATGGTAAGGTTCAAAATCCAATGAATTAAAATATACCATGAAAGATAATCATGCTAAATATGATATGATCTTTCTAGATACAACGGATCTCGAGTTATTCCCACATAATGAGTATATATCTATGGCGGGCCCAGGATGGGCTAGCCCGATAAGACTCAAAATACAAGAAATCAATATATACCGTAAAAGACAACGAAATACTAAATTTGGACCTTCTAACTAGGAAATTAAAATATATCACAAAAGACAACGACATGCCAAATTTCATGCTAGTGTGATTAATGGAACTTGATTAGTTAAAACCTAAACAATATGCATTTTGAAATACATCAGACGTATTTAGCACTGTTTTACTCCAGTACAAAAAAATTATTTTATAGCGCCAAGCGCGGCAACAAGTCGCCAAATCTGCGAGTGTTCGACCCTAAGTCACGTGATACATGCAGTGGTCACGTTTTCAATCTCTTCTGAATAGCAATGCGCAGTCTACTTATATCTCTGGTCTCTGGATCAACCTCGCTGCTGATGACTCACGGATGCAATCGCGGAAGTGACGAGGCAGTCCCCGGACTCTTCCAGGTGGCTGGATCACGGGACTGTGGCTATTCATGCCCTGAGCCCAGGTCTGGCCGGTGACCGGAGTCGGGCCCGGCAGGCGCCTTCGGCCCCTGCCCGGTGAATGATTCCGCCGTGTTTCGCGACCGAGGTTGCGGCTTTGCTGGAAAAGAGATGTAGCGGTTGCGCCTCGATGTCCCACTGAATGCTATAAACCCTAGTTGGTTAGCAGGGCTCGAAGGTATGTACTCTGTATCAACCTGCCAATGCGTTAAAAACAGTTTTGCCTGAATAACTTTTACGCGTAACTACCGGTATAAATGAAAAGGTTATCAAATTTACCAAACTCTTACCAAATAGATAAAATTACGCATGTGTGTTAATGCACAACTTCTACTGTGTCGACCTGCCACTGCGTCGAAAACAGTTTTGCTTTAATAACTTTTACTTCGTATCGCATAACTGATCGTATAAATGAAATGATTATCAAACTTACAAAACCCTTACCAAATAGTTAAATTACGCATGTGTGTTCTTGTACAACTTCTACTGTATCAACCTGCAAATGCGTCAAAACAGTTTTGCCTGAATAACTGTTACTTCGTATTGCGTTACTGACAGTGTAAATGAAAGGGTTATCACACTTACCAAACCCTTACCAAATAGTTAAATTACGCATGTGTGTTCTTGTACAACTTCTACTGTATCAACTTGCCAATGCGTCAAAAACAATTTTGCCTCAATAACTTTTACTTCGTATCGCGTAATTGACCGTGTAAATGAAAGGATTATCAAATATACCAAACCCTTACCAAATAGATAAAATTACGCATGTGTGTTATTGTACAACTTCTACTATATCAATCTGCTAATTTGTCAAAAACAATTTTGCCTGTATAACTCTTACTTCGTATCACGTAACTGTAATACTTACACACACACACGCACATCACCTCAAAAATGCTCGATTCGAGGTCAACGATACTTGAATCGTGCTTTTCCTTTGAGAACTCGAATTCGATGTTTTGCGCCGTCACAATACTTCCCTTATACATTATATTATGCATATAAGGAAAATAATACAGGACAATCAAAAAAGTAGAATGAAGACGATAGTTTAAAAAATGCTTGCATTTTCTTTCAGTTCGAATAAACCTAGAGCTGAACGACAAATAACAATTAAACATGCTGCGTTAGTTAATTGGCTAAATCAAAAAACTCAATTTTCTATGATCATCTAGAATAAGGAAAAGGAAGGAAAATGTGAAAAACAACAACAAAATGCAGAATATATAGAAACGAAGTGGATTGTAGTAAAAGATTGAAAGAGGCAGAAAATAATACAACATTGTCATGTAGAAATTCTGAAAAATATAGTGTTATGAACAAATCGTTAATGCTCGTAAGATTGTAGGGATTTTTATTGATATAAAAATATTCAAATAACGTTTTCAAATAATTGAGGTAAAAATGAAACTCAAACCGATGATTAGCGATCCATCAGTGATTAGTGATTGGAGATTTATTAATTTCTTAGTTTAGGACACAATTTTTAAGTTTTCTCTAGCAGTAAGGCACGTTCAGTTTGACCAAATTACCAGAGTCCGTATTGACGAAGAATTTGGTAAATGTCTCAATGATCGAGATTCTCAATAGCATCTTTAGGGAAAGAAAAATTAATTTTATTGATAAGAGAGAAAGCCACTCTGAGGGTTAACTTTATGAGAATATTAATAATTTTATGACTAATTTTTGGTTGGAAGGAAAGGAAAACGATATTACTGCAAACGTTTTAAATGAAAAAGGACAAAGTAACTTACTGTAAATATTTCTAAACATATCAATTTATACCTAATCCAAGTTAGTTTTCTGTGAAACATAACCAATGGAGTACTTTTTACTTTCAAATACAAAGAGTGCAATTTATTTTGCTAGAGATAACTTACTTACGAGTTCTCCTTCTACAGACTGACTCATTTAATAAAATACAGTTCCCATCATTTTACCTTTTATTTAATCAAATAAAGTAGAGAACCTAAGTACATTTCGAAAGCATGAAATGCTCTTCGCTAAATAAGTAATGAGTCAGTTCTCCTCACTCCTATTTTTCGCAGATGTTTTCTTGACATTTAGCGCCTTGAAAATCCTTGAATTCTTTTTTATTCAGAATTCAAGAGTATCAAATGGATGAAGTAATGATCGTTCGAAAGTATTCGAGGCACGGGGATTAACGAGCAGGTTAAGCGTGAAGCCGGCATATTTCTTTAGGAAACTTAGTTTTAGAGTCAAGCTTCATTTTCCAATTGTTGATTTAAGGGGGCTCTGAACCTTAAGTAATGTCTTAAAGTTTCTAAAAAATTTATTTTCAAAGATTAATATTAAAGGTTATTATTATTGTTTCTAAATATTTTAAAGCAAATCGCATAAAAAAATTGCCATTGGAACGAAAGTTATGATGAAATGCATTTTAACACAAAATGTAAAAATATCATTAAATGTTAACTTGAGATTTGATGTTTTTATAATACATTGCACCCATTATTTCTTCAAAATGGCTGAATAGAATAGCCTGAAAATTTTCAAACATGTATAAACGGCATTTATGCATAAAATGACGAACTATTATGTTTAAAAAATTTTAACTTTTTAACTATAATAAATTTGATGTTTTAAAATATGAAAATTTTCAAATTTTGTAGCAAAAAAGTTTGTTAAGAAAATATGTATATTTTAATCATATGTTTCGTCATTTTAAAAATACAACACTTCTCTATGTTACAAAATTAAGCTTTCAGTGAGCTTTCATATCCACAGAAAGCAGCGCGCAATACATTGTTATTTTCTCAGCAATACAATAGATTTTCTTTAAACTAGTTTCACTTATTGTAAATAAGTAGGCATATTCTGTAGGAAGCATTTAAAAAATAATTATTTAAATTATGTGTGTTAAATTTTATTTTTGTACGTTTATAAATAATGGAAATATAAAATAGTGAAATATGGTCACTTTTTATGCATTTTTCGCTTTTTAAGATATACATGTTTCCTTAACACTTAATTATAAAATATATAACAAGAAATATATGAGAGGGCTTTCGTATGGTGATAAGTTTTGTAGACACTTCATTTTCGACAGAACTGTTAAGCATTTTTAAACGCTATTGCACTCTATAGATAGATCTTAGAATACTATTGGGATTTACATATATTTTAAATCACGAGCAACACGGGGTTTATCTGCAAGTTAGATTTAAATTAAGTGTGACGTTTTTCCATTTTATAAAAGTTCATTTAAAATCAATCTAATAAATGATGAATTTAAATTACACCAAAATAGTGTAAGCATAGACTAGAATTAAATCAATCATATTTTCAATTTTGTCCAATATGAAATTTGCGTTAAAGAAAATTTTGATAAATTTCAGGTTTTATTTATATCTTTAAAGTAAATTCCGAATTTATATTCTGTATGTACCACATCCGCTTTTCTAAGTAAGCATATATACCAGAATAAAGCTATGAGCATTTTAGCTAACCCCTTAGGGAAAACCGTCAGAAATACGTGCCAGCAAGAATCCTCCTCAGTGACTCAACAGCACATGTTTGTGACGTGACCAGAAGCTTTCTGAGACCATCGTCACGTATATGTAACATTGAAATATATCCCCTATTTAAATGGTGGTATATGGTAGTCAAAAAATTTACATCGACTATTATTTTGAATCCAAAGAATAATGACCTTCAAATGGAATTTTTTACTTTCGTCTGGATATAATGAAGACCTGTGTAAAGAAATTAACACTTGAAACTTTCAATGTCCAGTAAAGAGACTGAGAGGTCTTTGACTGAATCAAATGACAAAGACCTATTGATGTAAAGAAACTAACATGTGAGTCTTTCAATGCCCAGTAGACATACCGAAATATTTTCATCTGGTTATAATGAGGAAGGCTTATCGATGTGAAAAAATTATTAAGTGAGTCTTTCAATGTCTAGCAGAAAGCCCGAAAGATTTTCATCTGGTTGTAATGAGGAAGGCTTATCGATGTGAAAAAATTATTAAGTGAGTCTTTCAATGTCTAGCAGAAAGCCCGAAAGATTTTCATCTGGATATAATGAAGAATTATTGATATAAAGAAATTAACAAGTGAGTCTTTCAATGTCCAGTAGAGAGGTCGAAAGATTTTTATCTGGATATAAGGGAGAATATTTTTGATGTAAAGCAATTAATAAGTGAATCATATTTCGATATCCAATAGAGAGACCGAAAAATGTTCATCTGGATATAATGGAGAAGATTTATTGAAAAAAAATTAACACGAGTGTCTTTCAATGTCCAGCAGAGAGTTTGAGATCAGCTAATTTATGTCCCTTTTAGCCTCATTTATTTTTTCTGCATGGCAGTATGGTTTTAAATATATATTACGTGAAGAAGTTTTGAAGATTTTTTTAAATGGCAGAAACAAGTGTTTTGGTTTTTTATGTAGATATACTGACCAATATATTTCAATGTACATGAAATTTCCCAGATAGCTCAGTACTGAAATTAGGAACAAACCTAGCTGTAATATCAGTGAACCTTGAACATAAGATATAAATATTTTATTAATGAGTAAAAATATATACTGTCTGAAGCCATTTCAATCTCTCTGCTTTAAGATATATCTTTAATATTAAAACTATGTATTTTTACTGCTTAAAAAAACTGAAAAGCGAAAGTAAAAATATGGACAGAAGCTGGACTTGCTTTGGTTAGTGTAACTGCGCAGTTGTTATGTACTGAAAAAAGACTGTTTTTTGTCTCCGAAGTATATTGACATCATTCTTTTTGCTCCACTTTTGATCCACTGTTGCCGACATCGAGCAACAACCATATCGCTCCTATCAAGATGACAACCAATAAGCCTCCCTTAGACCTATGATACGACTTCTCTCTAAATAAGACAATTGTTCATAGCGCCGTTGAGTACGTCTCAAGGGCGTCTTTGTACACAACTTGCAATATCAAAGCAGAAAATCCAGTTTCAATTTCCCGTAACATCCATCGTTTTAAGTGCTGCACAATGCGTCGTTTTCGTGTGCGGTACCTACAACATTATTAGCGCTGACAGTTTGATCATTTGCATATTTTTTTTAAAAAACACTTGCATGTCGAGTTTCGCGGCTGTAGTTCAATTTTTTATGGGTTTATATATTTTTTGCAACAGAGTGTTGAATACCCAGACCGTCCGACCCACCCTAGAGAACGAGCAGCAGTTTGAGGGACCGGAAATGGAAACTAGCGAAATCCGGCTTCCATGGTCAACGCCACAGACTGTATTACATTTATTGAAAATTCTTTAAATTTACACTTGAAGAGTTATATTGCCATATACAAACAGTTTTACAAATAAAGATAAAATAGTCTTTCAAAATAACTAAAAGGGAGGTATATATTTAAAAGATAGAAACATTTATTTTTTTTAAAAGCTTTCAAAAAGAATTTACAAATTTTTAAAAATAAAAAATTTCCAATATATATATAATTGGAAAGATAAAGAGATATATTGATAATAATTAAAATAATTTGAACTGGAGTAAAGTCCAAGGATCAAACAAGTGAATTTTTTTTTTAATTTTGAAAGCCAAAATAGCTACCGTAAGAGGAAATTTAAACGCAAAAAGAATTAAAAGAACAAGGAAAACAAAGTATGAGAAATATTTACAAAATAAAATAAAGTGAAAAATTATATACAGTATATATAAACAAAAATTATTAAACAAATAGTAACAAAAAGTAATAAACAAAAAGCCATTGGAACAGTGCAAAACTCATTGATCACTAACAATTAAAAGCAGTAGTCAAATATAAACAAATAATTTAATTTTTTTAGAAATATCTTTAGCTATGAGAATACAGTTAAGTTTATTGATTGAAATATTATTATTACTAACGTCGGAAACCCAAGTAGCCTGATTAGAAATGGAGGGCTTAGTTAAGTGATATTTCTTAGTAAAAAGACAAGAAAAACAAAATGATCTACATCGCCAAAACTACTACACAGACAATTGGAGTACCAGCCATCCAGACAGCTGCTCAAAACTTCGGGCGAGTCGGACAGTCTGGGTCTTTAACAGACAATTAGAGGTTGATTTAAGTAATCTAGAAAAAGGCCATGACTGGTTAGAAAATAGATAAGATATTTAATAAAAATTTGGAATTTAGTATTTACTTTGGGCAGATGATTTAAAATCCTAGCAAGATCATGAGTCCTGGTGGAAATGTAATTATTTAAATACCTTTGCCAGTTATTTAAGAGATGATCTTTACAGAATTTAGATAAAAACGGGAACGGGAAAGGAATTTTAAAAGGGTTAAAAGAGTAGTGGCGGATTTAGCATGATTGCCTGCAACTTCATTTCCCAAGTTGTTAGCATGTTGCAACAGAGTGAATCTTTCTTTATCCTGTGCCACCTTGTTGGACTGCATTCAATTTGGTGTTGAGAAGAGTGGGGTTGGCATTCACGCTCCCGGTGATGAATCATATACCCACTTCACCCCAGTCTTCAACCCAATTATTGAGGATTACCATGACGGCTTCAAGCCTACTGACAAACATCTGCCAATCGACTTTGGCGATATCAACACCCTCATCGATGTTGATCCTACTGGATCTTTTGTGGTATCCACCAGGGTCAAGTGTGGTCGTAGCTTGAAGGGGCATGCTTTCAACCCCTGCCTCACTGAAGCTAACTACAAGGAGACGGAGGACAGGAATAATACCATCTTTGGCACCTTTGAGGGTGAACTGAAGGGCAAGTACCACCCTTTGGCCGGTATGGACAAGGTCACTCAGCAACAACTCATTGATGACCATTTTTGTTCAAGGAGGGTGACAAGTTCTTGAAGGCTGCTAATGCTTGCCGCTACTGGCCCACTGATCGTGGTATCTACCACAATGATGCCAATACCTTCTTGGTCTGGTGCAATAAAGATCACTTGCGTATCATCACCATGTAGAAGGGTGGTGACTTGAACGCCGTCTTCCAGCGCCTAGTCAACGCTGTCAACATCATTGAGAGCAGGCTTCGATTTTCTCGTGATGAACGTCTGGGCTACTTGCAACAGAGTGTATCCTTTTTTTGGCAGTGTTGAACAGTAGTATTTGATCGGAGCCATGTATTTATTAGAGAATTTTAGTAATTGTAAAGGTATCACTGTCCCAGACGGGGATCAAACCACAATATATTTGAAATGGCCACTTGATGCTCTAACCATTGAGCTACTGGGGCAAGATTCCCACAATTTTTTACAAAAAGAACTCTGTAAATGCTAAAATTAAAAAAAAATAATAAACTATTATATAAGTCAATAATTTATTCGCAATGATTTTTAATACGGTAGGAAAAATATGTTCCTAAATAGTTATTAAAAAATTTACTGCTTACTCAATTTGGCTACGTATAAAAATATCTAACAAAACTATAAATCAAATGCAACATCGATGTTTTCATATGTGCATTAAATGATGCACTAAAGTGTTCTAAGATAGTGTAATCGCAGCTTAAATTACAAATTTTCATATAGTGAAATTGCACATTCCTCTGCACAAAAGTTTGCAATGCGCAATCAAAACATTTCTCTAATGCTTCTTTTCATAGAGGAATGTGTAATTAATTTTAATTATATGTAATACTCAGAAAGATATGCGTGCCCTTGTATTTTCCTCAATATATTCTACACCGCTCAGGATCTGATACATTTTCCTGGGGAACTCCGCAAACATAATTTCTGCTCAATTCATAGCAACGCTGCTGATAAACTTCTTATTAAGCCAGTAAGTTTTGAGTCATCAGCTTCAAGCTAAAACCCACAAAATGATTAATTATCTCAAATATTCTACCTTTAGCAAGCTTTTGAAATTTTCTGAAATCTTTTGGAATATTTACAGAAAGTATTTCCTACGAAGGAAAGAAGTAAAAAGTAAAGAGGCAGATTTTAAAAGAACAGCATTTTTGATTACATAATTTAATCAAAAATATTTGGCATCTTAAATTTAATCTCTCTATTTTAAAAATAAGTTAAATAATGATATTTAATAAGTAATGCGTTTATTTATCTTTGTCTTTTGTTTTTTCTCGGCAAAGGTGCATTTTCGCTTATGAAACTGGTGACTTTTAATCATCTGTCATACAATCAAAATATTATCTATATTATTTTGTAGTTGATAAATTCACAGAATGCAGCAAGCAATAAAACTTTGCAAGTAGGACAATAAAATGTAACTATAAAGTATGTAAGCATTTTCCATTCTCAAATATGAACTGTTAAGATAACATTATGTC
This sequence comes from Amaurobius ferox, assembly GCA_951213105.1. Taxonomy (NCBI): domain Eukaryota; kingdom Metazoa; phylum Arthropoda; class Arachnida; order Araneae; family Amaurobiidae; genus Amaurobius; species Amaurobius ferox. The sequence continues at coordinate 152,190,617 of OX578133.1, read as the reverse complement.
TATTGTATCGATTTAAGAGAACTATAAATTCTGAATCCCAAATTTTATAACCTTTGACCTATTACATTGCTTCTACAAAATGTTAGACCCTCCTCCTGAGCCCAAAGTACTACTGATCTGGCTTCACTTCTATAAATCTTGGGTTCATACCCATTAAACGACGTGAACCCTCAAGTATAGATGGGTGTTTATAGTGGTTCCGAAACTCCTTTATGTAGTAGATCCTAGCTAATTTAACTGCACTGTGAAAAAAATGCCCAAGCAAACAAATATAAATTCTTAATACTTAATAGTTAAGAAAGCCATAAGCGAATACAATTGTTATAAAGCCATAGGTTGTTATGTGCCATTATGTGCCATTATGTTATGTTGTAAAGCCATAGGCGAATACAATTGTTATAAGAACGACGTTATGGTTCCTCATCCTCATGTCGGGAGTCATGTGTATCAATCGAAGAATAAAATACAACTGCCGGTAGTTGTTTTTGTTCCAGAGCAAAAAAAAAAAAAAAGCCTCAAATCTACTTTGTCTGTCTTCATACTAGTCTGTCTATCATGACCGTGTATAATTTGAGAATGTCTCAACGTATGTGAGAATGTCTCAACGTATGTGAGAATGTCTCAACGTATGTGAGAATGTCTCAACGTATGTACAAACTTTTTAACTTCATTGTTAACCTTAATTAGTAGCAAGTTTATAACTGAAAATATTTCAGATTTTGTATCGCGCTAATATATTAAAGTAAAAATTCTATAATTGTCTTCTACTCTACATATAAGATAAATACTTTATTGATTTCAATAAAACTTTTTCTGAAATGAGACTTAATAGCGGATGTTTTTGACTTAAATTTTATTCTCCTATACACTCTTATGGAACAAAGGTAATTAAAATACTTGGTTTTATTTGTCTGTAAGAACCGCTTATTACATGAGAATAGCTTAAAGGTTTTAATTATTTTTTCTTTTGGTTCATAAAGCTTAATTGCAATGTTTGAGTATTTTAAGATGTGAGTAGTATTCTAGTTTGAGTAAATCAAGAAATAGTTTTACTTTTCCTGAACCATGATATGTGAATAATTATTTTATAGCCCTATCTATGTCTTATTTATGCATGGATTAATAAAGTAAAAGAATTTTCTTTATTATTAATTTAATGATTTTTCTCATCTCCTGAACTAGTATATTTCTTTCTGATAATTATATATTTATCTAATTACAACATTGAAAAACAGATCAATGCTTTAAATGATTCTCATTAACTTTCCTACGAGTATTAACTTCGGAATAAATGGATTTAACCTCTATTTCCAAGTGACCGTAAAACATTAAGTTTCGAGTCAATTGATTTCATATGTCTCTAAGAAAATAGCAAGAATACATTTTCTGTCGCTTCTACTATATACAGGGTTCTTAGGAAATTCCTTAAGCACTCAAATAACTTTGCAAGAAAAGGTACCTGAGTGTATAAGTATGGTTTATGTTTACCTATAGTAAAGTGACTACTCCCGATCAAACAAAATGATTGCAGTGCCATTATCGGAGAATTGAAGAAGCTGGAAACTCGGCAATGAAACGAGATAAAAGATAAATACCAATTACAAAGTTGTAGGGCATTGTCTAAATAAACAGGAATCGATATCAGGAACATATAAAATATTTATATGGAAGGCAATTAATATCTGTCGTATTTCATCGATTGCTAGATACTACAACACGGTGACACCTTCAATTCTTTTTAAAGTACGGATAATATTTTTTCTCAAATTCAAGTGTATTGTTGAGGAAGGAAGGTATTTTGAACTATCTGACGCCTGAGTATCTTAATCATATCTAGATGTTGTGGGTGCGAGACTTTCCTGCGTATATCTTAAAATTTTACATATTTTTATTTATTTTATTTATTTATTTTGTGTTTGTTTTACAAAAAATGTGCATTAGTCATTTTATTTTGCTTTCAGATACCAAAAATATTTAAACATTACGCACACCACAAAATTACTATTTTTGAAACACTTTTTGGCATATTTGAATTTTTATAGTTTTATCTCGATTTTCGAAATAAAGTTAGAAAAACTTAACAGGCCTTCACCTGGTTTAACTTCCCAGGAAAAAAAAACAAAAAAACAATGGCGTTAATTGATTGAAATAAGTCTATCAAATTCCATTTGATTTGCTTCGTTTGTTCGAGAGAAATTGTGTCTACAGAACGATATGCATTATTGAAAAAATGGCTTATTTTGTAAACAGGAATGTAGATCCATAAAAATCAAGAACGAAATTTTTATCCTATTTCAAGTTACTTTTATTTTTACTGTGCATTATAGGTTAATTAAAAAGGAATTTCTGTTCAAACATCAAATAGAAAATTTTGAATGATATTTTATCACTAAAATATTTTACTGATATTTGAATACATGTATTCCGCGAATTAAAGGTATGGAAATTCAATTATGTGCGTATTATATCTAAATAACTGTCTAATGTAATTGTGCCTTTCCAAACGCTCCAGAAACCCCCGGTGGCCTAAAAGACCGAGCATTTGCACACGTATAGCCTCAACCACGAGACAGAGCCTAACAGAACCGGATTTTTCGACCCCCCCCCCTTGTTCAAAGCCAACAAAATTGGGGGAGGAGGGATCAAAAGTCTTTCCAGACTCTTCAGGATATCTACCCGAGATTGAGCCAACCGAACCTTTGCCCATGTATAGTATAAACCAGCAGTTTTCAATGGAAGCCATATGGTCCCGAGGGGGCCACCTCATGGGTTACGGCGTATTGCTTGGGAGCCAATAATAAGAAGCAAAATATTGGGGAGCCCTGGAAATTTCTGAGTAGGTCACGAAACTTCACTTCTGCAATATATTACTGATATATTAAAAATAATATAGACTTGTACCTGTATTTAAAAGGTTAAATTATTAAAGAAACTAAATTATAAAACTTTTCCAACTAAAAAGGCTAAATTGCTAAAAAGGCTACATTATTAAACTTTTGCAACAGATCAATCTATCGTAATTAATTCGTATTTACGTAGAACTATCTGCAATATGTATATCTTATATGTGTATATATGCTATAGAGCAGTTAAATACTTATTCAATGCATAAATGAGGGAGATTAAAGCTTATACATTTCAAAGGTTTTGTAGTGTTAGATAAGGATACGGGAATGCGTGTGTTTTGAATATGATGCTTTGGACATAACTCAAAGTTTAAAATAGCATACTGATCTTTTCATGAATAATACCTTGATGTTTTATACCGATTCTGATACATTATGGCTTTTACTCAAGAAGACCATAAAGTTTGAAAGTTTTCTATGTTTAAATATCTAGAGATATGTGAATTTTTGATAATTTAAGAATGCTTTAAAGCAATTTAGCACAAAATATTGGTTAATTTAATTTAATCATTAAAAATGATAAACCTTATCAGATATATCGAGACAAAAGAAAGCTCTAATTTTAATTGTCTTTCTGAATATTATTATAAGAAAACTAAAAACAGATGTTTTCTGAATAACATTTTCCTTATGGGATCTTGAGTTAAAGTCAAGATTTTTTGAATTCGTACTATACAGCTTTGCAATTAAGATTTTAAATGTATTTTCTAATATTTATATGGTTTTTTACTCTTCATCTACAAGTATGTATGATTTGAAAACACAAATTTAATATGTAGGTAAGTTAAAAAAAAATAAAAATATGTTTTAACTTGATTAAACTTCAATTAAATCCTATATAATTTTATGTTTGACAAATGACGTCATCGAAATATAAATTGCCTACTCTCTCTTTAAAAGCAGCATTTCATTCATAAACGTTTATCTATTCCTTTCATTCATCACAATACTATAATAATTTATTTTATTTAAAAACTTAAAACCATGGAGGTATAAGTAATTTAACTCTATGTTTAAAACTTCATCAAAAAATCGTGTAAAATCTGTGTAAAATCAAAAAATGTTTCATTCATATCAACCATATTGCAGACTCCATAAGCTAAATAATTTTGCGTTAAAGAAATGCAGCAATTCTTATACAACTCATTCTACATATTTTGCTGTTTACATTCTCCATAAGTGAAAATTAGGCTTCGTTGTAGAAATAATCAAAGTTTGATGATCATTTAAACTCAAATATATTATAATTGCGTTGTTTAAGTATGTAGATGTACACAATTTTAGCAAAAATAAAGAGGTTTTAGGACGGATACAACACTAAATATGAATTAAAAAGAACTTTAAAAATCACGATTTTGACACAAGATGGATGCCATATTTTATTTTGAAGTGGGTCACGTGATCTCTTCATATAAAGGGTGTAATTATTATTTTAATTTTTATTTAAAAAACTACTGAATATATTTTGCTGAAATTTTTTTTATATACTTTATGGGATAATTTGAATATTTCCTAAAACATTCGAAGCAATTTGTGAATTTTAAATTCGCTTAAAAAATGTTTGAAAAATTAGGTCCCATGATGTTGAATGTATTTCATTTTCTCAACCCGGGTTCAATCCAAAACTAATTGGGTGATATTATTCATTTATATTCCCATAGGTCGCACAGACCGTCTGAACAACATACTAAAATTTCATTTTGATAAAGTCATTTTTACGGCAGTTATCGTGCTAACGGGCAGATAGACAGACAGAATGAACAAAGTCATAAACACTTTTCAACTATGTTGCAAAGTATTAAAAAATACATTTACTTACTTTTCTCAGCCCAGTATTTGACACTTTTAGTTTCTTGAGATTCTTCTTCTATTTTGTTTATATCTGTACCCAAATTCTTAAGACCATCTTCAACTGTAAAAATAAAAATTAATCTGAGAAAATTTTAATAATAATAAGGATATTTCAACTGTATTTGTCATTTAATTAGCATTGAATATATTTATAAAATGATTACTGATTACAAATTTACTGTAATATAAAAAGTCTTGATGAAATAAAATATTTGTCTTAAAATTTTAAAAATGCTGTACATTTTTATAAAGGCCGCAAAACTTATTAACTGGATTTTAATATTATATTTCGAAATACTCTCTTTAATTTATGGATTTGTCATATTTTTAAGAATATATAATTAAAATGGTATACACTCTTTTGCAAAAAAAAAGAGAAAGAAAATAAAAAAAATAAAAACGAAGCACCCCTAAAAATTAATCCGATCATCTCGAAATTTCGCAGCCAAATTCCTTCATACCAAGTATGCAAATGATTAAATTTGCAAGGCAAATGAGTGTTAACTTCTGTCATAGCGCTCATTTCTACTGAGCAACTAGCATCCTATTAAACAGGCTAAAAATGTGGATGGTTTATCTTTGCTCGTTATCGGCTTTGCAGTTCCGTGGAGAAGCAACCAATAATGCCGTTACGACGTTGCCGAAGACCTTATAAACCATTAGACGAGTTCAAACGTGGGCGTATAGTCGAGATGCATGAAACTGACTGATCATACCGAGTAATAGTCTGCCATCTGCACCGAACGGACACTGCTGTGTAAAGGTGCTGGCAACAATGGTTGCTGCAAGGAACTCATTGGCGGAATGAAGGCTCTGGAAGGCCAAGGTGCACGAATGCGTTGAAAGATCGGATGATTGATCGACAGGCCCGAACTGACCCAACGGCATCATTGTCCTCCATCCAATGTGCTACAGTCTCTTTTATACCACCCGTGGTACCTTTCACCATCTCATGGCATCTGGCTCAGATGGGGTTACACTCACGGCGGCCTTTAAGACATCTGCCCATAACCCCACAACATCGACAAAGTCGTTTGGAGTGGTGTCGCAGCCGAACATCATGGCTGCCAGAAGACTGGCATCGCATAGTGTTTCATTCGATATGCCATTATCATATATATCAAATCATATATCATATCATATATTCGATATACCAAAATATAACATTCGATACTAAATAACATCCTGTTACAAATTCATATGTTTAAAATTTGCATAAGGGGCCGTATTTATATCTAAAAGAGCACCAACTTCAATGTTTACAATGGCAACACCCAATTTTGATGCCAGATTTCGAATCTACGTCAAAATGTAACCTATGTTATCACTTTTCAATTCATTTGGTCCAGCCAGTCCTGAATTATGAGTATAGTTATAAAGTTTTAATGTTCCTAATGTTAAATTGCGGTTTCCCAAATTTGTTTTCACATCTTCCGAAATAATCTTCTTATCACGTTTAATTTTTTTATTATGTTACTAATTAAAAGACTTAAACAAAATATACAAATTTTTCTTTTTAACAAGTTTTGTATGGAGAATGAATTATGAAATTAATATTTGAAAAAAAAAATAACAACTTTAATATATTTTGATGAAAATCGATTCCGAAGCACGTTTTATATGATTATGCATAATTTCAGCTCTTTCGCCCCGGTAGTTCTTTCATTATATTTAAATTTTTATCATTACGAGGATTTTAGGGGGCATCCACTACTTGCAAAAAGAAATGTCTAGCTTAAAAAATTACATTTAAAAAAAATTGGCAAACTCGCTCTATAATTAATGTAACGACACTGATTGTTTTTAACATTAGTTATTTTTTAAAGTTGTATAAAAAATATAGTATAGCATACCCTAATAATCAACGTAACTTTTTGAATGCTTAAAATATTATATTGTGTAGAAGGAATTTCAGAGAAAAAAGAGAGCTGACATGTTACATAGTCATATAAAAAGTCCTTTTAAAACTATTTGCATCAAAATATATATCAAAGTCCTTATTTATAATTTTGCAAATTTTAATTTTGTAATTCATATTGCTAACGACAATGTATATTGAAAATGAAAAATACTTGATTCTCAGAATGCCTAAAGAATTCACCCATTCAATTAAAACTGTATATTTCTTATACTTAAGTGACTTACACGTGAATTTTACCTTTTATTTATGATATCACAAAATACTTTAAATAAGTGGAAAGTGAAATTTGAAAAAAACGTTATAAGATGTAAAATTTAAACAATAAATTAAAAATTTAATTTAAAAAATTTTAATGACAATTGTGAAATTATTACTATTTTAATTAAATACAGTTTAGCTAAATGCAGTTAAATTAAAAATAAAGGTTTTAACTAAATACAGTTAACTTAATGCAGATTTTAACTAAAAGCCGTTAACTTTGGTTCAAAATACAGGTATCTGCGTGAACGTGACTGAAACTGAGTATGCAAAACTGACATTTGTAGTCTTTCATTCGTAACAAGAATTGGTGAAATATATTCGGTAGAAACATGTTACCAAATTTTAAAGAATGCCTTCTGTTATATAGATGTTAAAACTACAGTTACCATCATTGAAATATCCATTGGATAGAGTGTCTAACTATACTAACTATACTTTTGACATATTCGAATGTTCTTATAATGTGCTATTTTCATCATTCGCGTAATTCTACCGTTTCAGGAATCCCATACCTTGACAGATTAAAGAGAGTTTGATGTTTTAAACAACACAAGATTATAAATCAGAAAATACAACAAATTCAGAATATCAAATGACCAACTTTATTAGAACAGTTTTGATTAGGCAACAGTAATTGCCTCAAGTTGCGGTTTTAAATAAGGAGATTATCCCCGAATTATCTTCATATTTATAATTAATTAAATTTAAATATATCCGGATATAACGACAGGAACTTTATAAAAATTTATATGTGAACTAATCTGAGGATGTAGAATTTGTTTGTGACAACACCCAAATTACATCAAAACTAGTCGTTGTCATTGGAAATTATGAATTTAGTGTGCACATTAATATGAATATGGCTCCTTATGTAAATGTATTGCATATGAATCTACAAAAGATATTAGACACTATCGAATGGTACCTTTGAATTTGTGATACTACGAAAGACTGCAGAATAACGAGGGGTGTTTCTTTTTTTCACAGCTATACAAAATCCACAGCACAATGTTTTAACGTCGAAAGGTATACTAACATTTGGCGCTTTTCTGGATGACAACATGTAAAGTTTTTTTGAAATTCCACATTAACTTACATTTCTCACAAGTCTATTTTGACAATTGGAACTATTGCTAGCATCTACTAAGCTATACAGTCTATATATTAAAATATATTATTTAATTATTCATCAATTTGGCATCATTTTCGTAACTACACTCTTTTTATTATATTTCAGTCATTTTTGCCAATTTGGTGATATTTTCGCTAATTTGATACCGTTTTTATAAAATCACCAAGCTGGGGCTATTTCACCAATTAGTCGTTAAATTTATTGCCAAGTGTTATTTGACGATACTTATTATTTTTCGATTTTATGTAATTTTTTAGATAAATTTATTGGAGAAAACGTGCAATATCTTGATAACGGTTCAAGATAGAGTTCTTAAATGTGTCATTTGTTTAAAAAAAATTAAGTATAAAATAATTATTTATTTATTGTTATTATTATTGAATGTTCTCCTTTTTTTTTACAATTTCTTCAAAAATTCTTCCGAAAATTGGGTTGGATTTCTAAACGTTCATTTACGTTTCATATCGATAGAGTTCCAATATTCACTGATTGCAATAACCATACCAATTTTTTTTCTAAACGCTCCATTCGTTCGTGAGATATATTTTTATAGACTATAGACTCACAGGAACACACTAACATACATGCACACTAACATACACACACACACATACACACACATGCACATACGCAGATATCACCTCGAAAACGTTTGATTTGAGCTCAGGGATACTTGAAACTCTTCAGTCGAAAACTCAAACTCGAATTTTCGACCCCGCCACAATACTTTCGCTGTACATTACACTATGTATGTAGTAAAAGTAAAAACACTCATAGTATACTTATTTTCGATGCAGAGAATGCAGGTTTAACTCATGGTTTGATAAAATACTCGTGAGTTTAATTTTATTGCGATTTTAAATTCTAAGGAATTTTTCTTCGCTGTAACGTCAGTTACAGCCATGAATAAGCTAATATGGTAATACTCTCGAAATTAAATCTGGATCCCTAAATAACTTAGTTATTTCAAATAGCGTACCCACAAATGTTAGAATAATTCCAGTATAACAGAATCAATCAGCTAAACGCTGGATTGAATGCCTGAAACCGGGTAATTAAAAACATAAATTAGAATAATTATTTATCTGTCTGTCAGACATGACTCTTTATAACACATGGATGGCTCACCCTATTTATATAATATTTTACTGGTTTGTTAAACTTAATTCGGAGCAGGTTTATAGGTAAAAAATATTTTCTTTTCTTACTGTTTTATTATTAGCAAAAAATGAATTCCATAATACGTTTTTAAGCCCCTAATATACTCAAATTAATTTGGCGAACATTTTTAGACGCAATGAGACTGGAACAAGAGAAAGTGTTTAATGCGAGTTTCATTCTCCTGCACATCCCTGTCGAACAACGGGGATTAAAATGCCTGTTACGTTGGTCTGTATTAGAAGTCTGTACAGGCCGAAATTTTAGATATTCCCTCAGCTTGATCGGATAATACCAGTGTTTAAACGCGGCCTGAGTTAAAAAAAATTCACAAATATAGAACTCGGTTCAGTCCGAAAACCACAGAGTCTTGATCCGGTCCGGCCTAAAATAATTTGTATTCAAATGCTTTAAAAACATGACTATGTGAAATTTTTTGTAAAGGTAGAAGTAAAATAGAAGCTGAAATAAAGATAATAGTAATTTCATGTACTTATTATAATTTGTTTAAATTTCTTTAATTAAATATGCTAGATTAAAACCGGTCCGACCCGGCCTTTTAGAAACTCATTCTAAACCTATTCCAACCTGAAACAGTGTAGTAAAACTTAGGCGTAGCTCTATCTACTGGGTCGGGTCGAACCTAAGCCCGTCGGCAAGGCCTGAGTCCGTGCAGTCCTTTAGTCTGAACGACTACTTATATTTCGAAAACAGCTCAGCTGATTTACATACTTTTTACACTGACCTGTTAAGCCTAATAAGGATAATATTTACGGCTGAAATATTTCAGATTTTGTACCGCGTTAATTTTATTTTTGTATTATCCCTGACAGCTTCGGATATTTTTACTATTAATTAACTCTGTCACTTTTAACAAATTTAGAATGTTCTACATTTCCAGTTGCACAATCGCCTCTCATATTAAACTTGGGCCATTTGTATTAAGACTTTTTCCCCTGTCGATGGTCACATGTGTGACAAACATTGATTATTTTTCAATGGGAGAGATAAATGGATTCAAACATCAAGCGGAAATGGCGAAAATCCAGAAAAAAAAAATTCAATTAGGTAAAGTAATTGAGAATATATCTCCCAGCTCTCTAGTAAAATCAATATCCTTCTTTCTAGGAAGACTGACTAAAGCGTAGTGTAAATAAAATATCTATCAGTTGACAATATTTGACAAAATTTTAATAATTATTATAACAAGCAGCGTTTCAAATATTTTCCCCAAGTTGTGAATATAATTTTGATATTATCTCAAGAATTTGATATTATGTCAAAAATATGGCTCTCGTATTTTTGAAGGATATACACATTTCAACATCGCGGAAAGCGAATCAATTATTTTTTAATGATATTGTCTGAAAGAATGATAGTTTTTGAACAAATTTGCAATTCAAATGTATTTCGGTTCGATTATTACTTTCCTTATATACATAGTATAATGTATAAGGAAAGTATTGTGGCGGGGTCGAAAATTCGAATTCGAGTTTTCGACGGGAGAGCACGTTTCAAGCATCCCTGATAACGAATCGAACATTTATGAGGTAATGTCTGTGTGTGGAGTCTGTCTGACGTGGAGTCTGTCTGTGAGTGTGTCAGTCTGTGGAGACGATATCTCACGAACGAATGATGCGATTCAAATGAAATTTGGTACAAAAATTGCAATCCGTGAATACTGGAAGCCTATTGTTTTTAAACACAGTCGAGTGTTCAGAACCCCTTAAATTTTCGAGTGAAATTTTGAAAAAATCATCAAAAAATCAAAACTTTTAATAATGTTACGCAAATGGACATTTTTTATGTAATTTTTCCTTAGAAAACGATTGACACAAACTTTATAACGCTAACATGAACCATTCTCAAGATATTGCATATTTTTCAAATAAATTTATCAAAAAATCCCATAAATTAAAAAATTATATTAACTGTTGAGAAACATGTTCACTTTTCATATGTAATATCATGCGATAAATTTGGTGACATCATTCTCGTGAATCTAACTCGTTTATGAGAAAAGATACTTTGAGTAATACTTTTGCATTTGAACGGCAATCTGCTAAAAGAATAACTTATTTCTCCGTCCATAACGCTTGGCGAGATTTTGGCGACGAATTTGGCGGAATGTCGCCAACTTGGCGACTTTTTAAATTTTGCCAAATTAAAGAAAATCTCGCCAAATAGATAAAAATGACGCTAAATCAATGTAAATGACGACTAATTAATGAAATGTCAATATCTTGGAAATAATATAAGTATCTACTATAAGAATAACCTATATTTTTACTGTAAAAGTAGTAAATTCATTGCATTAAACAAGGAAAGTTATGTGCTGCCTATATCATATTTTTTTAATTGGTAAACGCAAAGCCGTTTTTGCCGATATAGGCAAAGGAGACAAATGCTGATGACCCGCAAATTTCAGAGCCCTATTTCTAGTGCTCAATGTATCTTTGTTTTACTAAATAATATTATGGGGGAACTAGAATTTACTTTCGCTTAGGGTCTCCGTTAAGGGTTCAAACTGACTTGGGCAAACTCAAATGCGCTAAACGTGTATCATGTGCTATCTCTGGAAAGAATCAAGTAATTTTTATGAAATTCAGTATGATTATTTTTATCGGTCAATAATAAGTCAATCGATTATCAGCCAATTAATTTATCAGTATCTAATAGGTCGAGTTATTATCAGCATGATTGACTCCGAGAAAAGGAGTAACTTGTGTTACTATTTTCTCCCAATGTTTTAAAGCTGTAAGAAAAGTCAAGAGTTGGTCGTATCAACTTTTATTATATAATTTTAAATGCAAATATAACAGTTTTACACAGTAAGGTGTCTAATGTAATTTCTGAACATTTTGGTATTATGTATGTATGTTAATGATTTATTGAGATATAAAAATATACAAACCATCAACATACAGATTATTATTACAAGTTTATATTTTGAAGGCATTTTTATAACTTGTGTTACTGTTTTTCATCATTGCTATAAAGCTGTAAGGAAAGTTAAAAGTTTGTCACACCAACTTTTTCGACCGTTCAAACAGTTACCTTACACCTTTCTGGTAGGTCGGATGGTCTGGGTCTCAACAACAACACTAAATTTTTGTACGTAATTGGAAATTTTAAAATAAAAAAATTCAACGATAAGGTGTCTAATAATGCAATTTCTGAACGTTTTGGTACAAATATTATTTTAGTACTTTAATTGTTTCCTGAGATATAAAACATCAAACTGCAAAATTGTAATACAATTCAAAGCATTTTTTTGAAACAGCAGATTTTTGAGCTTCCGCGAATGATATATCAAGAAACGTTTGATGTATTCTTAAAATATTGTTTGTTTTATAACAACACTGTTAAAAAGTGGAACTAGAATTTAATCTGTGATTTATGAAAAAAAAAGTAATTTTATCAACAAAACAAGTGTTATACTTTCCGAAAAGTTAAAAAGTAATAATAATAATTTGCAGTATTTAAAATTAAACTAATTCAATAATCCTTGTTCATAAGTGTAATATTATTATTATCTTCCGTTTCATTATACTTATGAAATTTAAGATATCATCCATGCGCATCAAACTATAATTTAAAGACCAATAATCAAAAGTAACGTTTTATCACAATGTTCAATTTCATTTTTATTTGTATTTTAAAAGGAAGTGTTACTTTTGTCTGTCCTAAAAATTTCATGCCCATAATTTGGGCAGATTTATTTTTTAAGAAATTTAAGCGTGTGTTGATTTTGTCGATCCTTGTCCATATCAAAAGTAGAATGCCCTCTTAAATAGTGAGAGAACAGATAAGGCGTTCATTTGTAGAGATCATTTTGTTTTGCTTTTCATTAACCTTTTGCTTACGGGTGGGACGGCGTTAATCCCAAACGAAGAACCTCCCAAAAAGACAGGTATTTGACATACCCTATCCCAAACAGTTCGACCCCCCTTTTCAGGCATTTGGGAAGCTTTGCTGCCATGGACGCCAATTCCTGCAAAGGGAGATCGAACTGTTTGGGATAGGGTATGTCAAATATCTGTCTTTTTGGGAGGTTCTTCGTTTGAGATGGACGTTGTCCCACCCGTAAGCAAAAGGTTAATAAATTTTGGAGGCGGGTCCTAGATTTTTATATAAAATTCACTACCGCCTCGGTATCCGAGAGGTCTAAAACAAGTGTTTCCTCGTGCTCTCTCAACTATCGGTGTAGTGGTTTCGAATCCCACTTGTGGGCATGGGTGTTGTAGTATTCGCAAAAGGTGTAATGTGTCCCGCCCCCCTAGTACTCCTGGGAAACGTCATGTGACGACAAACTCACGATTATATAATCCAGTATCTCGCCATGAAAAAAAATATATATACATACATACATATATATATATATATTTCCAATGGCCAGGTATTTGATTTTCATCATTCGCCTATAAACCTGTTAGAACCGTGAGCCTATTAGTCATCATATGACGGTGCCCCGGCGCACCAGTGGGGGTCGGAACACACCGCACCCAACGACACAACATCCATGCCTGAAGGTGGGACTCAAACCCACAACCCGGCAGCCGAACGATCGCTAGGAAACGCTTGCCTCAACCGTTCGACCATCGGGTCGGCATATATTATATATATATATATATATATATATATTATATATATATATTATATATATATATATATATATTATTTATATATATATATATATATATATATATATATATATATATATATATATATATATATATATATATATATATATATATACACTCATGTCCAGAAGTTAAGCATATTTCGTAAAATGCGAAAAATTCTGAGTTAATATGGATACAATAGTTCACTATCAGTTGTTGTTGTTGAGACCCAGACCGTCCGACCTACCAGAAAGGTGTAAGGTAACTGTATGGACGGCCGGGAAGTGCCACCCAATTTAGACCGGAACCCAGTGGGGGAGGCATCCACAGGGACCGTACCCTCCTTCCCCTACCACCAACCTCTCAGAAGGACTTACGGACCCACATGTTTAACGTGATCGTACTCCGCATGAACACGGCTCACTATCAGTTGTGGAGAATTGTGGGATGAAGCTAAATCATTGTGCATATGCACAACAGTTCAGTCGACGTCGACATGCGTAAAGCACAGGCGCACGTAGGAACGAGTATAAAACGGCCTCGAGAGGTATGGCCAGTTGAGGCAGAATCTCGTAATTGCTGTGGTACGGAGCGTTGTTAACAATAAAAAAGGACAAAAGATGTCACAATGACGCCAACTGGACATGTTTTTGAAGGGACGATTTATTGGAATGCTGGAATCCGATCGATCCCAAATTGAAGCGTCTCGAATTTCGATTGTGCTTGAGTGTGTGATCTCCAGACTGTGGCAGAGGTTCCAAACCACTGCAGATATTATCCAACGACCAGTACCAGGTCGGCCCAGGCTAACAACCGCTCGGCAGGATCGATATTTGGTAATAACTGTCTGACGTCAGAAGAACCGTTCTGCCAAACAACTGAGCTCAGCCCTGACAGCCGCCACAGAAGTCACTGTTCCGAGATAAACTGTTTACAGGAGACTCAGACACGTTGATCTCTATTCCAGACGACCAGCAGTTTGCATGCCCCTGACGTCTGCACAGAAACGCGCACGTTTACAGTGGAGTTTGAAACATCGGCAGTGGCGTGGACAACAGTGGGGCAATTTCATGTTCAGTGACGAGTCCAGGTTTAGCCTGCAAACTGATTCTCGTCGTACCAGGACCTGCAGAGAACTTGGAATGCGTTTCCACCCGGGAAACATCACGGAAAGACATCATTTTCGGTTTGGGGGAGTTATGGTCTGGGCAGGCATCATGATGGCCGGCGGCACAGACGGCGACATCTTTGACACGCAGCCGGTTACCGGTCAAAGATACAGAGACGAAGTCCTTGAGTCTACCGTTCTATTGTTTCGAGGTGCTGTTGGTCCTGATTTCATATTCATTGATGATAACGCTACTCCTCACCGTGCGTACTTGGTCGACGACTTCCTTCAAACTGAAGATATCCAGCACATGCAGTGGTCTGCCAACTCTCCTGATCTGAATTCAATATAGCATATGTGGGATATGCTCGGGAAACATCTTGCAGCTCTCCGCTAGCCACCAAACTTTGTTCCGGGATTGAAAACTGCTCTCCGTGAGACTTGGAACTCTTTGAGCACACAATTCATCCAAACACTTAGTTCCCTCACTCCTCTTTTCAACCCTTTTCTCTTGATAATAAAACTCATTATTATCCTTGTTTTGCATTGTTTTCTTCTTTATTGTGTTTATTGTGTTTCTTTGTTTATTGTGTAGAACGTTATTTATAACCCTATTACACCCACATACTCCGTTTATATATATATATATATATATATATATATATATATATATATATATATATAAATCAGATTGTCCCATCCCATGATTAAGAATATATATATATATATATATATATATATATATATATATATGAATTTTTAATCATGATTAAGAATTCATATATATATATATATATATATATATATATATATATATGAATTCTTAATCATGGGATGGGACAATCTCATTTCCTGTTAAAGATAGGGAAAAAGTGAATTACAAAGTTGTGGAGCTTAGCAAAATTAGTACAAAGGATTTTTGTTCACCCACCACCTCAAAAAGTGACAGACACACAAATATTATTGAAAAATGGTTGATTTGTAATCAGGCGTAACCAAAAAGTGCGGATTCATCAAAATACGAGTCGGATTTTTGACCCTATCAAAATTCCTTGAAAGTTGCTTTTATATTCTAAGTGTGATAAGGAAAGTAAAAATCATTTTAAAAATATTGAGTTCAAAATGTTAGGTAACGCCGAACAGGCGTAGTTTTTTTCATTAAGAACAACAAATCACACTCTTTATTACTTTATTTAAAATAAAGTGACTTTTTACATGCGAGTTCCTTAATTTTCAGTGTGAAGGGTTTTCCAAAATCCCACGCTTAATTCCCCAAAGAGAATGCGAAATCCTCTTTCATAATCACGTGCGTGCCTTTTTTCGTTACAGACACCTAACAAACGATGTTACCGCAGCAAGCAGCATAGTGTAAGAAGCGCATTTATTAAACTCATTTGTTGCCTGACATGAAGCCCAACAGTTAAGCATTTTAAAAGGACTAAAAGTTGGCTCGAACCGCGAGCTTCCAGACATACCATTTAACGTTAATGATACTTAACTCTGAATATTTCATTTCAGTATTATCGTCCTTCTCAGTACGAAGTACGCGTAACGTTGCCAAGTAACCCTGGCTGCAGTTTGTTGACTTAAGCTACAACAACCCTCACGTTTTACAAAGAGGAAATGCAGTTTTATGGTTCAAGTTTATTGTGTAGAACATTATTTATTTTGAGCAGATAGGTTTCTAAATTTCTCTATGGAACTAATAATAATAATAATAATAATAATAATAATAATAACAATAGTCATAATTATAGTATTAGTAATAGTAATATTGTTTTCGTAATAATAGTGATACTAGCAATAACAATAATAATAGTGATAATAGTAATAATAGCAATATCTATAATGACAATTATAAATAATAATATTAATAATCAAAGTGATAGTAACAGTAATAGTAATAGTAGTATTAGTAATAATAATGATAGTAAAAATAGTAGTAGTAATATTAGTAATTAAAATGAATAAAGTAAGAGTAATAGTAATAATTGCTATAGCAACAGTTATAATAATAATTATAATAAAAATCATAATAGTTATAATAGTATTAGTAATAATAGCAATATTAGCAATACTATTAATAGTAATAATAATAATAGTAGAAATGGTCGTTGTACTACTACTATTTTTAAGTAATATTTGCAATAATAATAATAATAATAATAATAATAATAATAATAACAGTAGAAATAGTAGTAGTAATAGCAATATTTATGATATACTATTACTACTACTATTTTTACTATTATTATCATTATTAATAGCAATATTTACAATAATAATATTAATAGTAAAGGTGAAAAACTAGTTGTAATGGTAATATTTATAATATAATATTACTGCTACTATTCTTACTATTATTAATATTAACAATAGTAATATTAGCGGTAATGATAATAGTAATAATATTAATAGTAGAAAAAGAAATAACAGTTATAATGATAATATTGTATGGCAATTAATGTTTATAATAGCAATAGTAATAGTAATGATAATATTTATAATACAATATTACTACTACTATTTCTACTATAGTTATCATAACTAATAGCAATATTAGCAATAATAATAATAATTATAATAATAATAATAATAATAATAATAATAATAATAATAATAATAATGTTGATAGTAACAGTAGAAACAGTAGTAGTAAGAGTAATATTTATAATATACTATTACTGCTACTACTTCTACTACTATTATTAATAATTGTAATATTTGCAATAATACTAATAGCAATAATGGTAATAGTAATATTAACAGTGAAATATAGTAGTAATGGTAATATTATAATATAATATTACTATTACTATTTCTACTATAATTATTATAATTAATGGCAATATTATCAGTAATTATAATAGTAATAATAATAATAGTAACAGTAAAAACAGTAGTAGTAATGTTATTAATAGAAACAGTAAAAATAGTAGTAGTAATGATAATATTGTATTGCTATTATTAATATTTATAATAGCAATAGCCATACTAGTAATAGCAAATGCAGTAATGATAACAGCAGTAGTAATGTTAGTAATAGAAACAATAAAAATGGTAGCAGTAATGATAATATTGTATTGCTATTATTAATATTTGTAATAGCAATAGTCATACTAATAATAGCAAATGTAGTAATGATAACAGTGGCAACAGTAACAATAGTAATTATAATAAAAATTTTATATGTTCAACAAATGATTTTCCTTACATAATTATAAATCTCAATGTTGTTGAAAATAAAAGGACAGATTGGAGATTATTATATGACCTAGTGTAAAATCAATAGGTTTATTGATGATACCGATAAAAATATGAATACTACATTTCATGGAAATCGTTTGATTCTTTTGAGACATTCTTATTTATTCATTCATTAGTTTTCATGGTTCCCTGTGGAAAAGTGAAATGTCTATTATTTCGAGAATAGTTCAGCATAATTCTTGCAAAATGCTAGCAATGTTTACAAATTATTGATTTATTGGATAATAGTGATAATCTTTAATTTTTTATGATTATATTTTTTGTAATACTTTTTAGCGCAATTTATTTTATAACTACTTCTTGATTTTCCGACAGCATTCCTTCCTGCTGTTTTCTCCTCGAAGAGCAGTTAGTCTCTTCCATTAAATAATCGTACGAAATTCCATTCGAATGGTCAAATTCGTCTCAGAGATATTGGGACACATTGACATCGCTGAAAAAATGTTTCATATTAAAGGATGGCTAAAATATTTAAATCCATCCAAAGTCGGGAGCCGGATTTTTAACCCTATTACAATATTTATTATTTTACATCCACTACACATCGTAAGGAAATTAATACACTATTCAGATGTCATTAGGAACCTTTGAATTGGATTCATGACATTGAAATGCATGACATTCTTCCACTAACTATAATTAAATTTTGTGGAAAGATTGAAGGGGTTACTATTACTAGCTGATACGACTGTGAACAGCAGTAACCACTCCCAGCTATTGAAGATGGGTCTTTGCATATTAAATGCAGTAAGAATCATTTATCCGTGGAAATATTCGGCACTGACATAATTGAATGCTGTCAAATATAATTCTTAAATTAATCGCAGCACAATGAATGCATTTCAAACCATCTTCTATTGAACATGATAAAATGAGGCAGGATATAAGTTATACTGGTATCAATAAATAGTAGTAAGTTTCGAAAAATATAATGAAAAGATCTAACCTCTCTCACATATTATCGATAAACATATATTGCTTTTGATGAGCACACCATAGCGAAGGTTCGTAGTTATTTAGCGGTTGATGTAAGCTTTATAATACAAGTTGCAAGACATTGGAGTTAAACTGTGAAGTTGTAGACTATTATTGAGATTGACTCTCAATCACGACAAAATACATTTAAAGCGCTTATCGAAGAGAGATAGGTTTACTGTTTCGATTACAACAATGCATTTCAAATGACGGAAGGAGAGAGTTTTAGAGTGTATTGATTTTAAAATGAGAGAGAGTTTTGTAATATTTTGTTAATACAAAATGTGTAGTGCTCAGTGTCTAAATCTGTCGTGAAAACTTATTAAAAAGTTACAACTTATTTTTTAAGAGCCTTAGTTCACCTGTCTTTGTCAGACTTAAATACTAATAAGTAATAAAATAACAGTTACGAATTTATTCCAATTATCACATTATAACTAACAATTCCTTCAATCGGCTCTTTTGTTTTTTGAGTGAATATGATATTTTTATTTTCTTGGAAAATATGCTTTATCCAAAATTCAAATTTCATTGTAAAAATACATGTATCCGTTTTGTTCCAGTTTATTCTAATCAAAGATTATATGTATTTATTAGGCATATAAAATAAAAATAAATGCCTTACAAAATATTTTAATTTAATAACTACCATTTTTTCTAAAGAATAAAAACATTTTGTGGAAATGTTAAGAAAATGTATGCGTCGTAATTAAGGGAAAATTAAAATTTAACTCATCATATAGTCGCTTCTACGGAAATGCGTCTATATCACCTAATCAATGCTAACAGTCCAACAAAACCTAGACAAAAAACGTATTAGGTGACATAAAAATAATATAAACAAGAAATTTATGAAGAAGCCTTCACATGGTGACAATAGTGTATGCAATTTTGATGAAACTATTAGGAATTTTAGTCATTTTTCGCATCCATATTTTATACAGTCATACAAATTTTCGGAAAAATAGAAAGTGATATATTCAAAACCGGAAATGGAAATCTTTAGTAACCCCTCCCTAGTCCCTCTAGAATTCGAATACTGAATTTATATCAGTCATTATCTATGCTCTATAGCCATATCTGAGAAATAGATTTTTCAAGGAAGTTTTTTGAAGTGGAAGTGAAAACAAAACTAAAGTTGAAAACTATAGTGAACTCTTCAACCTCCTTCCTAATAGAATGCTGAATTTATATCAGTTATTTTCTAAGCGCTATCTATAGCCCATTTTGAGAAATAATTATGTGAAGAAAATGTTTTGAACCGAAAATGGAAAAAGATTCGGAAATGAAAATCCTTAGTAAACCCCAATATTTTTGGAATTTAATAGTGAATCTATATCAGTCATCATCTAAGCTATATCTATAACATATTCTGAGAAATGAATGCTTCAAGAATATTGGAAGTGACATCTCCAGAATTTTGTGTTGAATTCATAATAGGTATTATCTAAGCTCTATCTATAGTGAATTCTGAGAATATTTGTTTTAAAGATCCGGAAGTGGAAAAGAAACATTTTTCGTGAACCATCCTACTTCGTTGAGAATTTAATGCTGAATCCACATAAACCATCATCTAAGTTCTATCCATAGCTGATTTTGCGACGTTTCAAGTAAAATAAAGGTTTTTAAACTGGCAATGGAAAAGGAACCGTAAACGTTCTTAGTGAAACTCTACCCCCATCTGGAATTTGACACTGAGTCCACATCATTTCTTATCTGAACTTTACCTATAGCAGATCCTGAGAAATAGATATTTAAAGTTAATAATTTTTCATAAAACAATAGTATGATATATTTTTGCCATTAACAAAGCGATTATAATCTTCAATTACTCAACATTGTTAGATAGAGTTTTCTTCTGCAAGAATTATACAAAAATATACGTCGGCCCGTGATCTCGATTTTATTAAACTTTTCATGTTCAGAACTTGTGATTTAGTTAATGACTTATCCAGTGCTCCAATTTTTCCTACTGTTTGGCTGGGTGCCCTGTAATTTTATTTCTTTTCATTCTGGTCGTCTTATCAGTTTGAAAACTTCAGTGGTGCGTTGTGGCACGCCGATGTGATTTAGATTGTTGCTGATTGGTTTGTCTGTTTCTTGCACTGATCTCCTAATAGCAGGATATGTGTCTATACCCTATTTTACTATGTTCTAATTCATTGGCTCTGAATCCATTTTCACTTGAATCTTGGGTGTATGTATCTCCCGCTGAACCCTACATTTTCATTTCTTATATTTAATCTTTCTAGGCGATTTCCGGATAGACATAGACTTGAAATTTAGCGCACGGATCAGTCGTTTGATAAAACCCAGGGGAAAATTGAGTTTTTCAAAAATATTTATTCGAAGGACTGCTCAACACCAAAACGTGCGAAGTATGATCTTATTGAAAAATATATTTTCCTATTAGCTACAGACTTGAAATTAGGTGCGAGGGTGGATAATTTTGCTGAAAGAAGGAAAATTATAGTTTACTAATATTTGTTATTTTAAATATACCACACATCAAAATATTTGATTTAAAGAATGAATTCCCGATTTTAAGTGAAATATAATCTTGAAATTTAGTACAATAGAGATATACTCACACAGAAAAATCGAATTTTCAAAATACTTCATTTTAAGGGGTGTTCCACACTAAAACTTTCAAAATATGCATTGATTCTAATAGCATACTTCGTGACCAGATAGAAAACTTGAATTTTAGTGCAAAGATACAACATTTAATAGAAGAAACAAAGAAAATTACAGCTTTTCAACATTAGCCTTTTACGGGTGCAACACACCAAATTGTTTGATTTGCCGAGTAAATGTTAAAATCCCTCTTTTTGTAGATATTTGAAGAAAATTTAAGAGTAAAATAACAATTTTCAATTATGAGCGTGCTGCTCATAAAATGTTATTTTAAGGGTATGATGTATGTTATATATTTTTTAATAGCGCGATAAACAGAAAATATACTTTCAATTGAGACAGAAATCTAAATTTCAGTATAGGGAAGGAAAGATATTTTAATATAAATGACCAGAAAAATAAAATTTTTCTTAAAACTACATTTATGGGGTGCTTTACTCACTGCCAAAAAGTTAGAAAAGTTGATGGATTCTAAAACACACTTTCTAATAATATAGAGATTTACAATGTTTTCTAGGTTTGCAGATTTTTGCCTTGTTCGTTAGGAAGAACGAGCAAATTTAGTTTGAAAATATTTGTAATTTTATGGTTGCTTCATCAAAACGTTGAAGGTTTAGCATAAATGCAAAATGCTTGCTTTAAAGCGAGATTCAAATTCGGTAAAGGTCAATCATAATTCGAGAGAAGAAATATGCGAATTATTGATCGAGGTCTGCTAATTGTGACACAGTTGATTTTCAATGGGTGTTAGACTAGTTATTAACTGTTCCTCTTTATTACGGGCAATTACTATATGAATAGAACTATTCCGTCTGAGAAATAAAGAATTGTATATAAATACTGTGATAAAAATGATTACCTAATAATGAATAATAAAATACAGCTATAAAAAGTCTAAGTATACACCATAAAGCTAATTATTCAAAGATTACTGGCTCTTTTATTTGGGCATTGATACATTACAGAAAAAATTCATGTAGAAAAAATAGTTGGTGGGAAAATGAAGCGATTATACTTTTATTGGCTATTGTACTGCTACTAATGATAATTCAAAAATATGCTTGCGGATACGCTCTTCACTAAGAAATACATTATTTTGTCCTTAGTTTAGCAGTAACACTAATATGGAACTGTAGGACTTTTAAAATCCAAGAAAAATAGTATTTCATTAATATTTTTGCTAGGTATTGAGTAATACTTATAAAACAAAGTAACAACGGTGCTATCAGCATATTTAATTTTGCCATTGTAAAAAGATTCACGTGCCAACCAGTATTTGAAGCACAAATCTTCATCTAGCCAGTCCATAATCTATATATTGAGCTTAGTTAAAGTGGACTCCCATATTCTTAGTTCTTAATTAATATTTTCTTTATTGAAGTGCACCCTGCATTCTCTCCCTTTAGATTTTAGATAGAAATTAATCTTCAGATCCGAACAACTGCCTCATCCGATTTTTATACAGAATAACATCATTTCTGCCATAACACGCTTGAATTAAAAATAGTTGCCGTATATCGTAGGATCTTGTGAAAAGTGTAAAAAAAAAACATTTTTCCAATATTTTTATAATAGTTAGTTTAGATTTTTAAGAAATATGTTCGAAAAATTGAGTTACCGTCTTTGGACTTTTCTTTTATTTCAATCCAGATCATCCGACCTACCTGAAAATGTAAGGTAACTGTTTGGACGGTAGAGAAAGTGTCACCCAATTTAAACCGGATCCCAATGGGAGTGGCAACCGAAGGGACAGTATCCCCCTTTACCTGACCCATCCCCTCTGTCTAGTATGACCTTCATAGGTCTTTACGTTTATCGTTTGAAATAATCGTGCCAAATGTCATTATATTTGCTCAATTGTTTTACAGATATCCTGCCATCAAGCTCACAGATATACATATATACAGGTAGAGAGACACACAGACATCAGTAAAAAAATTGAATCATATTGAGGGATGTTCAAACCGTGCATATCCATAAAAATCGGAAAGATGTTGATCCATGGTAGTAACTCACTTTTACATATACTATGTACATTGCAAGAAAAGTAGCAAATTATAAAATACTAGACTATGAAACAAAACAAATTTTATTGAACATATTTGTCTACAGAGATTTTTGAATCACCTTTTATTATAGTCTATGAAGGAAATACTTCTTAAAGTAACATTTCAACAAAACTATCTATTTCATCGTTGAAAATTCATTTATATATATCGTATCTTTCTAAAGAAGCCCGGATTGACAAAGAAAAACGAGTAACAAAATTTAATAAGGAATTCAAAGAGCAGCAAAGAGAGTAGCAAAAGGCGAACGTAAACATAAAAAAGTTGAAATGGGATTGGTCGTTAAAGTTTTTTTCGTTGAAGTCGGAATTCTCTGGAATGCGTTCGTTAACTTTTATTTTGAAGGGTAGGTACGCGAAGTTGATGACATCTTACATTATACAGTGGATTCCGTTTTAATGAATGGTTTCAAAATGCTTTTAGTGTGTTTAAATACCGTCGATGCTCATTTAAATAAGATTGGAGTTTGTAGGGGGTAAAAAGACAATTTTATATGATCTAAATCGTTGTATAAGTGAATAAGATATAAATAAATGAAAAAGTAAATATTAAAATTTTAAATAAGAAATTATTTTTAACAGCAAATAGGTTCTTTATCTATAATAACAAAAGAGGATATCTGTCTGTTTGCCTGTGTCGTCTGTAGCGGAATATCTATACCTAGTGGATGCCTTCCTTCAAAGTAGCCGAAGACCATTCTTAAGCAGTCGATTTCTGTTTTATTATTTCGGTCTCTCAATAAATTAACCATCTAGATCAACGAGTATGGATGTTCATAACTTATGAATGCCTTATCCAATATTCTCAACTGATACTTGGAAACGATATTTCTCAAAGTCCCCCAAAGTCCATCCAAGGTTTAAAACTTGATTTTTGACTCCGGCTACCTTATTTTTTTATGTGCAATGCACTGTGAAGGAAATAAAAATGGAACCAATCTAGTGGTACAGTACCACTATTATAGTTGATTCTATAACAATAGCAAATATAATTTTAATTTACATGAATATTTTAAAAGCATATCTCAGATGAAAACAAATTCGAAAGCCCTTTTATGAAAATTAAACAGTAGCAAAATTAAATAAGGAGGGCGTTCTTCTTATAATTAGTATTCGGAACTTGCAACATCTTGACGTTTATCAGCGAACTTCAGGTGAAAACAAAATAGTTATCTCGGTGATATCTCTACTTCCATGATTAACATAATATTTTTTATCAGTGGTACACGTTGAATACGAAAATGTTTTTTACTTTACTGTCATATATAGCAAGGGGATCGGTGTAATTTGATACAAAGGCAGGTTGATACAGTAGAAGTTGTGTAATAAAGGGCATGTGTAAATTTTTGTCTTTGGAAAGGGGTAGTAACAATGTTTTAATAGTTCAAAGTAAATTTATGTTGCTCTTCGATGTTTTGAGAACAATATAGATGAGCCTTTTAACCTTTTGCTTACGAGTGGGACAGCGTCCATTCCAAACGAAGAACCACTCAAAAAGACAGGTATTTGACATACCCTATCCGAAATAGTTCGATTCCCCTTTGCAGACATTGGCGTCCATCACCTGCAAAGGGGGATTGAACTGTTTGGGATAGGGTATGTCAAATACCTGTCTTTTTGAGAGGTTCTTCGTTTGGGATTGCCGCTGTCCCATCCGTAAGCAAAAGATTAACATTATTTCTGATTTAGGACGCATATGAGTACTAAATGGTGAGATAACTTCGTTATTATTTATATTATTTGCTTACTCTTCCTTTGCTTATCCTAATTAAAATATAATATTGCCGTTTAAAGCAATTTGATACATTTAAAATGGTGCAAGTTGGTACGATGTGTAAAGTTCACTTCGACGATAACAGTTTGTAATTCTATTCGAATAGCTCAATGGTAGATTTGCGGTTCGAAGATTTGTAGTTCAATTCCCGTTTGGGGCATCAAGGTTCTTTACACTGGCGCTCGAATGAATTAACCCTGCAGGTTCATGCAGTGATATTGGGGATCTTCCTTTCTTTAGACCCAGGCCGTCTGACCTGCCAGAAAGTGTAAGGTATCTGTTTGGACGGCCGAGACCGTGCCACGCAATTTAGACCAGAACCCAGTGGGGCTGACATCCACAAAGATCATATCCTCCTTTCCTTGCCACTAGCCCCTAGAAAGGGCTTTCGGATCCACAGATTTAATGCGTCCGTACTACTTGTAAACAAGGGGATAGTTTAGGCTGAAACTCGAACTCAGGTCCCTCCACTGCTATCCCCCATGCCATAACCACTGGACTATCTCGCCCATCAGCCGACGCTCTATCGTTGAACCACTGGGATGGAATTGCAAGATCTTATAATCGAACTGAACTTTACAATTTATTCTCTCTAATGTCAAGTTAACGTGCCACTTGACAATCTGACTGACCACCTCCTGCTATTTTTACCTCAGGTTAACCTTTTGCTGCTATTTTTATCCTTCAGGCATTTTTCTGCGTGGTCGTTCACCTCCCGATTTTGAAGTCAGCTATCAATGTACCATAGTCCACTGAAACCGTGTGATAGTCATACTAGGAACACTATCAGACCACCTATATTATTGCACTAATCTGCAGGGCTGATTTGTTTGGCCGCCATTGTAAATATCTTGCTGTCTCAATCGGGAATTGAACCACAGATCTTCGTACTGGCCATCCAACGGTCTGATATTGAACTACTGAGACGTAATTGCAATTTCTCATTGACGAAGTGAACTCTGCATATTTTGGGAACTAATTTAAAAACTGATCTGATCTAAAAAATGCAAATGAGGGAAATTATTAGGTTATCGTTACTTCACAAAATTATAGTTGAATTGATGGTTTTGAATAGGATAAAATGTTAAAAAATGATAATAAAAAATAAATTAATTATCATTTTTTGCTGATATGTGTTTTGCCTGGTTTTTTTTTTTTTCAAAATCTTATCTGGTTAGGCAGCTTGGGAAAAATAAATTTGTCCTAAAAAGGTTAGAGAGATACATACATTTGAGATACCCAAAAATGAAGGTTTTTTAAGCTTAAATTGCGGGAAATCGATAAGTGATTTTCAGCACATTTTTTAATTCAAAAGTACATGTAATAAAATGCAAAATATGAAAATTTTGTTATCGAGAAACTTCCATCCAATTCTGTGAATAGCAGTAATCAGTATTTTTGTTATTTTAATTCTCCATTGGGGTGCTGAAATCATTTTTATTTGATTGGGTATGGTTATTTTACTATAAACAAATCTAACGTATGCAGTCATGGACTTTTCCTTACAAAATTATTGTGGTGCTTAAAGACTTTTCAGGATATACTGCATATTCTCCCGATATATAAAATTCAGTCCACAGCAGTAGAAGCAGATATACGCGTGCTTCTTACTAAATCACGTGTTAAATATATGCAATTCGAATATATGCAATCTTCAATGTCGAGGAGTTCCATTACAGCAACAATTGAATTCGAAGACCATGCATATTTGAATGAAACATCTACATCTACTCCGCACTTCTTAAACGAAACCGTGTCAAATGCCATGTCATTAATTAATATCCTATTTAATTAATATCGTATTTAATTACTATCTATTATTTTAATATTCATCTCAATCACTATTCAACCGGATCGATTATACCATCAGTATTACTTCACCAATGAAAAAATCGAAACCAAGACATTCATTTTCAAAGTCGAGGAGCTCCAATGCAGCAACAGTTGAATTTAAAGGTCATGCATATTTGAATGAAACATCTACATCTACCCCACACTTCGTAAACGAAACCACGTAAAATGACATGCCATTACTTAATATCCTATTTAATTAATATCGTATTTAATTACTATCTATTATTTTAATATTCATCTTAATCACGGTTCAACCGGATCGATTATATCCTTAGTATTACTTCAGCAATGAAAAAATCGAAACCAAGACATTCATTTTCAGTGTCGAGAAGCTCCAATGCAGCAACAGTTGAATTCGAAGGCCATGCATATTTGAATGAAACATCTACATCTACCCCGCACTTCTTAAACGAAACCGTGTCAAATGCGAATATTTATACAAACACATTTACGGAGAGAAACAGTTTTAAATACAAAAATAAATGTTTTTGGAATAAAGGGTTCTGTATGGAAGATGTGTGTTGGAGCCGATTGTTTTGTCTGTTGCTATGAGACGTCACGCATGTACACACAAATGCCAATATCGGTTGATTACAAAGGACTGATCATTCCCCTATTTCCTCTTAGTGAATAGGCAGTTGGTGTTCTATTTCCAAATCCTCCTCTCAGTACTAAAAAGATTGATACGTAGTTACGTATGGGATTTCAGGGTCCGTTATTCTAACAGGTTGGTTTTAAGGCAGAAGAATGTTTTCATTTCCTGCTGAAAAGTATCTGAAATATGAGGCTGAGCTCGACTTTCTTGTACATACATTTTTCATATTAATAGTCACAGAACCCAATAATAGTCCCTAAAGTTAGGATTCTATTTTTCATATTGTTTTGCACGACTTGTATCACAATCAGAAATCCGAATTTGAAAGCTATTCTATTATAATTTCTATTTTTTTTTTAATTTAAGGTTTCTAAGAAAATATTATTTATTCAATACTAAATTTTTTTATGAATTACTAAAAATACTTATTAATTACTAAAACTTATTTATTAATTACTAAAAAAAATTAAATATTTCTTTTTTAAGCTGACAACATATCAGTCTTTATGTATTAAACTGAGAGTCT
The DNA here is from genome assembly GCA_951213105.1 of Amaurobius ferox. Classification (NCBI taxonomy): domain Eukaryota; kingdom Metazoa; phylum Arthropoda; class Arachnida; order Araneae; family Amaurobiidae; genus Amaurobius; species Amaurobius ferox. Next base: position 152,161,962 of record OX578133.1, on the reverse strand, counting down.
GTGCATCTGTGTTCTAAATGATATTAAAATGGTATGCGTTATGCAATCGCCTGATGTGTGTTAACGAATATCATTTTAACATCATTTACAAGCATAGCACACACACACATATGTATATATATATATATATATATATATATATATATATATATATATATATATATATACATATATATATATATATATATACATATATATATATATATGTGTGTGTGTGTGTGACCATTGACAATTAATAAACCAGTCAGAATTATAACAGTGTTATCAATCATCAAACTACCTTCGAATTTATTAGGGGTATGTCATTTATTCAGAAGTAAAATAAAAAATATATACGTTATATGACAACGAGTTTTCATCAGAATATTGTCAGTTTTTAACATAATATCCACATAAAGATAACAAGAAAGATCAATCATGCTTAAAGCATTATGAAACACTTTCCAACTTCAATGCAATTTTATTTAAACATCTCTAAAATGCAATACATTCCTCGGTAATATTTTAAAACTTATCACAATACTACATTAATTTATTTTATTTGAAAACTTAAACCTTCATCGAAAAAAATGAACTTCATTCAAATGACAGCATTGAAATAAAAATTGCCTAGTTTAAACATCTCTGAAATGCGATACAGTCTTCGGTAATATTTTTAAAATTATCATAATACTACAATAATTTATTATATTTAAAAACTTCATTGAAAACAACTGAAATTCCTTCAAATGACGTCATAGAAAAATAACACGCCTGGCTCTCTCTATCAAAGCAGCATTTCTTTCATAAATATTTTCCCATTCATTTCATTCATCACAGTACTAAAATAATTTATTTTATTTAAAAACTTAAGACCATGGAGCTACAAGTAATTAAACTCTATGCTTAAAATTTCATCGAAAAAAATCGTCCTTCTCTCTGTAAAATCAATGAATATTTCATTCATATCAGCTATGCAGACTCCATAAGCTAAATAATTTTGCGTTAAAGAAATACAGCAATTCTTATACAACTCATTCTACATATTTTGTTGTTTACATTTTACATAAGTGAAAAATAGGCTTTGTTGTTAAAATAATCAAATTTGGATGATCATTTAAACTCAAATATATTGTAATTGCGTTGTTTCAGTATGTAGATGCTCAGAATTTAAGCAAAAATAAAGCGGTTTTAGGACGGATACAACACTGAATATGAATTAAAAAGAACTTTAAAAATCACGATTTTGAGACAAGATGGATGCCATATTTCATTTCGAAGTGGGTCAAGTGATTTTTTCATATCATGGTCACGTGATCGCTTCATGTAAGAGGTGTAATTATTATTTTAATTTTTATTTAAAGAACTACTGAATATATTTTGCTGAAATTTTTTTATATATTTTATCGAATAATTTGAACATTACTTAAAATTTTCGAAGCAATTTTTGAATTTTAAATTCGCTTAAAAAATGTTTGAAAAATTGGTCCCATAGGGTTTAATGTATTTCATTTTTTCAACCCGGGTTCAATCCAAAACTAATTGGGTGATATTATTCATTTATATTCCCATAGGTCCTACAGACCGCCTGAACAATACACTAAAATTTCATTTTGATGCAGTCATTTTTACGGTAGTTATCGTGCTAACGGACAGACAGACAGACAGAATGAACAAAGTCGTAAACACTTTTCAACTTTGTTGTAAAGTGTTAAAAATAACATCAAATTAAAAAAAAAATTAGACCAAAATATTTTTCATTCTCAAAGTTAGAATACCGTTAAATTAAATCGAGTAAACTTAGGAATAGCCGTTTTTCCGACAAAAGAATATGTTTGATATTTTATCAAGACATCCGCTTTCGTATTATTTGCATTCGGAAATCGTCTGTCCGAAATAAAACGGTTTCTGAATACAAAATTTTAACGGATTTTAAATGTTCAGAATTTTTTAACTAATTCTGTTTGTTAAAAAATCTCGCCAAATTATATCGTCCGACACCTGAAGTATCTCGGTATCGAATTTTGTTCGACTTGACGCTACAGATAACACAGATGCACAGACACACAAACAGAGAAGTAGCTTCTTTTATTATGTGCGATGACAAGACAATACCTCAAATTCAAGTTTAATATACAAAATTGATAACTCTGTCCATTTAAGTAAATCTTGGTCAGTATATATGGTCAAAGAAAATTTCTCGAGAACAAAGTTATCTTTATTTTTAAATGCAGCTGCATAGGAACTCTACAAGACGGACAACGTTCGGGTGGTAACCCCCACATTTATGGCGTTAGTGGGGATATCTTGCCCCTTTAAGAGATAGAGAAAAATGTCAATTACCAGTTTATAGAGCATTGCTAAATTAGTATAAGAAAGCATTAGTCCGACAGTAAAAGCTGAAAAGAATCCTAAAAACTAGGGAATACCCCCCCCCCCTCTCAAAATGAAACAACCATCTGCGTATAATCGTTAGGCAGCGCTGACAGTCTGGTTATATTCTCCCAAAATAAAGATAATTTCGCAACATTCTTGATTAGTAAACTTAGTAGACACAACCACATCATAAGGATACAATTCTGCAGATGGGATGTTCTTTCAACCTCAGAATAGTTTATTTATTTTCTTGGCTTCGATAACAATTATGCTTATCAACGAATCTTCTGTTAAGTAAAACAGTTAGCATTCAAACACAATTTGTTAAATAGTTTGCTAAACAGCTTTCTCCAGACGATTTCGTAGTTCAAAGAATGGTATGCGTTTAAGAATATCTTTTTAAACAATTATTTGCATTTTTTGCTATCGAACAAAAACGTTTGTACTAATTTAACTACGCCCTACAACTTTGTAATTGAATTGTTTTATCTGTCCCGAAAAGGGAGATATATGTCCCACCACCCTCCTTAAAAAGATGGTTAGCACCTCCGCCCCCCCCCCCAAAAAAAAAAACCGTTATCTTGTTGCGCAGCATTATAGGGGTTTCCTATGCAGCGTCATTAAAAGTATAACGATAACTCTGTTCGTTCTCGAGAAATTTCCCCTGAAATGCTATTTCTTAGACACCATGTATATTGCTTATTTTGTAGATTAATCCTTAAACTTATACTTACAAATGAGAAAATCATAATTTAAATTTATCAAATTGGGAAAAAATTGATAATATATCCAAGAATGATGGCGAGTCACAAAAAATGATGCTGCGGGCCGCGACTTATTCATGTGCACTGTACATGTGTACACTGTTCATGTGTACACTGTTCATGTGTACACTGTTCATGTGTAATGTACTATTGTATAGCGTACTGATGTACAAGGACTCCAAAATAAAAATATCACGTCCAAATGTAATAGTTAAAACAAATTTAAACATCCGCCATTGTTTTCCGAGCAAATAAATCAATAAAATAATAATTCATTCAGTCTCGGTTTATTTTAATTTCAGAATTTCATGACGGAAATCTTCCGAATCAATTTAACAATGCTTCGTGGCGGGAAATATTTCTTTTCTACTTACAAAAGGAATACAAATCATTTGCAAAATAAAGAGATTCTTTTTGCATGATCAATGAAGGAAAGTCAATTTTGCAAACTGCTTTAGATTTAAAATTTTCACTTATCTTTTTTATAATGAGTTTACTTTCATCTTCGATGCTTTCAATAAAGGAGAAAGTAGAAGGAGGTTAAAAGGGCGTGTTTTCTCAGTTTTATTGTTTTAAACTAATCATTTTTTGATCAAAATAAATATTTTTTCCTTCAATGAAATTACATTTAGTGCATTAAATCATGAGTACATTTTAATAGTGCTGTTTATGTATGGAATTTACGGTTAATTTTTAAATAAAAGGGTAATGTACAAAGTTATCAAAAATTGTGCATATCCAACGTTAAAAGCATATAATGTTCTGAGAAATTAAAATAACGGAATTGTTTTCGGTTAGATGTCACTAATATACCCTCAAAAATATATCAGTAATATCGACTGCAGTTTTAAATACTCAGGCGATATTTAGAGACCTCTGTTTTTCAATTGAAGAACATGGCGTATTCCCAGAGTGAAATGATTTTTATTTTAGATCAGCATTTCTCTGATTGTTCTAATGAAAGTGTCAGTTAAGAGTTTCAGAAGAAATACTCTTGCTCTAAAACCCATAACAATTCAACAATTATCTGTACTATTGGCTAAATTGTTAGTAAAGCGTTTTCGAGAAACTAGATTTGTTGCAGACAAAGCGAGAGCAGGCAGGTCGAACACTCTAACTCAGGATGAACTGTAATTGTAGAATTATGTGTATTAGTGTGTATATCTATGTCGCCTGTAGCTAAAAATCTAAGCTTTAGACAGCTGGGAAATTCAGTACAGGGGAAGCTGAACTCTCGGTACGATACGGCTTGGCTAGAATTTGCGTAAATTCGAATTAGTATTTTATTTATTTTATGATGAAACTCAATTATGAGCGGTTTTCACACAAATTGATTCCTTAATGATCGAAAATACTATCGCAGAGATTCCATTTTGACATCATCAAAAAACTGGAAGATTCCAAGGATTTTTGACCCGAATTCGTAGAGTATTCGAATTCCTTCATAATAAAGGAGATATTTGAAAATACATCAAAATAATCTTATTTAAAACGTTTCATTATTGTGTTTGTGCATCGGCAAATTGAATATTTATATCATTCTAATTCCTGACGTGAATATAGATTGCATTATAAAATAATTTTTTGCATTTAAAATATTTTTTTAATTTCTGAATTTTCTATTAATTTTTAAGTGAGTTTATAAAAGTTGCAATATTCGACATGGCTGCGCATGAAAAGAAATGGAAATCATTTTTGTTAAAAACAGGCTTTTCTGAAATTTGGTGGTGTTATCGGCATCTGCATTATTTACGTAGCTGGCGCTTATTTAAGATCCGAGCAAGACCTGAAAATTCGTTTTAGTATGTCCGTTTTTGGTCCTAATTTATGAAAAACATTCATGCAATGGGAATTCAGAAGGAGAACAATAAAATATTTAAAAAATGTATATCAGGAAGAAATTATATAGCAAGACTATAGTAATTAGGAAATTATATTTTTGGGACACTTCATGGGAGCTCCTTTTTAAAAGGAAAACTATATAATTGTAGCAAAGCGAGCACAGCTTCCTTGAGTCACTTCAGCTTTAAAATGCTTGAAAGAGCCTCAATTTAGAGCGGACTATCCAATTATTATGAAATCTGATTTCTAATCAATGGTCAATGTGTAGATGTTGTTGTTGTTGTTGAGACCCAGACCGTCCGACCCACTAGAAAGGTGTAAGGTGACTGTTGCAATGCGTAGATGTATATGGTCTTCAAAAATAAACTTATTTCTAAAACATTTTTAAAAGAATTGGATGTGAGAGTTTGGGCCAACCTTTAATCTTACTTAGTTTTTAAAAAATCAGATCCCCTGCATTACTGTTGAAAGGTTTAGCAGTATCAGACCTATTGTTTGAGAGGCTCCAAACGACTATTTAGTCCGCTTATCGTGACTATGCCTGCGAGGTTTGGGGTCAGGCCGAGTTCGAATGTAGTTTTCAAACATTCTGGTTCTCTCCAATTTGCGAACCAGGGGGAATTTGCGTTCTATAAATAATTTAATGAAGAAACGTTATTAAATAATTTAACAACATAAACTAATAAATGTGCAGTTATTTTGTTGTTCGCTCAACGAATAATATAATGAAAATTAAAAACACTTAATGAAAAGGATAAGAAAAATTAAACAACAATTAAGCACAAATAAATTCAACTAGCATACAAATATTTGGCGAACTACAGTCTTGGTTATATATACCCCTGTTGCCTAGTTTCACGTTTTCACACTATTTTATAAAGTATTGTTTTATAGAACATTTTCGAATTCGAAATTTTAACGGATAAACACGTATCCTAAATCCATTTTAATCACTTTTGAAAAGATGTGCATCATCTTTCTCTCTTTCTCTCGCTCTGTGTGTGTAAGTGTGTGTGTGTAAGTGTATGTGTGTAAGTGTGTGTGTGTGTGTGTGTGTGTGTGTGTGTGTGAGAGAGAGAGAGAGAGAGAGAGAGAGAGGGAGAGAGGTATGGAAAGACGTTAACTTATGAACAAACACAAATACCATTTTCATATTGTATGTGTATATATATTATGTAAATAACCAGATATGATAAAAATAATTTACATGACTAGAACTCGAATTATACGAATTTTAACATTTTCAAAATATCATTTTCTATAGAGAACAAAGATAATCATTTTGAACAATGGCAGTAGTATTTTGTCTACGAGTGAAAATAATAGTTTAAACTACTTTGTGGATGTAAAGGGTATCAAAATAGCACATATTTTAACAATACTAAGCCAAATTCATATAATTTCATAAAGCTGTTGTGAACTTGAAAACATAAGCTCTTAAAAAATTCCTAAGAGTAAATTTGAAAAACAATAACTTGTGGATGTAAGTAATAAAAATTTTCATTTTATTTTCATTCGGTTACAATTTGGATACAAATGAACCTCCTTAGTAATGCTAAACATCCAGAAATTTAGACGATGTTTTATTGTATCCGATTTTCTTAATAACAGCGCATCTAAAACTTAGTAAATAAATATAGAAAAACTTAATTTATTTAATTAAATAAAACATTTTATTACCACATTTTATGGAATATGAAAGAATGAGAAAGTGGAGTAGAGTTTCACACTTCAGATATTTTCTTAATAACATAACGGTTCTGTAAAAACTGCTAAACTAATTCAAGAGTTTCAATAAATGGGGAGCATTATTTGTTTTTAGAGAATGTGTGGTATTTTAAGAAGCGATCGTCTAGATTATAGTACAATTTCGTACGATTATATACTGATGCGATGATGCGAAATTGATATTTATATAATGTTTGAAATAATTATAAGAACAAATAATATTGTGAAAATTATACCAGAAAAATAATACATCCGTTAAAGAAAGAAATTGACAAATTCAAATTACTAAGTAATAAAAACACGGATGAGAGGAACAAAATAAGAAACTTCGAGATGGACATTATATAGGTATACAGACTCATGGTAACAGTTTTAAACGAAGTGCCTTGATATACCCCAAAAATAACGCATAGGGTGTCATGTGACGGAAAGCGGGTTATTAGGGTATAGAATCGGCGATTCGCCCTATGCACTCTAGCCAACCATATAGTCCGAGAAGTAGTAAGGGTGAATCTTTAGAAGGCGAAACTTCAAAGTGAATGATACCATGTGTTGAAAAAGATGAGAAAAGGCCTTGAGAAGCCAAGATATAAGATCTTGAGCATCCGCGAAGGATATGGCAACTACATTGAGTGAATTTAATGATCGTGAGTGTGTCCTATAAGGAAAAGACCATGCCAATATGTTCCTGATAAGAGTTCTGTTGAAAAGGAACCAGTGATCCTCGTCTAGAATCTACACCGACTAAAATGTTCTGTGGTTTGGTATATATATTTTATGTATTACGATGAGGAGTGGTTTTATTAGAATAATGAATTTTATATCCGCGTCATTACATCGTCCGTTCCCAAACCCTAAGTGCTGTAAATTGATATTCCTGTAATTTTATGTTTTTGGTAATGAACCATGTTATTTAAGTTGTTTGAAAATAAATAATAGTTTATGAAGAATGATTTATTTTATTTAAGACTCCAAAAATAACATTTCGCCTATCAGCAATTATTTAGGCAGCGGCTGTAAACATCCAGATATTTAGGTGTTACTGTGTACACAGTAACTGTGTATATAAATACTTTATAATTAAATATGGAAAGATTTAATTTATTTAAATAAATCCACATCATATATGATATCCCTCCCTCCCCTCACACAATTGAATATGTCAAGGAATACATATTTGGAATATTAAGTACTTTTATGAAAACGTTTTATCGGTAATATGTAGAAAACATAAAATTGATTTATTGATCAGCGAAACTTGGTCACTCGGTTAAACTTTCGTGTTTAAGTTGACAAATGTTTGTAGGTTGCGCTTTTCAGACCATTGCCTTTGCAAATATCGAATGACGAATGACCTTCACATGAAACGTCTAGCTTAGTAACGATATGGTTGAAAAACAAGTCAATTTATGATGCTTTGAAACAAATCAATGTATATTTGTGTACAAGCAGGAAATAAAGCCTTTTACAAACTAGCATGTACTTTAGAACTTGAGTATTATATCATTATTTATGGCACAAATAAAAAATAAATATTACAGGCTAAACTAAATGTAAAAATGTTACATATTTACATGACGATATATATATATATATATATATATATATATATATATATATGTATTTTCAAAAAGAAAAGAGGTATGGATGGAAACAATATACCAAAAGATGGCCGGGGGGAGTTGTGACCCCCTCACCCCGGTTAAGCATGCTTTGCGTCGCGACAACACTCCCGGAGAGCCGGTATATTGCAAAAAGGAATACGAATGTATCAAATTGTAAGATGTAAATATACATCATACACAAACAAATATAAGATATAAATGTCAAGATCCAGCCCTATCGAAATTCATCCACAGTAAATGTTTGAAATATGTTTAAAAAGTGTATGAATAATGTGTGAAACATGTTCACAAGTATAAATTATCAAAATTACATAGCTTCTACTTAAAGAAGACTTTAAATATTGACACATAATATAACAATAATAACAAAGTCTATTTCTAAAACCATATACCTTAATGACAAACAATAGCATATTACATGCATATGTACATCCAATATTGTGTCATACAAGACGATGCAAATTTTCCATAACGTATTATACATTATACCCTATTCAAGAGGTCCCATATCAGCTATCAGACGCTTTACCTGTGACAATCCAGTATGTATATTGCCATCAGTTTTATTTAAATATAAACGGTAACTATCGGTTACAGTTATTTTATAAAATTTGTAGATAATGTCACTTAAAAAATTCCTGGGAAAACCCTGTGAGATGGTGTTTTGTAGGAAACGATAATCGCATAAATATCGATCTTCCTTTTTACTGTTTATTCTTTGACTACGTATTAATTGTCCCAGTATAATATTTCTAAAAATATTTTTATGCATACACGAGTTCCAGTTTATGATATAATTGATTTTGAAGTGGAAGTCGTTGCGTTTATCGTATATATATATGTATATATATATATATATATATATATATATATATATATATATATATATATATATATATATATATATATATATATATATATATATATATATATATATATATATATATATACATATAGTTTGAAGATCCAATGATAGAATAGAAAGAAGTTGCAACTCAGAAAACCCCAAAATTAAAAAAATGCCTAACTAATAAAAAGTGTCAAACAGTGAATCATCGATCATGTGGAATGTAAAAGGCAAACCTCTAGTCATCAAGCTGAAGATAAACAACAAACATCAATGGAAAGGAATCGATAAAAGAAAATCAAATAGAAACCAAGCATTAAAACTTTACACGTGGAGAAGCCCTAGGCCTAAACAAATGAATTGCGATAAAACTCTTCGTCAAGTCCATGTATTTCATCAAAATGAACACAAAATGCATGTTTCTGATATCAGTGATAGATTATATCTATAAAATGTATATATACATATATACATATATATATATATGTATATACATACAAATATATATACACACACACACACACACATATATATATATATATATATAAAAGAGAAAAATTCTACAATGAAATCTCAAAAAAGGGGGTGGTGGTGGAGAAAAGCCAACAGGGAAATTTGAAAAGGCCTAGGGGGGTGGTGACCCCTAGTTCCCCGGTTAAAAGTCGACTTTTATTCCAAAGGAAACACTCCCGGAGCCGAAAAATACCTGAGGCCAATCTCCGTACAAACGTCAAAGCAAAAGACGCACAAAACAGTCCGAACAAGGAACAAATGGACTCCATTACGAAGCTGTAAAAGCACGGATATACATACAAAGACAGAATCCAGATTGACAACATACAAGAAAAGTAAAAGCAAGGATATACTTACAAAGTCAGAATCCAGAGTGACAACACACAAGAAAAGTAAAACGTCCAATTGAAATCCCTCAGTCAAAAGCGAGAAGGGAGTAGAGTGTATAGGACTAACACCATCGTTGCCATTTATAACTCAAAACTAAACGTTTGCCAAAATCATTTTCAAATGCGTTGACTGTTTTATTATGATAGGTATTATAAATATGTCTGAGGAATCCAAGGGGATAGTCTTGTTTTATAGCCTCCTTGATAAATATAACATCACTTTTTATACGGTCTTTTTTATAAGTATGCAAGCGGGCGTTCCGTATAAAGTGATTCATTATGATATTACGAAAAACTTTCTGACTTAAATTAGTCCTCCAATTGATAATATAATTCACTTTGATCTTGAAATGTCTTCTTTTATCATAAAGTATCGTATACAAGGGTTCATCTTCAGCGAAGTGAATGATAATATCCAAGTAATTAATTTCATCAGCAGAATCTGCAGGAGTTTCGATTAAATCCAATTGTGCAGGGTAAAAGTCGAAGTTAAATTTAATATTGGTTTTCTGATGTGCCACAAGTATATCATCCACAAAACGGAAATACGGCAATTCGTTTAATATATGTGTGCCTTTTTCATAGTGATGGAGGTATAGATCTGCCATATATATATATATATATATATATATATATATATATATATATATATATATATATGTATATATATATATATATGTATATATATATATATATATATATATATATATATATATATATATATATATATATATATATATATATATATATATATATATATATATATATATATATATATATATATATATATATATATATATATATATATATACATATAGTTTGAAGATCCAATGATATAATAGAAAGAAGTTGCAACTCAGAAAACCCCAAAATTAAAAAAATGCCTAACTAATAAAAAGTGTCAAACAGTGAATCATCGATCATGTGGAATGTAAAAGGCAAACCTCTAGTCATCAAGCTGAAGATAAACAACAAACATCAATGGAAAGGAATCGATAAAAGAAAATCAAATAGAAACCAAGCATTAAAACTTTACACGTGGAGAAGCCCTAGGCCTAAACAAATGAATTGCGATAAAACTCTTCGTCAAGTCCATGTATTTCATCAAAATGAACACAAAATGCATGTTTCTGATATCAGTGATAGATTATATCTATAAAATGTATATATACATATATACATATATATATATATATGTATATACATACAAATATATATATACACACACACACACATATATATATATATATATATATATATATATATAATAAAAGTTTGAAAGTTTTGCATATTTGCAAATTATCCTTAATTTTTTAAGTATGCTACAGTATTTAGAAATTTATATATATATATATATATATATATGTGTGTGTATATATATATATATATATATATATATATATATATATATATATATATATATATATATATATATATATATATAAATATATAAAATTGTAAATTCAATGGTAGAATGTAAGTAGTAACTTATAATACACTATCTTAAAATTTGCCTACAAAATACAATGAAATAAAGGAAATTCAACCATAAAGGGGAAATTATAAAACATTCTACCATTGTAAATTCAATGGTAGAATGTAAGTAGTAACTTATAATACACTATCTTAAAATTTGCCTACAAAATATAATGAAATAAAGGAAATTCAACCATAAAGGGGAAATTATAAAACGTAATGCAGATCATAAAGACAAAGATAATCACAAATTTCAAAGGTGAGGAATGAAAATAGGAAAACAAAAAAATCAAGCAAAAAAGCTTGCACGTGGAAGAGCTCTAGGCTTAAGTAGATGATTCATTTCGAAAAAAAATCTTTTTGAAGTCCATATATCCCTTCGAAATGAACACAAAAATGCTTGTTTCTGAAACACAAGATAGATTTTATCTATAAACTTGTGTTATATGGACGACAAGCATAAAGATTGGAAAAAAATATAGGAAATATAAATACCTTAAAATGCACCTCTTAAAGTTCAACCATGACGAGCAATATATGACTAGACCAATGATGCAATACGCAGAAATGAAAATAAGTTATCTGCTGTTGCCAAAGAGAATAATAAAAACCGTACTGCGTAAAGGCAATAAAAAGAGGTATTCTATAGTTAAAGCTACAAAAGTAAAAGATGAAAATATATTATAATGTAAATTCAAGAGAATGCAGAAGTATGGCTAAAATAAGATATTAAGGCGAGATTATGAGAATTTTAGGCTAATCGAAACTTATTAACTATTCCATTTACTAAATATGCTGAATATTCATAAAATTTACGGGTAATTTTGAGGTTATTAATGTGCAAAGCATGACATTTTTATCTGATAATCTATAACATCTAAAAAGTTGATGCAGTATAATATTTCTAAACAATTGAATCGAGTTGCAGGAATTAAATGGTAATAATTTATTAATATTAAATTTTAAAAAACCTTTTTTTGTCATATAAATTAGTAACTATCCCATTAGTAGGTTCTATAATTAGATTTAAATCCAAATAATTAATATTTTTACTAATAGAAGTTTCATTATATGTATTAGTTCCAAATTATTCGGATAGAAATCTATATCTATGACATAGTTATAGTAAATACAAGACAAATCAGATCATCTACATATCTGTAAATTTTATAATCTGTTGAAGAAAAGAATTTTTCATATTGATATAGGTATAAATTAGCTAACATACTGCTACTACAGCCACCTTGTGGAATCCCTGAGACTTGTAAGCATAATTTATTACCTTGAAAAATATAATTATTGAAAAGAATAAAATGAAAATGCTTAGGAAAATTGGTAAATTTAATATATATATATATATATATATATATATATATATATATATATATTAAATTTACCAATTTATATATATAATATTAAAAATGAGAATCCAATGATAAAATAAAAGTAGTAACTCATAATACACTAACTAATTTAAAATTTGCCTGCAAAATCAAAAGATGCAAAAAAGAAATTCAACCGTAATGAGGAAATTTAAATGCATGTTACTGGTCATTAAGCTAAAGATAATCAACAAATATCGAAGGTGTTGTTGTTGAGACCCAGACCGTCCGACCTACCAGAAAGGTGTAAGGTAACTGTTTGGACGGCCGGGAAGTGCCACCCAATTTAGACCGGAACCCAGTGGGGGAGGCATCCACAGGGACCGTACCCTCCTTCCCCTACCACCAACCTCTCGGAAGGACTTACGGACCCACATGTTTAACGTGATCGTACTCCGCGTGAACACGGCGGCAGTTTTGGCAGTAGCTGGAATCGAACCCGGGCCTACCGAGTGCAACTCCAGCGCGCTAACCAATGGGCTACCGCGCCCTAAATATCGAAGGTGTGGAATCGGAAATAGGAATGCAAAAAATACCAAGCATTAAAGCTTGCACGTGGAAAAGCTCTAGGCTTAAGAATTGTTCATTTCGAAAAAATTATTTTTCAAGTTCAAATATTTAATCGAAATGAACACAAAAAATGCTTGAAATGGGAACAGATGGGAAATATATCACAGAATTTCATGAAATTTTGTGAATAACCGCGAAGTAGCCCCACATAAACTTTAGTTCATGTTTCGAGTTTCTAGGATCAGGGATTGTTGAGATATTAATAAACGAAATAGATCAATCATGCATAAAACACTGATAATGAAACAATTTCCAACTGCAATGTAATTTTATTTAAACATCTTTAAAATGCTATACATTCAGTGCTGACATATGTTAAATTGTCACAGTACTACAATAATTTATTATATTTGAAACTTCATCGAAAAAAAATGAACTTTATTCAAATGACTTCATCGAATCATAAATCGTCTGGCTCTCTATGTAAAAGCAATAAGTAAAGAAAATTCAGCAATTCTTATACAACTCGTTTTGCAATCACGAGTTTACATTCTGTATCTGTTAAAATTAGGCTTAGTTGCAGAAATAATCAATGTTTGATGATCATTTAAACTCAAAAATATTGTAATTGCGTTAGCACAGAATATAGATGCACGGCACATACGCAAAAATAAAGTGGTTTTAGGACGGATGCAACACTAAATATAAATTTAATAGAACTTAAAAAATCATGATTTTTACACTGGGAAAAAAAGATGGATGTCACATTTCATTTTGAAGTGGGTCACGTAATCTTTTTATATAATATGCGTGTAATTACTATTTTAATTTTTATTTGAAAAACTACCGAATATATTTTGTTAATTTTTTTTTATATATTTTATGGGATAATTTGTATTTTCCTAAAAGTTTTTAAGCTATTTGAAAATTTTAACTTCGCTTAAAACATGTTTAAAAAATTATGTCCCATAGGGTTCAATACATTTCACCTTTTCAACCCGGGTTCAATCCAAAATTAATTGAGTAAAATTATTCATTTTTATTCCCATATCTCCCACAGACCGTCTTAACAACATACTAAAATTTAATTTTGAAAAGTCATTTTTAAGGCAGTTATCGTGGCAACAGACAGACAGACAGAAGGACAAAGTCATAAATACTCTACAACTATGTTGGAAAGTATTAAAAACGAGCCTCCCACAACAATAGCATTATGCAGATGAGATTTTCCCACAAATTTATTTGAAAAAAAGCTTTCATGTTGCTAACTAACGGAATTAAACCCAATGAGATTATATGGCCGACGATTTTTATTAAATCTTTTCCGATTTAAATAATTGAGAAATGTATGAAAAATAAATTTTATGGAAATTACGTTTTTGACTGGATTATAATTTCTCAAATCATCTGTTTTATTTTGGCAAAGATTTTTCAAACTCATATATAAATTTTAGTCAAATGTTGAAACCATTTTAACGCTTTCCAATGTTGATCCAATTTCATAGCGCTTTTATTTTGGCATACATCGATCCAATTTCATAATTTTTGTAAATTCGTTTATGAAAAAGACAAATAGGATGTTTTATTCTTCAGATCTGCCTGTGAAGATAATTAAGTATAGCAAAAACAGAGATTCTTATACTGATTTTTAGGAGAATTAAATTAAACATTTTAATAGAAAGTATTGAATGACAATGCCATTTAGAATACTATGGGGATTTGACATAATTGTAAATTTGAAGATACATTACATTATATATTCCGTACAAAGAAAGGGTATAGATATTATATTTGAAATTCTGTTTTTCGACAACAACGGAGGATTTACACGGATAATGATATCTTTCAAACAAATTGACGATATCGAATAAACTTCCGTACGATTATTTCAATCGATAGATATCAGATCAATATCAGTTTAATGTAAAAACATTATGAAATATGCAAATAATAACTGTTACAAAAATAGTCAATTTTTAAATTTAATTTTTTTTTAAAGCGACGGATATTTACAAAATGAGTCCAGAATAATTTCATATAAGTTTGAGATAGTTTTCGAGATGTCTGTCATCAAAAATGAAAAAAAAATAATAATAATAAATAAAATTATATATAAATTTTTATGGCGTTATTAAAAGACCGCCTTAGAATTTAATAAATGTAACTTTTCAGAGACCGCGATATTAAAAAAAAAAATAAAATAAAATGATGTAAAATTATTTCCATGAAATTATGTATGTTTATTGTAATCGGTAAAAGAAAAGGCCTATCGATCTTCCGCAAAATCGAAATAGAAGAAAGTTCTAACTTCTTTCATGTTCCCCACTATATCTAAATTTATTAATATGTAGAAAAGTTATGAGTGCACCTTACAATACGTTGCACGTAGAGCGAGAGTACTTCATTTTGTGCACTTCAAATCAACCTGTCTTTTCCTTTGCCTGTAGATGCTGTTTTTCCTTTATGTATGTTAGTCGGGTGTGTAGCAGCAACATTTCGAGGAGTCTAATTAGATATCGAGTAGGAAATTTGTAAAAAATAATAAAGTGACTTAATGGAATCCAGAACAGAAAATTTTATTTCTCTTATTTATGAATAATTTTATTCAAAAATTTTTACACAAATGTTTTTCTTTTATTGAGTGTAAATGTGGAGTGTAAAATAAATAAAACAGCATTAAAGTATTTTTTAAATTAAAAACGTAAAAATATTCTAGTTTTTAGCACTTTTGAAAAGTGTTTATGACTTTAGTCATTCTCTCTGTTTGCACGATAACTGTCGTAAAAATGACGATCTGTGGGACATATGAGAATGAAAATGAATAATATCAGCCAATTAGTTTCGGATTTTACCCGGGTTATAAATATGAAATACACTAAATCCTATGGGATATAATTTTTCTAACATTATTTAAGTGGAGTTAAAATTCACATATTGCTTCAGAATTTTTAGTAAATATTCAAATGATCACATAAAATGTGTAAAAAAAAATCAGCAAAATATGTTTGGTAATTTTTTAAATAAAAATTAAAATAATAATTACACCCATATTACTTGTATATGAAGAGATCACGTGACTCATTTTAAAATAAAATATGGCATCCATTTTTTTTTCACTGTGTAAAAATCGTAATGTCTAAAGATTGTTTAAATTTATATTTAGTGTTGCATCCGTCCTAAAACCTCTTTATCTTTGCGTATTATCTGTGTATCTAAATTCTGTTCCAAGGCAATTACAATATTTTTTATTTTAAATGATCATTGAACTTTGATTATTCCTACAACGAAGCCTAATTTCTATATCACGTAGAATGTAAACAAATCAAGCGGTTGTAAGATGAGTTGTATAAGAATTGCTGATTTTTTTACGCAAAATTATGTAACTTTGGAGTCTGAAATATAAATGATATGAATGAAATATTTATTGATTTTATATAGAGAAGCAGACGATTTATATTTCGATGACGTCATGTGAATAAATTTCATTTTGTGTAACTACGATGAAGTTTTAAGTTTTCAAATATAATAAATTACTGTAACTGTGATAATTTAAAAAATATCAGCGCTGAATGCATCATATTTTAGATATGTTTAAATAAAATTGCATTTCAGTTGGAAAGTGTTTCATAATCAATGCTTTATTCATGATTGATCTTTCTTGTTGCAAAAGTTTTAATGATATAGAAGTAAAGATCTGCGCAATATATTTTTACTTTACCTACAACATATTATATATATGCATAAGGAAAGCTTTTCTATGGGTTTGAAGAATCAAATTCGATTTATTTGGTGGCTTTTAAATATAAAAGCCTTATTTATGACATGGGATTTTTGACTGCTCCTCTATGTGCTTGTTGTGCAATGTGTACGACTATGTCCCTCTAGATAACTATTTATACGGTTTTCAGGAAATTTGTCAATTAGGTAACTCGGTTGTTCCCTAGGTTCTGGTTAGACTTTAATATAAAACGAAGAAATATAAATGGATATTCTTTAAAAATAGCTCTAAAATAGAATAAAACTGAAGCTATAGAATTAATAGGTTTCAAAAGTATTAATTATTTTTTCTATAAGGTGCATTTTCACTCCTAAATTAAATCATGAAATATGTTTACTTCTTCCAAAATAAGCATGTTTCAATATTTAGAACAAAATATTTATAAAGCTGAATTCGCTTAAATATTATTTTAATACTTATTAGTTAAATAATGATTATTATAAATGTCAGAAAAGCTATTTTATTATTTTTTTTTTTGACTTATGAAAGCGCAAACTACTCTTTTGAGATTCTGCAACTTTATGTTTCATGAACACAAAATTACCGGACTAACTACATTCTCTTAAATTAAAAGAGCCATATGATTCACTTAGGAGAAAAGAAAATATTTTACATTACGAGCAGAAAATTCTACATGCTTGACAGCCTAAAAATAAAATTTAATAACTTATGTAGTTTACTGTGTCATAATATCAATTTTCTAGTACATTAACTAAAAGTATTTTAGCTTGTTTTTCTTATTTTAAAACAAAAATTAGAAGGTTCTTAAAAACTTGATATATTATAATATGTTGCAGAAGGTATGTTTAAAAAATGATTAATTTAAGAATTTTGAACTACGGATTTTTTTTTACATTTCCTTAATTTGATGTATTTTTTAAAATAACTCATTTATTTTAATTATTCATTTATTTTAAATCGTATTAAAATTATTTTTTGATTACATAATAATGGTTAGTCATGCCATAGTTTGCATGATCGAGTCTCTGAACAGATTTTCATGTATTTTGTCCTAGCGGCTATCAAACCGTTAACCATTATACATCTTTATAAATTGCATTTGTTAGATCAGTTATAAATACCAAATTATTTTAAAATACGCTTGTTTGAAACCATTACAATTCTGCGATTAAAAACTGTTTATTTACATACGCTTTGTAAATCACTTTAATGAATTTAATAAATTTCAATATTTCATTATTTCATTAAATCCTACAAAATTAATGTTTTGCCTTACAGTCTGTAAATTTTGCTCAGAACAGTATGTAAATCTGCAGCATCCTGATTTTTAGACAAGTGATCTACTAACTGACGTGTACGAATGTCATTGTCCCCCTTTTATACTTATAACCAGAGCTTCTGCCCAATATTATTGAAATCAATCATTTTTTTAACGAACTCAACACTTTCAACCATTTTATCTATTTTCAAGAAATTTCACTATACGTGCGCTATTGTAAAATTTACCAGGAGCAGGGCGTAATTTCAAAACATGTACTCTATCAGCTGAGCTACTATACGAAGAAAAAAAATCAGAATCCTTGTAAAAATTCCTGGTAAATATCCCTAGGATAGATTTTTCTATTTTTATAGGTTATTTCCAAAAAATTTTATTGAAATAATCTTACCCAACGCAAAAATATGCCTTTATGTGTATGTCTCTGTTTTTTGTGTATGTGTCGTAGTGAAAAATTGAAGCTCCTGATAGCCAAATAATTCAGTACAAGGATAAATAAAATCCAGGGATGTTGTATTTCGGCAATATTTTCTAAATTTCGAATTAGTTTAAAAATTATGAACATTTAAGGTCGAAATTCGGCTAATATTCCTTCATTTTACAATCACATTTCGCAGACGATAGCATCTGTGCCTTTAAACTTCAATCGCATACAGATGTCTGCAGCTGGCGCAGTTCGCAGATGGGTTGAGGGTTAAAATCCAAAAAGCTAACTTTTTGAATTTTAGTGATATCGTTCTCATTCTTTATAAGTACTATTACTTATTATAAGCAAAAATGGCTTAAAATCCAAATCGCAAAATTTGGATGAAAACTCGGCTGATAGCATTTATATATTTAAATTTACGTCTCTCGATAAAAGGATCTTTTGTGCGATTTTAAACATTTTTATTTATTATTGATAACGTAGTGTTTATTTTTTTTTTAATTTAGCACTACGTATTTGCATGCGCCCCGTACGCTTATTTAGGGCATATTAAATGGCATATTATGCCGCATTGTACAATTGGTATGGTTGTGCATGGAAGAAATGAACACGGGAATAATGTTAGTTCAAAACCGGTGATTCGGAAATTGAGTGGTATTATCTATATCTGTATTATTTATGCAACGGGCGCTTATTTAGCATTCGAGCAACTCCACGTAATTCGTACTAGTAAGTCATGATTAAACATACTTATTTTATAGATATTTTAAGCACAGTATAACTAGTCCAACATATTGAGTATCAATATACTACCCGTGCTAAAACTGTGATAAATGCACCGTGAACTGCCGAATGAAACAACATTAATATTTGATATTCTCTATGCCGAGAGATATACAGGAGGAATACTAAAAAGTGCATTGCAGATTAGTACTATAATAGGTTAACATCTGTGCCAGCGCATTCATGTATAACATTGAAAAAGAGGTATTTAAGAATCGGCTGCAATGTATAGGTATGTAATAAAAGAACAAAGAAATCCTGATTTAGTATATTTTGAGTAAATACATAATTTAAAGTAAATACATGAATTTCTGCATAGATTACATGTTGTAAAATACATTAATGTATACAATGGAGTAAATACATTAAATGCTGTATGCTATTTAAATGAACTCTAAGATAGATCTTGATTATTTAAAATTAATATTTTAATATTTAGCACTCCCGTATTACATACATAGTACTATCGTATTTTTTAAAAAAGAAAATATTAAAGTCATCCAAACCGTTAAATGGTTAAATGGAACAATTTAATTTGATATGTCACCACTTCAATATTAGAGTCAAATGTTATATTTCATTTACTACTATGTTTAAATTCTAAGAATATTTTGTTGTTCACCTAGGGTACGCCGTAAATTGAGACATATTTTGAAAAATACAGTTGAAAGCTTTCGAACTAGGCATTCTCTCGTAGCTTTGAGAGAAGAAGTATTCCAACAAATTTGCTGTATTTTTGAAACAGAAAAGAAAGAGACATTTTTGTTCAATAATGTAACATAAAAAACCACTCCAGCAACAGCAAGGGTATAAGGGTATTACAGGACATTAAAATGTGTTTAAAACTGATGGTGCACCAGTTTTATTACTTTGGTTGTGTGATTCTGCTTATGCGATGCTATACGATGACATTTTATGTTCTGTAGCAAAGAAAGTATAGTAAAACACGTACCATTGACATCTGTGGTAAGTTTTTTGATCACCAAATTTTTGACCTGATCGGGTTTTGTACGATATATTCAAGATCGGTCTCACTGTGCGCATCCGTCTTGTCACCACTTCTGACGGGATGTTTATTTACTATCTATCTCAATATAACGTTTTACTAACTCTGCTAGTATGTAGGATTAATATAACCTTATATCGATCTTCTTTTCTAGCAAGTATTCAAAACCTAATTAAAAACATATCTCAAACATATGAAAAAACTTTCACGTATTCAAAACTATCTCATGTACTCAAAAATTAACTCAAAATATTATTTCAAGCCGTCGGTCGGACTGAGGTAGCCTTACATTGACTTCTTTTTAATCACGTATTCAAATATTAATTGTTGAAGAATAGCGAGGTTTCTCGACAACACCCGGATAATTGTACAATTCTTGTCTAGAGATTAAGTTGGTTGGAATTTAAACACGATGGAGGGAAATAGAACGGTGTTAGTGAATAATAATAGAGAATAAGTTAATAAATAGTAATAGTCGAATTGATGGATGTAAAACACAGATATTGTGATTGATCAATAAAGAGTCGACATTGAGTCAAAAGGGTACTTCTTGTGTCAACAGTGAATAGTTGATACTGAAGAACACGTCAAAATCTGTGATAAGCCGACATTGAGTTAAAAATGTGCGTCTTGTGTCTCATTATGTCTCGTCACAGCAGAAAGCCTCATTATTGACATCGGACAAACTTTGAGCAAGGAAGGATTGTTAAGATGTGAGAATCTGATTTTTTTACCTCAGAATTGTCACTCGTACCAGACTAAACGCTAGTACAGAGTTAGTTTCAAACGTGGTATCAATGAATTGATACTACGAAACTAAGGCACAGAAATTCGGGAACTGTACCACAAAATCATACGACTTTTCGGGATGACAGACACACTCTTACCACGTGGCAGTGACTGATCTCGCAACGACATCCAATGAATTCGTACGGCAGTGGCGCACTATCATTAGTCAGACTTTGTTCACCAATACAGTTTGACGTCGTCTGCGTAATAAAAGATTGGTTGCTTGCAGTCCATTGCTGCGAATTCTTTTAACCTTCAACCACAGATGCCACAGATTACAACGAGGTTTTGAACATACACATTAGCGTGCTGATTCGCAACTGATAGTATATCCTGACGAGTTACGATTCAACTTGCATGTCAACCGATTCAACTTACATGTTGCGATTCAACTTGCATGCAACATCATGGTCATACGTATGTGACCATGATGATCATATACGTGATGGTTGCATCGTACTGAACGCAACATGCATTTTGCAGCGTCATCCGGGATCGACGCCAAGTGCCATGATTTGGTGTGCTATTGGGTTTCATTTGCGATCTTATCTGATAGGAATTCAATGAGCCCTTTACAACCAGTGATATGCTTTAGAGGCAGAGCTGATTATTTTCCTTCATTGTTGCCCTGACGCTATATTGCAGCAGGATTAATTAATACAAGGTTTGTGCATTACCTCCACCACTTCGACGATTTTTATTCACTATCTTAACGCTGTTCAATTTTTCTCTAGATAAACTTCCAAAGAACGTACTAATCTCAAGACAATAAATGTACAAACTATACTATCCGAGCTTTGTCAAAACGCCTCACTACTCTTGTATAGTTGGTTTATGAATAAGTTTCTCTTTTAAAACAACACGGTGAAGTAAATTTGTTACATTAGATGTAATGTAATAAAAATTCAAATTATGTATAAGACATTAATCTCGACATAAGTACTCTACCACCTGAGGTATTTGACCCTTGTGACAGAACTTTCTCATATTTGTACAGATTTTACTTGGATATTGTTCTTTTAATATACTGGAACGTACGGCAACGAAGGACATGTTGGACAAGGACATGTGCGACATGGGAAGTAATATAATGAATCACCCAAATCATGCTTTATTTGACAAAATATTACAGAAGCACAAAGTATTGAGCGATAATATACTTTTCATACTCTAACTGGGTTAAATGCACCATGAACTGCCGAATGAACCAACATTCATATTTGATGCTCTCTCTGACGAGCGGTATACAGAAGGAAGATAAAGTGATGTATCGTAAATGAACAATGATCGCTTGACATCTGTGCCAACGCATTCATGGATAACATTGAAAAAAGGTTATTGAAGGGGAATGTGCTATTTAAGTGAGATACTGATTAAAGTAGACAACAAAGAGTAGTTGCGCAATAGAGTCTATATGTCATGTTTTTGGTAGTATATGAATGGAATGGGAAAGAGTGTGTAAAATTTTATTTACTGGGAAACGAAATATCTCGTCTTTGCTTGGACCCTAAATAAGCGCCTCTTATGTAAATAATACAGATACAGATAACACGACTCAATTTACATATCACATGCTTTTGAACAAAAATCATTTCCGTGTTTTCCCATGCTATTGTACGACGCGGGTACAATACCCCCTAAATAAGTTTTTTTTAAATATCCGGAATAAACGCACTGAAAATATCTGAAATGGCAAAAAATAAAAACACCCTCACCTTTAGCCCAATGCACGAGAACAGAGAACTTTGCGCCTGACGTGTCTTTTGTTAATAAGCGCCGCTTGTTTACTCGTGAAAATTGCATGTTAATTAAATCAACGGGGCTGAGGTGTATCATGCCTCATATGACAATACATTAAAATTAAAAAAATTAAAAACTATTGCATAAAGTTTTCATCCAAATTTTGGCAATTTTAGCACAAATCACATAATGCTAATGTAATACCAAACTCAATTTGCAAAAGTTAGAAAATCGATAAACTAAATTCAGTTCGTTTGCGAAACAGCTACATATTCGTCTTGACAAAGTGTCTGACATTTAATTAAAACACCTGATTTCGGGTATTTTGCATTCGAAAATAGTCTACTAGACTAAATGTGATTTTGAAACCGAAATTTCAATTTTTGTTTATTTGAAGTTATCCAAAAGTCTAGCTTCTCGAATATCGCTTTCCTAACTTTGCGTTTATATATAAGCGCGTTTAAATATATATGTGATACAAAAATATATGATACAGTGAATATAAGATATTTTTGTTTCGTTCAATAACGAACCAGATGTTTGTGTGCATACGCGGCGACTTGCAGCGCGGTTATTTAGGGTGTATGAAAGGAGCTTATGTAAAGCGCATCACACCCACGTTGTTCTTTCGCATAGAAGAAATAGACCGCGGGATTGATGATTTGGAAATTGAGTGGTGTTATTTGTATCTGTATTATTTAAGTAGCGGGCGCATATTTAGGACCCTGCCAACTTTAGGTAATTCGTTCTAGTGCAAAAAATAAACACGTTCCATAATTTTTTACAACAAATATGCTTTTGACAATGAAGTAAAAAGAGAAAACTTATTATCACATTCCTTTATTTCTCATTTTTTTATTATATTGTTCAATAAAAAGGAAAAGAGAATTTAATTTGAGAGGAATTTATCACCAGTAAAATCCGTTGACAATTTTGAAATGCTATAAGCCATAAAACAAATAACTTGAAAGTTATAAATAGACGTAATATCAAATATTTTTTTTGTGGGAAATTTATGGGTTTGAGGTTTATTATTTAATATTTTTATATTCTTTTTTTTTTAAGTGATGAAAAAAACAGGCTATTGGCACCTTTTAAATGGTTTGGTAGTAAAAATAAATCAGTATTTGCAGAATTTCTTTTTACTTTCCCTGCAATACATTGTAATGTATAGGAAAAGTATTGGAATCATGCCGAAAATCGCAACTCGAGTTTTCGACGGATCTACACGTTTCGAGACCTCTAGAATACGAAAAAACTATTTTTAGCGTGACGTCTGTGTGTGTGTCTGTCTGTCTGTGTGTCTGTCTGTCTGTGTGTCTGTATGTTTGTGTGTCTGTCTGTGCAGATTTTGTATCCACTCTAACTAAAAAGGTAATTGACCGAATTTCATAAAATTTGGTAGGTAAGTCACTTGTGGGCGAATCTGGTGCTGATTAGTTTTGGGTTCGATTCGGGATAAAAGAACCCGCCTTTTTTTTGCGAAATGGCCCCCAAAAGCTTGTATCCACTCTGGCTGAAAAACTAATGGACCGAATTCCACAAAATTTGGTAGGTAAATCACTTGTAGGACATCCTGGTGCTGATTAGATTTTGGTATGATTCGGAAAAAAATAGACTTTTTGTGCAAAATGGCCTGCAAAAATCGCCAAAATCTAAAATAAAAACTACGTATGCTCAATGCTAAGTCCCCTGGTGGTTATCCTGATGCTGATTAGATTTTGATATGATTCAAAAAAGTATAACTGACTCTTTCCCCGAAATGGTCAGCAAAGAGAGTGAAAATCTGAAATAAATGACTAAAATGAATATATATGTATATGTTGAAATATAGTGATTAAGTACTTGTTCTTCAGGTAAATTTTGACAACTGAGTGAATAAGATTAACCCCATGACTGTAGGGTGAACCTTTCTCGACATACTTTATTTTTTTTTTTTTTCTTTGAGGACTTGAAGAATGTAAAGTGAATTAAGTTTCCAAATTTAACGAAGATGCAATAAAAAGCAAATTGGATATAATATCAGAAATGTATCCATATTATTTTCAGCAATTAAACGTGACTCTGGCGCTAATTAGTTTTTCGTACGATTCGGGATAAAAGAACCCGCCTTTTTTTAAGAAATGTCCCACAAAAATTGTTTGTATCCACTCTAGCTGAAAAAGTAATAGATCAATTTTTACAAAACTCGGTAAATAAGTCACTTATAGGATAGCCTGGTGCTGATTAGATTTTGATACGATTCCAAAAAAAAACTTTTATTTTCTGCGACATGTCCCGCAAAAAGCGTCAAAATATAAAATAAAAAACTACGTACGCTCAAATATATCAATTAAATGCTTATTTTATAAGTAATTTTTAACGATGAAAGGAATAAGACCAACCCTATTACACTAGGATTAGCCGGTCTCGAGATATTTTAGTTTTATAGTATTTTCACTACGCCATTTTTGAAAATAAATCCAGTTATTGAATGAGAACGAAAATTGATTAAAAATGCAAATTCAGTGTAATTTTAAATAATTATGGGTGTTATTTTGTGCAGTTAAACTCAATATATTGAATTATTGAAGAAATAAAGAGAACATGAATGTGAGTCTGCAGGGAAAGTCATATGCTGCCCACATCACATTTTTAAATTTCCAATACTCCATTTTGATCGCTTATAAAAACTCGAAAGGAACTAAATGGCTCCCACCTATGATCACACATCAGGCAGTTTCCTACTCCATAAAACAGAGAAAAAAAATAAAAGATTCTAAACCTGTCTCCGGAAGTTCTTATCAAATGCCAAGAACCCACCCATTTAGCCACATCCGCTTACTCCTCTTTAAAATGGATCTCAATCAGAGAGGGTGGGGGGAGACCTGGAGATGCAGACGGTCCATTGCGATATTTAAATGAGATAGTGAATGAGATTAAATAATTACAAAAATTAAAATTACTCATGAAATCGAAATTTTCTAAAACATTCCCATATATATAAGCATTCTAACAAAAAGAAAATTTCGATTTCATGAGTAATTTTAATTTTTGTAATTACTTAATCTCATTCAGTATCTCATTCAGTGATCGCAATGGACCGCCTGCATCTTCGTGTTCCCACTCTGTGCATAAGATCCATTTTAAAGAGGAGTAAGAGGATGTTGCTCAATAGGCGGGTTCTTGGCATTCGGTAAGAACTTCCGGAGAGAGGTTTGGAATCTTTTCTTTTATTTCTCTGTTTTATAGAGTAGAAAACGACCTGATGTGTGATCATAATTTGTGAGTCATTTATTTCCCTTCGTGTTTTTATAAGTGATCAAAATGGAGTATTGGAAATATAAAAATTACGTTGTTTTTGGAGGATATAGACACTTGTGATTTGGAGTCTTTATTTGTACGAGTATTGTGAAAATAATTTTTGTTCAAAACAGGTGATTTGGAAAGTGAGTATGATGTTACCTACGTTTGTGTTATTAAGTATAGGGCTTAATTATTAGAGACTTATTTATTATTTATTATTATTATTAAGAACTTAAATAAGTTCCGGACAACGCCGGGGGATTCGTTCATGTATAACATAAAGCTTTGACTTTTGCTAATACTAGAAAATGTATATAAGAAAGTATTTTGCGTTCATTTTTACTTCGCTCACATTTTCAGGGGGTTGAAGTTACATGTGAATTTTAACTCTATTTTAAAAATGAATTCTACAAATACTGATTTATTTTTCTATCAAGCCAATTAAAAGATGTCAATAGCCTGTTCTTTTTATGCGTTCGATAAATTCTTTGAGCAAAATTCGCATGGGCAAAATGTGCACACAAAATACGCATGCGCAGGATGCATTAAAATTATTATTGACCTTGTTCTTATAGACATCTAACGCGTTACATTCGTACAAAATTTGATTTCAATTGTTCGAGCAGTTTTGATGATATGACGGCAATGTTATGAAAGCACTTATAGTACAAAATTCAAGAAAATTAAAAAAATGGACGTTTTTTTCCTGTTCATGTTGCAGCCTACCTTTTCACAAAACTTGTCTCAATCATTTGCGTAGGTCACATAAATTTGTAGATAAACAAATCGTTAAACCGATCAACAGACCAATCAATAGACTTGCAGATGGATTTCTGAAGAGTGTGTCCTTGTAATCAGCACGATCGAAAACGAATAAATTGACATTTTGGTGTAAAAGCGTTTTCAGCTAACAATAGCACTTTCCTTTACCAACCAATGGAAATGAAATATAATATCCTGATATCCTGTGAATTGGATTTTCTTACGTTTTACGTATGTCTGTTTCTTGTATGTGGGTGTTTTATGTGTGGGCTTTTATGAGTTCATACATGTGCGTGTGTATGTGATGGGTTATTTTATGAGGAAGAAAGGAGGCTAGATGTCGTTTTTAATATGGGTTCGTAAGTATTCCAATTTCAGTGGCTTGCGGGACAAAAGTATCTTCTTTAATGTACAATTTTAAGTGAACCACTTGTACAATTAGACAAAATAAGCAAACATTTTTATTGAATAAAACTTTTTCATGTATACAATTCTGCATGAAATCTTTTGCCATAATAAAAGTGCATTTCCCCCCTTCACTTATGAAGCCATTTTGTTATAAAGCAACAAAAGAAAATACCGGTAAGAAAACTTGTGATAATATTACAGCTTTTTTTCAATTTAATTAATACGAGTAAGTATATAAAGTGATTCATATAATTATTGGGTTGTCCGGAATCTACTTTCGATTTTTTTTTCATTAAAATAAAATATAATTTTTTATACACAGAAATAACTTTTATCAGTTATATATTGACCATTTTGTCTAATAACCATTTGCCCTCTTCCTGGCAGTTTCATGATTCTACTTTCAAATAACTTTTTCAGCAAAACAATTTTCCAAGTGAGATTTGACTCTTTTATCTAAAATGAAGGTGACAAGGAGTTTTGCAGAGCACAAAATAAACGGTAGTCTGATGGTACAATGTCATGGTTATATGGTGGATGTGTTAACACATGAAAACGAAGCTCTAATAGTTTATGATGAGTGACTAAAGATGTATGTGGTTGCTTACACTCTGACCTTTTACGTTCAATGTTACTGTCAACAAACCAATTTTCATTACCAGATATCAATCGTTTCAAAAATGGATCATTTTGATCAATGTCAGTTGTCACAATGTCGGAAATTTTAACCATATGGCAGTTGTATTTTATGAAGGTATTTTGCCCATATGTCAGTTGCACTTTATGAAGGCACATTACACATATAATCAGTTGTATTTTACGAAATTGAATTGTTCATATGTCAGGAATATTGATCATATATCAGTTGATACAATGTATTCTCAAATAAATATTTCAAATTACATTAAAATCATCTGAACGCTACTACAGCTACCTTACGGAAAAACCGAAAGTATTTTCCGGACACCCCAATATATAAAAATTATGATTACTGCAATTAAATAATTTATTAGAGCATTGCTGTTACATAAAATCTTTGATTAATACGATTATACAAAGAAGTATTTCAATACGATAACTGTAAGCTTTGATTGGATTACTTGATGATTAAATTAACTTAACAGCTTAAGAGAATATTTTTCTACTTGAAATATTAATTTATAAGATGCGGAAGCTGCTAATTGAAAAAGCATTTACTTAATCTGCACCAAAAAATATCTGAACATTTTTTTTTCACACAATCGAAAAGATATTTAAAATTCATATTTCAGTGTAAAACATAAATCAAATAAATGTTTAGTATGATTTTTACGTATAAGGTAATTTCTTAAATATTTGTATTAAGAATATTAAAAAACAATAGTATTTAGCTACTATTAAACATCTTTCTATTATGTTTTAAAGCCTTGAAAGGTACGAAAACTTTTAATTTTATAAATGTACTGTAAGTATTCAATTCTTTCATATGCAAGTACGAAATACAGTTTCAAAGTCGCTAAAGTACTTTCTCTCTAGTAAAGAGACTCTTTGGTTTTAAGACTATTTTTACAAGGATTGACTCTTTAGACAGCTCTTATTGTAATTTACATACTCATGCATTTTTTCCATTAATTATACATTATAAAGCATTTAAAGAAGCTGTACCTTTTTAAAATGGTTTCAAATTGTAAAAGAAGTGAGACAAAAATCAATTCATTATTAACACGCAGTTAAACAAGTTTAACGTCTACAAAGTTTGTAATTGCATAATTATATTAATCGTGATATATATCGAAAACCAAATATTAAAAAAAATAATTCAATAATTGTTGAAATGGAATAGTTGAAAATTTCACAAATGTGGGTTATTTGTTTCTGTAAACATATTGAAAATTTGACATAATTCACAGGCTAATTGAAATTATAATGAAATGTAATATTTTATATCAAAATAAAGTAAACTTGAAACAAAAATAGAATAAAATTTAATGACATTAATTATAGTAACTGATTTTACATTTGACTTATTTAAAACTCCCTATGATATATTAATATTCCAATGAAATGAAAAGATTTTTATTTACACAATAAATAATAACGCTTTAACTACAGCATAAATACAACAATAAAGTGCTCTACTATATTCAAAGGCAAATACCAGCCTTCTTCTTCAAGTCCAACAAAAAGCAACGAGACATTACTGACCCAAGTCAAGTCGGCAACTGTCGTCAACTATTTTCAACAAATAGCGACTTGACCAAGATAGCGACTGATACGTATGTTAGACCAACCAGCTTCCCTTAGGCTTATGATGCGATCTCTATCTAAATCCGACAATTGTTCGTAATGCTTCCGAGTACGTACGTCTCAAAGGCATCTTTGTACGCAACTTACAGTATCAAAGCAGCAAATTCAGTTCCATTTGCCCGTGAGTGAGAACGCAGGTTGTTTTAACTGTTGCACAGTGCGTCGTTGTCATGTGCGTTGCATGAGCCTATAACATTATTGACGCTGACAGTAAGTTTAATCATTTGCATAACTCTTAAAACGACACTTGCAGGCCAAATTTCGGCGCTGTAGCTCAATTTTTAACACTTTACAACACAGTTGAAAAGTGTTTATGACTTTTTAACACTTTACAACAAAGTTGAATAGTGTTTATGACTTTTTAACACTTTACAACAAAGATGAAAAGTGTTTAGGACTTTGTTCATTCTGTCTGTCTGTCCGTCTGTATGTAAGTTAGCTCGATAACTGCCGTAAAAATGACTTTATCAAAATGAAAGTTTAGTATGTTGTTCAGACGGTCTGTGGAACGTATGGGAATATAAATGGATAATATCACTCAATTAGTTTTGGATTGAACCCGGGTTGAAAAAATGAAATACATTGAACCCTATGGGACCTAATTTTTCAAACATTTTTTAAGCGGATTTAAAATTCACAAATTGTTTCCGAAGTTTTAGGACATATTCAAATTATCCCATAAAATATATATAAAAAAAATTCAACAAAATATATTTAGTAGATTTTAAAATAAAAATGAAAATAATAATTACACCTTTTATACGAAGCGATCACGTGACCATTATATGAAGAGATCACGTGACCCACTGCAAAATAAAATATGGTATCCATCTTGTCTCAAAATCGTGATTTTTAAAGTTCTTTTTAATTTATATTTAGTGTTGTATCTGTCCTAAAACCGCTTTATTTTTGTTTAAATTCTGTGCATCTACATACTGAAACAACGTAATTTCAACATATTCGAGTTTAAACGATCATCCAAATTTGATCATTTCTACAACGAAGCCTACTTTTCACTTATGGAAAATATAAACAGCAAAATAAGTAGAATGAGTTGTATAAGAATTGCTGTATTTCTTTAAGGCAAAATTATTTAGCTCATGGAGTCTGCAATATACCTGATATGAATGAAATATTCATTGATTTTACAGTGAGAAGGACGATTATTTCGATGAAGTTTTAAACATATAGTTTAATTACTTGTACCGCCATGGTCTTAAGTTTTTAAATAAAATAAATTATTACAGTATTGTGATGAATGAAGTGAATGGAAAAATATTTATGAATGAAATGCAGCTTTTATAGAGAGAGTCAGGCGTGTTACATTTTGATGACGTCATTTGAATAAATTTCATTTGTTTTCGTTAAAGTTTTCAAATATAATAAATTATTGTAGTATTATGATAAGTTTAAAAATATTACCGAGGAATGTATCGCGTTTTAGAGATGTTTGAACCAGGCAATTTATATTTCAATGCCGTCCTTTGAGAGTTCATTTTTTTCGATGAAGTTTTGAATTTTCAAATATAATAATTTAATGTAGTATTGTGATAATTTTAAAAATAGTACCGAGGAATGTATCGCATTTTAGAGATGTTTAAATAAAATTGCATTGAAGTTGGAAAGTGTTTCATAATCAATGCTTTATGCATGATTGATCTTTCTTGTTTATATGTGCATATATAATTTTTATAACGGAGTGTATATAGAAGTGAGGCCGCGCCTTTAAACTATCTTACAACAACAATTGAATTATGTAAAGCGAAGGAGATTTCTTGCGGACCATTTCGAAGAAAATGCCAGTTCTATTTTCCGAGGATCCGCCAAATTTTAATAGATAAAATATTCCACTGGATAAAGTTGTGTACCAAATTTCAGATTTTTAGAACGTAGGATAGTATGTTGAAAATGCTATCAAAGAAGTTGAAACAGACAACCATCGTTCACGACGAATTGAACGCAATATTTAAAAAGGTTTGATTGGATATCTGATGAAAAATATATTACAAAATCGCAAAAGACTAAACAGTAATACGCAATAGTTTGACGTATATAATAGTGAGGCGTATAGTAAGACGTAATAGTAACACGTATAATAACACGTAATGGTAAGACGTATATAACAGTAAGATATAGAGTAAGCCTCAAAATAAAATATTATAAAAAATATATTTAAGTTACACTGTTTTAGTAAAAGAGTAAAAAATAATTTTTAGCATTCACAATATTCTTGATGATATGCGACTAAACATAAAACCGTTAGGCTCCGATAAAAGAATAGTATTTGAAAATTACCAGAATTTTAAGGAACTATAGAAGTGATAACATAGAAATGCCATATATAAGAATAACGGATTGTTAAATCTAAATAGTAAAAGAACATTTTAAATGAATTGAATGTAATCATTCTTATATATATCATTTCTATCTTATCACTTCGATTGTTTCTTAAAATTATGTTAATGTCCAAATACAATTCTTTCATGGGCGCCCTACGGTTTTATTTTTAGTCGCATATGATCAATAATGTTGTGATACCTAAAAATTATGTTTACTAGAGCATTTTACTAAAACAGTGTAACTTAAGAAGATTTTTTATAATATTTTATTTATTATTAATAATATGGGGAAAATTTATGCATTTTTAACACTTTACAACATAGCTGAAAAGTGTTTATGACTTTGTTCATTCATTCTGTCTATCTGTCTATCTGTTCGTTAGCACAACGACCGCCGTAAAAATGACTTTATCAAAATGAAATTGTAGTATGTTGTTCAGACGGTCTGTGGGACCTATGGGAATATAAATGAATAATGTCACCCAAATAGTTTTGGACTGAATCCGGATTGATAACATTAAATACATTGAACCCTATGGGACCCAATTTTTGAAACATTTGTTAAGCGAATTTAAAATTCACAAATTGCTTCGAAAGTTTTAGGAAATATTCAAATTATCTCATAAAAATATGAAAAAATTTCAGCAAAATATATTCGGTAGTTTTTTAAATAAAAATTAAAATAATAATTAAACCCATATTATATGAAGAGATCACATGACCCACTTCAAAATAAAATATGGCATCCATCTTATGTCAAAATTGTGATTTTTAAAGTTTTTTTTAACACTGTACAACAAAGTTGAAAAGTGTTTAAAAGTGTTTATGACTTGCTGATTCTGTCTGTATGTCTCTCTCTCTGTCTGTCGGCCTGTCTGTCTGTCCGTTAGCACGATAACTGCCGTAAAAATGACTGAATCCAAATTAAATTTTAGTATGTTGTTCAGACAGTCTGTAAGACCTATGGGAATATAAATGAATAATATCACCTAATTAGTTTTGGATTGAATCCGGGTTGAAAAAATGAAATACATTGAGTCCTATGGGACCTAATTTTTCAAACATTTTTAAGCGGATTTAAAATTCACAAATTTCTTCGAAAATTTTAGGTAATATTCAAATTGTTTCATAATATATATAAAAAAAAATTCAGCGAAATATATTCAGTAGTTTTTTAAATAAAAATTAAAATAATAATAACACCTCGTATATGAAGTGATCACGTGACCATGATATGAAATGATCATGTGACCCACTTCAAAATGATATATGGCATCCATCTTGTCTCAAAATCGTGATTTTTAAAGTTCTTTTTAATTCATATTGAGTGTTGTATCCGTCCTAAAACAACTTTATTTTTCCATAAATTCTGTGCATCTACATACTGAAACAACGCATTTACAATATATTTGACTTTAAATGCTCATCCAAATTTGATTATATCTACAACGAAGCCTATTTTTCACCTATGTAAAATGTAAACAGCAAAATATGTAAAATGAGTTGTATTAGAATTGCTGTATTTCTTTAATACAAAATCATTTAGTTCATGGAGTCTGCATAACTGATAAGAATCAAATATTCATTGATTTTACAAAGAGAAGGACGATTTTTTTCGATGAAGTTTTACGCATAGAGTTTAATTACTTTCAGCTCCATGGTCTTAAATTTTAAATAAAATAAATTATTATTATAGTATTGTGATGAATGAAGTGAATGGGAAATTATTTATGAATGAAATGCTGCTTTTATAGAGAGAGACAGGCGTGTTATTTTTTCTATGACGTCATTTGAATGAATTTCAGTTGTTTTCGATGAAGTTTTCAAATATAATAAATTATCGTAGTATTGTAATGAATGACATGAATAGGAAATTATTTATGAATGAAATGCTGCTTTTATAGGGAGAGCCGGGCGTGTTATTTTTTCTATGACGTCATTTGAATGAATTTCAGTTGTTTTCGATGAAGTTTTCAAATATAATAAATTATCGTAGTATTATGATAATTCTAAAATTATTACCGAGGAATGTATAATATTTTAGAGATGTTTAAACCAGGCAATTTATATTTCAATGCCGTCATTTGAATGAAGTTCATTTTTTTCGATGAAGGTTTAAGTTTTCAAATATAATAAATTAATGTAGTATTGTGATAAGTTTTAAAGTATTACCGATGAATGTATTGCATTTTAGACTTGTTTAAATAAAATTGAATTAAAGTTGGAAAGTGTTTCATAATCAATGCTTCAAGCATGATTGATCTTTCTTGTGAATTTAGTGTTGTATCCGTCTTAAAACTGCTTTATTTTTGCTTAATTTCTGTGCATTACAATATATTTGAGTTTAAATGATCAATGCCATCCATTTTGTGTCAAAATCATGATTGTTAATATTTTTTTTAATTTATATTTCGTGTTATATCTGTCCGAAAACCGCTATATTTTTGCTTAAATTTTGTGCATCTACATTCTTAAACAACGCAATTACAATATATTTGAGTTTAAATGATCCTCAAACTCTGATTATTTCTACAACGAAGCCCAATTTTCACTTATGGAGAATGTAAACAAATAAAGATATAGAATGAGTTGTATAAGAATTGCTGAATTTCTTTAACTCAAAATTATTTAGTTCTGGAGTCTGCAAAATAGCTCATATGAATGAGACATTCATTGATATTGCATAAAGAAGTAGACTATTTTTTCGATGAAGTTTTAAACATAGATTTAAATTACTTGTACCTCCATGATTTTAAATTTTTAAATAAAATAAATTATTGCAGTATTGTGATGAATGAAAGGTATGGAATAAGTGTATGAATGAAATATTTACAGCTTTTACTTAGAGAGACAGGCGATTTATGTCTCAATGACTTCATTTGAATAAAGTTCATTTCTTTCGATGAAGTTTTAGTTATCAAACCTAATAAATTAATGTAGTATTGTGATAATTTTTAAAATATTACTGCTGAATGTATCGCATTTTAAAGATGTTTAAATAAAATTGCATTGCAGTTGGAAAGTGTTTCGTAATCAATGCTTTATGCATGATTAATCTTTCTTGCTAATTTAAGCATTTGTTTCATCATACTGAACAGTATTACTTGACATGACCAAGATAGTGCAGAGGTGCTAAACCCTCGATTTGATTCTAGTTTTAGCCGATTATTTTTATTTACTAAAATGAAATCCAATTCATCTCGTTAAAAAAATTAATTTCACTCTATTTCGTTCCTACTTAAACCAAATGTATATATAAACTCGCCATGTTACTTGATTTTAACTTTACAATGTTTTTATGAACATTAAGTTGTAAGTTTTCAGAAACAAATTTCATAAGTAAATAAGTGCTAGAAAAAGTCATAATGCATACAGAACATTAAAGAAATTAAAATTACCATAAACAAAAGTAATATCACTCTCACATTTGATAAGAAAAAGTAAATATTTTATATCAATAATCAACACTTTGTAAATGCGTTGTGAATTTAAAATAAAATAGCTATCTTTATACTAAAAATACTTACACCACATATCTTTAACATAAAACAATTACTTTTTAAATTATATCATATTAATTGTATACTTATCTAATATTTACATTTCCATATATTTGCCAATGCACTGGGGGATACAATTACTATTTCATTTAAGTGGTTTAAAGGCAAATGTTTTCTGGAAGATTAAAATTTAACACCATTTTGATTTCAATTGGAATTGATATATCCAATTAAATTAATCGGAAGCATGATTTTCCCAATGTATGCAAGTTTTTACTGTATGCAAAAACATGTCTGGATTAATATAAAACATTTGTAATGTATATCGATTTAACTGTAACCGCCCTCATTTCAGGCTCCATGTGCTTATTTCCTAGTGTCTAGTCTTTAGTTATAACAATGTGACATAGTGTCGAAGCGTAACTTCTTTGAAGTAGAATTTGTGTAAACTGGAAAGTAAAAAAGAAAATGCCAGAAAGCGTGGAAACTGCATGTGAAAAAATGCTGGACACCCACCACCTAGGTTGATACCAAGGCTTAGTTGCAAACGATATTCTAAAATTATGAAAATGCTGGTATCAACAGTCTGAATAGTATACTACTGTTGCCAGAGCTGATGAAAAACGTGAAAATATTAAAATTTCTATATTTATGTCAGCAACTGGATCATAACAGGTAAGTGTGTTTAATATATTTACTGCTGAAATTAAGTCAACTTTTTGGAAAGTACTGTAAGAATATTTGAAACCAATTTTACTCTAAAGTTTAACATAACTTATAAAAGATTTGTATTTAATAAAACAGTTCAATCTCAAATTGATGAATTAACGATTTTTATACTGAATTATTGCAAAAAAAAAAAGAAAAAAAAATCGTGGGATTTGGGTTTGTTACATGATAGTGTAGTTACTGTTAGAATAGCAATTATTGTCTACAGTGATACCGATCTGGAAAAGCTACGTACTTGGAAAAGATAATTTAAAATTTAACGGTCGATAAAGGTGTTAAAATTTGTAGAACGGGAGAATTAGCTAGAAATCATAGGAATGTAATGAAACATGAGTCATTAAAAGTAGAAGCTATAAAGAGTAAAAAAGATTCCAGAAATACATGGATTCAGAGCAAGTCGGTACCTAAAGGAACTTTGAAAAGAAACTTATGCAGTATATGTAGAACAAATCACAAAATAAAGAGAAATGCTTAGCTATAAATAATAATGCCATATTCGCCACAAAAGGGTAATTTTGCGACATTTTGCAAAACAAAACAACTGGCTACGATTACAAAATTTAAAAGTGACCTAAAATATGAAGAATTAGAAAATGTTATTGTACGTAGCATTGTTCAAGAGACAAAACCATCTGATTGATACAAAGCGGTAAAAATTTAACAATGGCTATAAAACCAAACTTAAGTTAAATGCGGGTTCACAATGTAATGTTTTGTCTCTTACGCTCACTAAAAAAGCGAACTTAAAGTTTTAAACATGAAATGTCCAATCTTTGTTGTCATTCTCTAATCACAAAATGTATGTAATAAGAGGGGGTTCTTCGAATTTTAAGAGTTGAAATCAAAAACTGTGTAGTTTGATTTATGGCTGTAAAGGAGGATATAGTACTAACAATATTAGGTAAAGACTCAAGTGTCGAGATGGGACTGATAAAATGAATACAAGCTGTTAGCTATGACTAATCAACTGGTACATTGTCAAAATCCGGAGGATAATATTGTGTGTTTAAATTTTTTATATATATGAAATTGATTTAATAGAAGATCCCAAATTCATTCCCCATCCTTTCTATCTAGAAAAATCCTACATTCTATAAGGGATGATATAAAAAAGAACTTGATTACATGCAATAAATGGCAATTATAAAACCAGTAACTTAGCCGCCGACTCACTATCACCAATGTTTATAGTTCATCGGAATGGAAAAATCAGAGTCTACATGGATTCATCAAGTTTGGATAAAATCTACAACGAAGGCACTATCCATTAAATACATTAGAGGAAATCGTTGCCAAAGTAAATGGATCGAAATGGTTTACATTTCAGGGTTGTAAGAAAGGGTTTTGACAATTACGAGTTACAGAACATACCAGAAGCTATCTTATTTTGGCTACACCAAGGGGAGGTCATTCATATCAGTGTATGCCAATGGGTTTATCTCTTCTGCTCTCGAAGATTTCCAGCAAATCATAGAACACGTTCTGGGTGGTAAGGAAAGTGTAGAATGTACTGTGGACGACATTTTAATACATTAAGCAAATAATGCAAAATTAGAATAAATTAATAAAGAGGCAATAAATACAATAAAATAATCAGATATGTGTTAGCTGTTTATAAAAATGTTCTGTTCAGAGGTGACAGAGTAATGATACTAAAGCACCTTCGCGAATCTTCACGAAAGAATATTCATTTAGGGCATTTAGGAATTCAACGCTTATTAAACAAAGCTAAATAAAATGTGTACTGGTATGACATGAACAACAATGTCGGCAATTATGAAAATAAATATAATGCTTTCCTATATCGACAAGGATATAATTTGGAATAATCCTTGATAAAACATTTCAGCTTGGAACTGAATGGTTGCATGGTGAATTAAAACACATTTTTATTTAGACAGCATAATGCAAATATTTCAAAATAACCACCAATTTCGAAGGAAATATAGTATCATTCGTTGGAATAAAAGAGACATCAATCACTCTATCCAAGCAAGAAAATATAAGTTAACTGAACATTGCTCATGTGATATGATTTTTCCTGAGTCTGTTTTCTGTTCACAGACATTTTCCTACTTTGGCTCTAGCGACTGCTATATTAGTTTTATGCTAATGAGATTATAGCCTCTAAAACCAGTTTATACCTCTAAATATTTGTTTTAAAAATGTTTCACTAACGAAGTATTTTAATTTGCAGTTCTCCAAACCGCAGTTTATAATTTTTTTAACACTTTACAACAAATTTGAAAAGTGTTTATGACTTTGTTCATTCATTCTGTCTGTCTGTCTGTCTGTCTGTCTGTCCGTTACCACGATAACTGCCGTAAAAATGACTTAATCGAAATGAAATTTTAGTATGCTGTTCAGACGGTCTGTAGGACCCATGGGAATATAAATGAATAATATCACCCAATTAGTTTTTGATTGAACCCGGGTTGGAAAAATGAAATATATTGAGCCCTATGGGACCTAATTTTTCAAAAAAATTTTAAGCAAATTTAAAATTCACAAATTGCTTCGAAAATTTTAGGTAATATTTAAATTGTTCCATAAAATATATAAAAAAAAATTCAGCGAAATATATTCAGTAGTTCTTTAAATAAAAATTAAAATAATAATTACACCTCTTATATGAAACGATCACGTGACCATGATATGAAACGATCACATGACCCACTTCAAAATGATATATGACATCCATCTTGTTTCAAAATCGCGATTTTTTTAAGTTCTTTTTAATTCACATTGAGTGTTATATCCGTCCTAAAACTTCTTTATTTTTGCTTAAATTCTGTGTATCTACATACTTTAACAACGCAAATACAATATATTTGAGTTTACCACTTCAAAATGATATATAGCATCCATCTTGTTTCAAATTCGCGATTTTTTTAAGTTCTTTTTAATTCATATTGAGTGTTGTATCCGTCCTAAAACTACTTTATTTTTGCTTAAATTCTGTGCATCTACATACTTAAACAACGCAAATACAATATATTTGAGTTTAAATGATTATCCAAATTTGATTATTTCTACTATTAAGCCTATTTTTCACCTATGTAAAATGTAAACAGCAAAATATGTAGAATGAGTTGTATTAGAATTGCTCTATTTCTTTAAAACAAAATAATTTAGTCCATGGGGGTCTGCATGGCTGATATGAATGAAATATTAATTGATTTCATAAAGATAAGGACGATTTTTTTCGATGAAGTTTTAAGCATCGAGTTTAATTACTTGTAGCTCCATGGTCTTAATTTTTAAGTAAAATAAATTATTATAGTATTGTGATGAATGAAATGAATGGGAGAAAGTATGAATGAAATCCTGTTTTTATAGAGAGATCCAGGCGTGTTATTTTTTCTATGACGTCATTTGAATTAATTTCAGTTGTTTTCGATGAAGTTTTCAAATATAATAAATTATCGTAGTATTATGATAGTTTTAAAAATATTACCGTGGAATGTATCACATTTTAAGGATATTTAAACCAGGCAATTTATATTTCAATGCCGTCATTTGAATGAAGTTCATTTTTTTCAATGAAGGTTTAAGTTTTCAAATATAATAAATGAATGTAGTATTGTGATAAGTTTTAAAATATTTCCGAGGAATGTGTATTGCATTTTCGACTTTTTTAAATAAAATTGCATTGAAGTTGGAAAGTGTTTCAAAATCAATGCTTTAAGCATGATTGGTCTTTCTTGTTTAATATGCATTCTTTATCGACTTGGAAACAATTTTTTTACAATAAGAAGAAATTTCTTAGGATATTTACTTTGCATCATATAAATACAGCATTTAATCATTTGCTCCCTTTTTGTTCTCTAGTGAAGAAAAGTCCATTAATATTTCAAATAAATTATGCCAAAGTTTTTGATTCAAATTAGCAACATTTAGTTTCTATATGCGTTTTAAATTAGCAAGATTAAATTTCTGTATACATTTTATCTATATGTATTATGTGTACGAGGTGTACCTTGTAAAAAATTCCTTAAAATGGATTCATTGCAAATAAGAATCTATCCGTTTTGAGAAATATTTTTATAAAGGAACACAAATCTTCCTGAGTCAAGAAAACTCTTAAAGCAAGATTGCTTCGCACTCTCAAACACAGAAATTCAACTCATCCTGGACTGTCTAATAGCCGCACAATTTCCATGTTGTCTAAATGTTAATATTGAGACCATCCGAATCCCAATTACCAGGGAGGAACCCTGATAATGCATGCATGTTAGTAAGAGTTAGTAATCTAAAAAATTGGTTTCGATCAAAATATCTATCCATTGCATAAATTGTACGTACAGCTCCAAAAGTATCAAATCCAATCCAGTTTACAAGTTTCAAGAAAGCGCTCGTCAACTTTAGGTCATCTGGAATAATTTTTACAGAAGATTTACATATTCCTAGATTATAATGTATTTGTTGGTAAACTGTGTTCCTTTTTTTATAGTTTTAATAATTAATTTGATAGTAACAATTGCAGTATCATAGAAAAATTGAAAGAATTTAAAATAACAAAGTAGGAAAATACATTTATGAAAATGTGGATTATGAAAGATTGTTTTACAGAAGGTAATAAATTCTGTAATAAATTCTGTAAGGTAATAAATTCTGAAGGTAATAAATTCTGTATTTTGAAACTATAACAATCACAAATTAATAAGAAGAATAACTTTTGAGAGTTCAATGATTAGGCGAATACCTAAAATTACTGTTTTTCATATTCTTATAAGATAGAAGTAACGTCTACTTTACTTTTAACAAATAATTATTTTTTAAAGAAACTAAATATATACATGTAAAATCTTGTATATGGCACACTATTATATATACACAAATAGTTTTGTTTTTAAAAACTTATGATCAAAGTTTGTTATTTTATACTATTTCAAAACCATTGCTAAATGTCACTAGACTTTTGTTGCATTAGTTTAAGATCTGCAATTATAAAGAAGAGTGTTGAATAGTCCAACGTATATTTGTCCAAGAAATGTACAAAACGAAATACAATATAATGTAAAAAGAATATGAGTAGTGAAGTAGAAATACAAATATATTAGTAGAATAATAATCGAGAATAAATAGAAATATACTATAATTATAAAATATAACTACATATAATTATATTAGTAGTATTAGTTAACATAACTAATTCTAAAAGTAATAGAATTACAGATATAAAATGAAAGTTTAAATTTGAAAAATTATTCTAAAACTGAGTACACTTTACTCTAAGAAAATAATAAAAACTCATACTTAGCTGATAGAACTCAACTGTCACGAGTACTTATTAAATAACACATAATTCAAGATATTAAGGATATCAGTAAAGTAAATAATGAGCCCATAATACCAAGTAAATTATTTTGTGAGCCTTATTTTAATGTAAAATTATTTTCTGAGTCCCGTTTTAATATTGAAAAATAAGAAAATATGTACTGGCATTGTGGATAAAAGAAAATAGACTGTTTGAAGAATTGTCATGGCACCAAATATACCTTTTCCAATAGATAGAATGATAACGGGTATTTTAGTAGAACATTACTGTTTTATTTCGCGGCCAAGTGTTCAAGGTGCTTTTGATCATCAAACACGAAAAGTACCGATATTTAGCAAATCGTCGAAAGTGATATATAGTCACTCTGATAAGTATAGTTAAAAAAAATACGGCATATAAACTCAATCATGTAAGTTTACGTTATTTGTTTCTGTTCAGAAAATGCAGAATGAATTGTATTTCCGATTTAAAAAAATGAGGAGATTGAATTTATAAAATTAAATTAAAAAAAAATAATTAGTTCTAACTACATTGGCACAAATTGTGAAAATATTTAGATGAAGACATTTTATTTATGAATATAATATTTAAATATTTACGATATTTAGTAATTTAAATGTAAATACTTTTACTACTTATAATTTACGCTATTATTAAGGAGCTGACCAGAGAAACAAGTAAGGTGTTAACGT
Organism: Amaurobius ferox; assembly: GCA_951213105.1. NCBI lineage: Eukaryota > Metazoa > Arthropoda > Arachnida > Araneae > Amaurobiidae > Amaurobius > Amaurobius ferox. Next base: position 152,119,489 of record OX578133.1, on the reverse strand, counting down.
TAGTTGACACGGCTTACTCTTCTAACGTTAAACCTTTTTCTTAAGTTTTAATATTTGTTTTAATAATCTAAGGCTGTAGAGAATTAAAATTAGATTTTGTTTTAAAAAATTTGGGGTAAATAATTTATATAAAATATATTTAACATTTATATGTGTTTTCTCTTTTAATAATATAAAATAAATTTTAATTTATCTATAAATATGCAATTTTTATAATTATGTTATTAGAAAATAAATTGTTATTTAAAAATATAATAAATTATTTTTGTTGTTATGCAATAGTTATTTACGATTATAATGGTAAATAATGTGTGCAATATATGCTTTGGTTTTAATCATTTTGGCAAATGCAAAAGATAAGTTTTATTTTTCAGTAGGAAACATTTAAGGCGATAAATATATAGAAATGAGATATACTTTTAATTTAATTGTTCATTTAGAATTAATTAAATTATGTTCAAGACTGTTTTTCAATCAACATGTATAATAAAATAGATTTTGACTGCACTAAATATCATGAAAAATTCAACTTTCAAATTACTAAAATGTTTTATGTTTCTAAAATTGATTTTATCTTGGGATTATTAATATATTTTATGATATTGAAATATTTTTAATATTATAGTATAGGATATTTTAGACAAAGATATGTTAGACAAAGACATTAGACAAAGATATATTAGACAAAGTTTGTACACGAGCCATTTTTAGTTAAAAGAACATCTAAATTAACAATGTAATAATATATTTATAATAATACTTCTTCTCCGATAAAAAAATATACTCTTAACTCCAATAGTTAATTAAATTTAACGTTGGGTCCATTAATAATGGATGAGGTAATGTTGGTAGGAATTTAATATTTTAATGGTTACGGTTAATGTTGGGTTATTTTAAGTACTAAAACTGATACACTCATAGTTTTCCAGAAATAATGATATTGTATTTCAACTATAATTTCGAAAATAGAAATTTTAAATTCAATATTTTTGGAAACTTTCTTTGGATATATTTCAAATAAAATTATAAAGAATATTCCATACATCTTAAACAAACTTTTCACAAACAAATATCCTAAATAACGAATCTAAGCAGATTTTAGTCAAACTTTTCGGTGCAAAACCAAACTTCGAAAACTTTTCTAAAGTTGTAAATGTATCCCAACTTTAGAGTGCATGCAGAGAAAAAAAGCTCCTACCATCGTTGTCTGTCCGATTTTCGGGGTGTATGGCAACTGTGAATCTTTTCACCCGAGTCATGCCTCCACTTGCCTCCCCGGGTTCTTTTTCCATCTCAAATCAGGTGCGCCGCATGCTCGAAAAAAAACGAAGAAAACATCAGCAATCACGTCTTGGAGATAGTCACTTATGTTAAGCACGCGTTTTACTGTTCCTGGCGATATTTCACTACCTGCCTTTGTGTATAAAAGATAGGGTTATGGATTTAGCGCGTGAAAAGCTTTGCGTGTGGACATGTCAGTGTCGCCAAAAGAACTCGCCAAACAAAGTTCGATGTGCCAAGTAGATTGGGAGGGAAATATAATAATCTCCGAAAATGTATCCACGATTGATCGTTGATGTTTTTTGAAGATTGGTCTAGGTGCGGGTGAGGTAGAGGAGGTAAATATGTGAGATATGGAAAAAGAACATTTGGAATCGGTCGTTCATGATATCAGGAACAAATATTTGGAAAGGTTTGAAGTTTGGGGAGATATAAGAAACGTATCCTGGAGGAAGAAGTTGCTCTTAGAATAACTTGTTTTCAAAGTTTTGATATGACAGTTGTGTCCTTCTTATTTGACATACTTTCATGTTTATGCGTTTTATTAAATATATATTTTTTTTCTTTTAGACATTTAAGTTGAAATGTTTATAAGAGGAAAATTGACTTTATTTTTATAAATTGTTTAAGGAGTTTTTTTTTTAATTGTAATAGAAAATAATGCTTTTGTTTAATTTCTTTTAAAGGAAAACATTTTTCGTGGACAATTGAAACTTATTTCTTCAAAAATGCATTTTTGAGTAAATTTAAAATAATGATGCTATAAATAACTTGCATTAGGAATTTTGACATTTATTCTAAATATCTTTCGATAGAAGAAAAAAATTAATATTTTTTATAGAAATTTATTTCCATTTTATTGTTTAAAGTTGTCTACTATAATAATACATGTAGTATATATTTATTTTCTATTTCACGAACTATTAATGCATTTGTTAGTGATGTAACACTTTCAATTAAGCAATAGATAAAATTTAAGATATAGATAGAACAGTTACAAATCGTAGTAACTAAATGATAAAATTGTATCCGGTTTAGTAAATTACTATTTCAAACAACACAAAATATAATGTGATATAGAAAAACTAATGAATGGTATAATGAGTAAGTCAACAGTTTGATAACATTGTTAAGTTTAGAGCGGGAAAACTCGACCTAAGATATTTTGCTTTCCAAGCATATGTTTTCTCAACTGATCTATTTGGGTGCATGACAACTAAGGCGTAAATACCCTCCGGTTTGCAAATTGGAGCGAATCAGCAAATCAACTATTGTTGAATGATCTTGATGAATTAAAGTGACGATAACATTTCTTTTACGTTGAAATTATTCTTTATAAAGATATCTAAGAGTTGCATTTTAACAGTCTATCAATGAAGACTAACTTTGAAGTCTATCAATGAAGACTTTTTACTAACTATTATTGCTCAAAGATATGGAAAAGTTTGAATTTCCTTGTACAAGCAATTCATCACACTCAACCAAATTTTGATTTTGAATTAGATTTTAATGTAATTGATGAAAGTCAGTTTTGACTTAAAAGTAATTTATGAAAACTAAAATTTTTGATGCGATCGTATAGAGCCCACAAGACGGAAATTGCGATGCTGCGAAACATTTTATCAGAATTTCGGAGGATCAGAATGTTTCAAAATTACGTATTAACCCGGTCTCACCCTAAACCTCGGATGCTGATTAACGATAAGTGGACTAAGCTGTCGCTTGGAAACCCTCTGACTGCAGATCCGATGCTGCTAAATTTTTCAACAGTAATCCAGGAGACGAGAATTATTTAAAACAAAGTAAGAACCTAGGATATGCCCGAAACCTCACAAGTAGATTTATGGTAGGCGGACTAAGCGACCCGATGCTAAGAAACTATTTAACAGAAATCCGGGGATGCGATTTTTTTTAAACTGAGTGCAAACTCGGTCCGGTCCCAAGTATCACATGGATTTACGATAGATGTACAAAGCGGTCACTTAAGAGTCCCCCAGCAGAGTAAATACGATTATGGGAAACATTCTAACAGGAAATCGAAGACCCAATTTTTTTAAAACTAAGTACGAAACTGGCACGACATGGCACCCTCACATGAGGATTTACGATTATCAAACTAAGGGGTCACTTACGGCCCCAAGACAGTAAATCCGTTGCTTCGAAAGCCTTCACTCGTGAGAGATAACTCGGCGACTGATGCACGAACTGGCGTGACTAAATCTGGGAAAAGGGTTTTAAGATGGGACAGACAGTCATCTATGGCCAAGAAATTTAATTATGACTCATGGCACGTGAATTTCATGGACGCAAACAAGGCCACAACTGCTATAGGGGTTCTTCAATAAAGCTAGGCCTAAGCTCCACCCACATGACTGGAGCCAACGGGGAAAAGGATAACGCAGAACCAATGGGAACAAGGGTGGGATCCCACAGAGATCCCCCGTCCAACACGATTGAAAAAGTTCATTATTCTATCACTTCGATTTTAGAGTTGGCGTGATAATGTGATATCCAGACTTCATCCTTGATTTCTCCCTGTTGACTGTCGACGCAAATGCTCTTAAAATGGTGTCGGGTGCGAGAAACTGCAATTCAATTGAAAATGTGAAATCAGTGCAAAAGTATAATGCCTTTTGAAAAATGTTAATGCAATCAGTCACTTCGTTTAAAAGAAGTGCTCTTAAAGATGTTAAGTGTACTTGTGAGGTATTCAAGAGAAAAGGTAACAGTTTTAATTTATATTTGAAGAAATTAGTAACTCTGACTATAAGTCAGTAAAAGCGCCACTATATCACATTCTCCGTCTCTAAGTAAAATTATCTGTAACAATAATTTTGTAAATATAATGTAATGATAAATATATTCTTGAGCAAGTTTAACGTAAATTATATTTTAATAAATTTTGATTTGACCAATAATATCTCTACATTGGTGTTAGAAGATAATTATATATATTAATCCCTATGTAATTTCAGATAACACTGGGCAACACAGAAAATTAATTGACTGTTATTACTTCCGCAATGTACCATTTTAAATTCACGGCAACTCATGAAGCTATAAGCTAAGCTTTATATTCTATACACCACAGTTACCAACAGCGGAAAAAGAAAAAAGGGGTTAAACAACACAGAAGGAAGTAACAAGAGTGGGAACACACTGAATGAACAGTAGAACACCAAAGTGGGAACTAGTGGGAAAATACCAAAGAGAAAAGTGAACGTGCGACACAGAATCTGTTGCTCGTAAAAATCCAATTCTAATAAAATGGCCAAACCAGCAGAAAAAATCATAAACAAATTACGAAAAATAAGTTGAACATAAAACTGTATTTGGAAGCTAAAGGAGATAACATCGGTTACAAGACGAGCAAAAATAGAAATCAGGAAAATAATGAAAAACTAGCCGAATACCCGTTGGAAATCAGCGGTCTCGCAATAAGCAGCCCCCGTATAGTGCAAATTTTTGAATAATTTACGTTTCACATTTAATCGGCAAATCGAATATTTTAGTGTACAGAACCTCTAAAGAAGAAAATATTGGAACATTTGAATTCCACAATTCTTCCTTTCGAACTATCCACCCGTACACCAAATTAAAGTCTCTATCACTTCCCGAAGCATGCTATTTTATCATTTCCCTTTTCGACCGTTTTTCTGTGGAGCACACCCAAAAATGAACATTTTTGAAAAACTCTATTCGTCTTAGTCTTTTTATCTGATGATTGGACCATATGCCAAATATCAAGCCTCTATCACATTTAAAAGGAAGCAGCATGTCACATTTATTCGGAAAATCGAACATATTCTTGTGCGAAACCCGCTAAAGTAGCAAATTTTGGAAATCTGAAATTGCACACTTTCTTCCTTTTAACTATTTACCAGTACACCAAATTTTAAGTCTCTACCCTATCGCGAAGCATGCTTTTTCTATCACTGCACATTTCGAACGTTTTTCTGTGTAGCACCCCTTTAAGTGAACATTTTTGAAAAATCTTATTCATCTTGGGTTTTTTAATCAAATGATTAGCTCATATACCAAATTTCAAGTCTCTATCACATTGTAAAGGAGGCGTTTTTCGTTTGTTCATTAAATCGAATATTTTAGTGTGCGTCGCAGACTACAATAGCAAATGTTGGAAAACTGAAATTGCACACTTTCTTCTTTTCCAACTACTTAACCGTACCCCAAATGTGAAGGCTCTATCTCGTCGCGAAACATACTTTTTCTATCATTTCACCTTTCGAATGTTTTTGTGTGGAGTACTCACTCCCTTAATTGAACATTTTTGAAAATTTCCATTTTTCATGGGTTTTCTATCAGATGATTCGCCCATATACCAAATATCAAGTCTTTATCGCGTTTCAATAAGGACGTTTCTCTTTTATTCCGAAAATCGAACATTTTGGAGTGCGGTACCCCCTAAAGTGGAAAATATTGGGAAACTGAAATTGTACATTTTCAAACTATCTACCCGTACATCAAATGCAAAATTTTTATCTCATCCAGAAGCATGTTATTTTTATCAATTCATCTTTCGAACGTTTTTCTCTGGAGCACCCCCTTAAACGAATATTTTTGAAAAAATATATTCGTCTCAGGTGTTTCATCAAATGATTAGCCCACATACCAAATTTCGAGTCTCTCAAATTTTAATGCAGGCGTTTTTCATGTGTTCGGCAAATCGAACATTTCTGTGCGCGGCACCCCCTAGAGTAGCAAATATTGAAAATCTGAAATTGCATACTTTCGTCCATTCAAATTATCTACCCGTACACCAAATTTGAAATTTCTATCTCATCCCGAAGAATGTTTTTTATCATTTCACTTTTCGAAAGTTTTTTTCTGGAGCCCTCCCTTAAACGAACATTTTTGAAAAACTGTTATTCGTCTTGGGTGTTTTCGTCAAATGATTAGCTCATATATCAAATTTCAAGCCTCTATTAAATTTTAAAGGAGCCGTTTCTCATTTATTCGGTAAATAGAACATTTTGGTGTGTGGCACCCCCTTAAGTAGAAAATATTGGAAATCTGAAATTGCACACTTTTTTCCTTTCGATCGACTTACCCATACACCAAATTTAAAGTCTCTATCTTATCGCAAAGTATGCTTTTCTATCGTTTCACTTTTCGAACGTTTTGGTGTGGAGCACACCCTCTACAGAACATTTTTGAAAAATTCAATTTTTCCAGGGGGTTTTATCGAACGATCGACCCATGTACCAAATTGCAAGTCTCTATATATTCGGGAAGTGCCTAAACAGCTTGACAGACAGACAGACAGACGGACAGACAGACGGACACTTGGCAATTAGTACTGAAAAATATATGGAGATAGATACTGAATAGATACTTGGCAATGAGATAGATGAGATAGATACTTGGCAATAGATACTGAAAAATTAAGAAGGAGACAAGCGAAATCGCAAAATTAAAAAGTCGGCAGTTGCTGAACATTCTTGGTTTTGTCCTCCTGCCGTGTATTTATCGTAAACACACCTATATTTATCGTGCCTTAAAATTGTGTTCTGATTCTCAAACAGTTAATTGTGAGATTGACGAATTGAAATCTTTGGAAATTTCTAGAGGCTATTAATCCACTGTTATTGATCCGGCATGCATAAATTCAACATACCGAAATTGGTATTTATACTTTAACGTCAAGAGGTTTGTCCTCGTAACTCTATCGTTTTACCTTTTTATTCATCTGTTAGCTACATGGTCGCCAATATTCTTTTCCGTTTCAATTTTAGGTGTGCCTTTAAACCTCGTAAGAAAATGAATGCCTCTTCTCTTAAAGACCATGTTCCTGTCTTGAGGGTGTTTATCACATTCCCTGCAAATATGATATTGGTTATGTCAGTCAAACAAAACAAACTCTTATATTTCGTATTAAGGAACAAACACATGAGCCATGTTTCTAAACAGGAAGTTCCTAAATCTGCAATTGCTGAACACCTTTGGGACTCTAATCATTATCGGAAGTTAAAAGTCGTTTTGACTCCTTTTTCCATTTTTGAACTGGACTTTTTTTAAAGTTTCTCGATTGTTTCCCAGTCAAACACCCTTATTAATGGTAATTATTATTTTTTCCCTTCTGTTTGGAGATCTCTGGTTTGATTTTTAGATTTCGTTTACCTCCTTCATCTTTTTTCAGAAATTTTCATCCTTTCCCTTACATTTATTTTTGTTGATTTTGTCAAAGTTGTTTGTTGATTTGTCAGCTTTCAAAAACCATTTTATGTTCCACTTATTTTTCGTATCCTGTTCAGAAACACTTTTTTTCAATTTGGCTATTTTATTTGAATTGGACTTTTTTAAAAACAAAACAAGTAATTTGAATCCTATGTTGGACGTTAACTTTCGTCTTTGGTATTTTACAGTTCATTCCGTGTTGTTGATTGTTGAGACCCAGACCGTCCGACCTACCAGAAAGGTGTAAGGTAACTGTAAGTTCATTCCGTGTGTCCCACCTCTTATTCTTTCCTCCTGGGTTATCTTATTTTTCTTCTCTCATCGTTTGGCAACACCCTTTCCCTGCTTCAGTCACGTTTGCTTTCCATGTATCATTCGCCGAGCTTTCTCTTACGAGTGAAGGTTGCGCTTCTCTTGTATTCCGGCGAAGAGGGATATTTTCCCTTTAAAACCGAACGATACTATTGATTTTGTGTTGTATGCTTCTTTGAAGGAGTAGTTTTAGGTGTACAAAGTATCTTCTCTCGCGAATGAAACGAACTAGATCAATGAAAATGATCTTAAAATAATTGTCGCATTATATTGTATATGAAGAGTGAACATACACATCGTTGCAAAAAATGTATGCACCCATAAGAAATTAAGCTACAGCCGCGAAACTCGGTCGGCCAATGTCATTTTAAGAGTTATGAAAATAATCAAACTGGAAACGGCGCATGAAAACGACGCATTGTGCAGCATTTAAAACGACAGGTGTTCGCACGTGCAATTGGAACCGAATTTCTTGCTTTGATACTGCAAGTTGTGTACAAAGATGCCTTTGAGTTATACTCAACGACGCTACGAACAATTGTCGCATTTAGAGAGAAGTCGCATCATATGCCTAACATAGGCGCCGACTACGGGGGGGGGGGGGGGGAGCACAGGAGCGCCAGCCCTCTCTGAAATTTTCCAGATGGAGCATTGCCCTCTCCGGGAAATTCCAAAAAAAATTTCTAACTTCATATTTACTAAAAACTGAAAAATGCACTTTTCAATTATTAAACCAGAAAAAAAAATTGTAAAATATCTTCTTAAACATAAATGTCACATTTCAGTTCTCTCTTGTTCATATCTTCCTTACAGCCATTAACTATTTCGCACACAAATCAAGCTCCTCTTTACCCCCAGGAAACATGTTTACGCTAATGACAACATCACCTGACTACTAGAACTTTTTCGATGGACCTCTTAGTTCAAAGAAAAAAAAATATTTACAACCATGGGATTGACATTTTTTAAAAGTAGTTGTCTCCAGTTATAACTATAAAGGATAACCACCAAGTAAGATGACTTATTTGATCTTCTATACACCAAAGAGCTCTCATTTGTAATTGCTTCTCGATTCTATACAACGCACCAGTGCCATATTTCCAGGTAGTATTGTGTATAATAGTATATCCGTTTGAAGCTGCGAATCCCGCTGGTAGCTTCGCCCTAAAGAGCTACGTTTGGCAGTCTTCAGCCACAAGTCGTTTGAGACCAGAGAGTTAAAGTATAAATTATGAGAAAATGGAAAATACCCGATTTGTAACTTCGTGGGAAAATGGTTAGTTTCTGCAGGAGGGCATATCTTCACCTGGTGTGGTCTCAGATGAGTGATGTTTATAGTGTTGAAGGCAATGTGATGCTTTGGTCCTGATGAAAAAAGAACGCGCTATTTTTGTGCTATTCATAAAGGTTGAGTTTCGATTTGTGATTTAAAAAAAAAACATACTTATTTCTCACGGATAAATTTAAATTAGAGCAACAAAAGTTTCTTCTTGTATGAGAAATTCCCAACCTGCTGAAAGACCTGCATATTATATTAAAAATCATGCAGGTTTTGTTTTAAGCGCAACACTATCTGGTAAGTACATATGTTATAATGGTTTTGCATATCGCATTATATGAAATTGTACTGACAGGTTTGTTTTTGAATTAAATAATTTAACTATATTAGATCTTTCATTTAAAGGGCTTGGTGATACATGGCAATTCTACAATTTGATATTAAAAATTTTCCAGAAATAACTATATACAGCTAGGTATCATTCGATGGAACAATCCCAGTTTGGTAAATAATGTCGCTAGTCACGTTGTTGCTCCAAGCCGTTTATTTATACTTTTATGTTTTTTTAATGAAACTTGTTTTTACATATCTTACACAGCTGATGACATGGACATCCAGATTCCTATAAATTTATATGTGACAAAATCCTAAGGTTTCGTCATATATCGTATCTCCAACTTTGATTTTATTGTTTTGCAACTATCATATTTTACCCTCAATAGATGTCGGTCAGGTTCGGATACTAGCTCCGAGATTGGTCCAGGAGAAACTGGCCATGATCGTCTTATTCAACTTCGGCCCATCATACACGTCATTGATAACGAAAAAATTAAATGCAATGGATCCGGCCCACCCGGAAATCTGCAGAGATCCCATCGGCTATATCTGATCTAGTGTAGGTAATTAACAATATGAAGAGCATTATGTGACGGACACTTGTAGTACCTTATATCTCCCTCTTCACATTCCATCCTCAATTGCTCCTCGAAGGGAGAAAATGCATTGCATAGACGATCTGGTCCGTCAATGAGAGAGTGAGTTCAGGAGTCTAAGAATTGAAGTTGTGTAACTGGTAAACTAGAATGGTGCAAGCTAAAAAGGATTCTTTGTATAACTTTATCGTACAGTAAATAAAACTGCTATTTTTTTTATTTCGACACAGACCGTCCGACTTACCCGAAGGTAAGGTGTAATGTATCTGTTTTGACTGCCGGAATATTGTCACCTAATTTGGACCGCAACCCAGTGGGGGAGACATCCACAGGGACCGTACCCTTCTTTTCCTGCCACAGACCTCTCAGAAGGACTTTTGAACTCACAGATTTAACATGTTCGTGCTCCACGTGAACACGGTGATAGTTTGGACATAGCCTGGAATCGAAATAGGATTTTCTAAGTACAATTCCCGTGCCTTAACTACTGGGCTATCCCACCCCAAAACTGCTGTTTGTAAGACAAAAACTTACACGATATCCCTCATGAAAGCAGGCATATCTCAGGCGATTACAGTGCTTCGATGGCATTATAAGCTCTTTTCTTTAAGCCAGGGTTGCTGTTAGTTAGGTAGATCGTTCTTAGTGGTTGTTAAGGGAGCATACTCTTTTGGCCTGAAGTAGGGAGCTTATAACGCCCTCGAAACTATTATAATCATCTAACTGATATATGCTTGCTTTCTTCAGGAAAGTGTTGTAAGTTATTATAACTTTATAGAATTTAACTTTGTGAATATTTTGTAGAACTTAACTGCATTGTGCCCCCACCCCCTGAGATTTTGAAAATCCGGCGCCTATGATGCCTAAGGGAGGCTGGTTGATCTAACAGACGTATTGGAAGCCCTCTTGGTCTGTGTTGGAAACGGTGGATAAGAAAAGGCACACGTAAACGTCGCAGAGACCCGGAAAACTCCGGGACAGATAATTACTCGAGAGGATCGTGCAGTCAGGAGAGAAACCACGTTCACACCAATGGAGTCGCTATAAGTCATTTGAAGGCATTTGCCATCCTCCATGCATCCTGTATCAAGGGACACTATTCGGAGATGACTGTCAGAAAATGGGATTAGGTGTCTGCGTCCATTCAGGCGTCTATCACTGACACTTCAACATACACAGAGCCGACTGAATTAGTGCAGAGCTCGGTCAGCCTGGACAGTGTCCGATTAGAAACACATTGTCTTCAAAGATGAATCCCACTTCCCCCTCAGTGCTGATGATCGCCGCATACTTGTGTGGAAGGGGACTGGCCATCGTTCCGATCCCGCATTTGTTATCGAGCGGCGCACAGCCATCACACGTGCTGTGGCAGTCTGGAAAGCTATCTAATTTGACAGCCGTATTCATTTAGTTGTGCTGCTAGTCAGACTGACTGACTGCTCGTTTGTATATCAACGAAATTCTGCAGCCGTTTGTGTAATCAAACCGCCCAGGTTCCATTTACCAACAAAACAACACTCGATCTTATACTGCATAACTTTCTCAATAATGTACTTGAAGATTTAATACACTCCCACGGCCATCCAGGTCACTAGACCTATCACCAATAGAACATGTCTAGGACATGCTGGGACGACAGTTGCAGCTTTATCAGAATCCGTGAAGATCGCAGTACCTCATTGTTCTGGGGTCCAGTTGAGGTGATATCGAGCCCAGTTTAAGCGGGCCCCTCTATGCAAGGGCGTCAGTAGGACTTAAACCACTAGTCTTCATGCATACAGTTCACCGGCATGTAGCCATGAATAAACAGTTTGCCGAGATATCGTTTCAAGGTCAAAAGCAAACTGGTGTGCAGTGCTATCATGCATGCACATTTTGCGGCTACACGTTGTTTCTTTCGCCGAATATGCTAATTTTTCAGTTTGTTGCTTTACCTTTTAGACATGAAAGTATTTCACAATAGTTAATAATAATTTAATTTCTGTGGCATCATGCTTGCAGCAGATACAGCAAACGTGTCATCCTGAGCGTTTGTGACCCTTGGACGTCCACATACTGATCTTCGCGGCACTGTTCGTTCACTTTGATACCGGTGGTTCCACAGGCTACAAATGACGGAACGATTGACATTTAGGGCACGAGCTACTTCCGACTTTCGCTGACCCCTTCGAGAAGCCCTGTTATCTCTAATTGTCTGGTGTCACTCAGATGATGTCATCTACTCATTTTTCAAAATTTGGCTATTTCGATTTTCTTTCTGGAATCTGTAACGCGGAGATATAGGCTCTGTTTTCTGCGGGCTAGTTTTCGAGTGCATGCGCCTGGCATGTATGCAAATTTTGTGGCTATACGTTGTTTCTTTTGCCAAATATGCTAATTTTTCAGTTTGTTTCTTAGCTTTTGGACATGAGTGTATTTCGCAATAGTTAATACTTCTTTAATTTTATGTAATTTTTGGATACATTTATTTAAAAACCTGCAAAATTTTGAGAACGCTCTCGCTGGCGGTGTCAAGATTTTGTCATTCGTTTTCTAATGAAAAACTACATAAAAATTATCAATTTCGTAACATTATTGAAGGTTTTGATTTTTTAATGATTATTTTAATTCCAGTTCAAAATTGAGGGGGGTCTTCCGAACATTCGATTGTGTTTAAAATCAGTATGGTTCCAGTATTCACCAACTGTAATATGTGTGCCAAATTTCTGTCGATACGCTCCATTCATTCGCGAGATATCGCATCCATAGACTCACGGACACACGCAATAACACATACACACATACAGATATCACCTCAAAAACGTTCGATTCGCTTTCAGGGATGTTTAAAACAATGCTCTTCCTTTGAAAACTCGAATTCGAATTTTTGAATTTTTGAAAGCTAAAAGTAAGTAATAGTTAAGTAGAAAACTTAACGAATGGTAAACTTTATAAACCAGTTTCTGAAGCAATAAACCGTCTGATACCTTTTATCAATTACATGCTGTACTTAAAAAGTGTTATTGATTTTTTGATAGGTAATATACATATACTTATTTATAACGTTAGAGAATATATTACCTTCCAAATGTAATTGATATTTGTATCTGATAATTATTAAAACCCTCTTGTGTATTTGTGTAATCATTTGAACATTCGATGTGACTACGTAAATGTAGTGAATTCATATAAAAATGTGGTTTTTATTTAGTTAAACTTTTTTATGCGTATTTCATTACAGACAAAATGCCATTTCTTGTGCGAAAAAAATTGATAAATTTGAAGTTTTATTGGAATCAAGGGGATGTGCCATAAGTGACTGACATATTCTCTTATACTACTCCTTCAAAATGTTTAGAGTACGAAAACGTGATTTATTTCATATAAGAATAATACATTTCTAGAAATAAATCATGAATTTATTCCAGAACAGAATCGTAAATTTATTCCAGAAAAGAAACGAAAACGTATTATAGAAAGACAGAACAATTGAATTTTCATTTTACTTTAGAATAAAATTGGATAAAACAGAAAAAATATTATGAATCTGCATTATTAAACTTTTGTGGGCATGCGAAGCCTGCAAAAATCAAAAGGCAGCTCAACTGTTTGGCTCGTTTGTACGGTTTCTAACTTTTGAACACACACTCCAATCAACACGAAACTTTTCAAATAGATTTATTTATGCAAAATATCGGTTGACATTGGTTTTCAAGAAGATCGATTGAAAAATATGTCGTGGGGAAATTTGATGACGACAGAGACTGACGCTTGATAATCTTCAAAGGAAAGTTGTGAATGGGGTTTTGTAGATAATCATCGTAGACTTCAGCTTTTGTTGGTGGTAAAAATTTCGCCATACTACTGCTTTTACGGAATCTTTTCTTTAAAAAATATATTTCTCAAGATCTGCTATAGATACAGCTCTGGTAATGCATGATTTGGATTCAGCATTAAATTTCGGAGTAAAAGGAGGAGTTTACTAAGAATTTTAAATTAAAATTACTAAGAATTTTAAATTAAAAATAATTTCATTTTACTTGAAACATCTGTTTATCAAAATTGGTTTTAATTGGAGCTTAGTAATAGATAGTAACTGTATAAAGAACTTTGCTGTCCCAACCAGGAATCGAACCCTGGGTCTTCGAACTGGCCAGCCGACGCTCTACCGTTGAGTTACTGGGACGAAATTGCAATTGGACTCTGCAATTGATATGAATTCAGCATGAAAATCTATAGAAGGTAGGGTGGTTTATTAATAATTTTCACGTTCGGTTTCTTTTCTAGTTCAAAATTTTTCTGGAAACATCTATTTCTCATCATTGGCTATTGGTAGAGCTTGGACAATGACTAATATGGATTCAGCTTCGGATTTTGGAGAGAATAAAGAGACTTAATAAGGATTTCCACTTCCGATTAAAAACGTTACATTTTCATTGAAACCTCTATTTCTCGGGATATGCTATAGATATAGCTTAGATAATGCCTGATATGGATTCAGCTTTGAATTTTGGGAAGAATAAAGAGACTTAAAAAGGATTTACACTTCCGATTAAAAACTTGATATTTTCATTGAATCATCTATTTCTCGGGATGTGCTATAGATATAGCTTAGATAATGACTGATATGGATTCAGCTTCGAATTGTAGAGAGAATAAAGATACTTAAAAAGGATTTCAACTTCCGATTAAAAACCTTACATTTTCATTGAAACCTCTATTTCTCGGGATGTGCTATAGGATGTGTTTAGATAATGACTGATATGGATTCAGCATCAAATTTTGGAGAAAAATGAAGCGTTTACTAAGAGGATTTCTGTTTACGGTTCAAAAAAATTCCTGAGCCATCTATTTCTCAAGATTAGTTATAGATAGAGCTTAAATGATTGCTGATGTAAATTCAGTATTAAATTCCTGAGGATAATGGCGTTTACTTAGGATTTCAGCTTCCGATTAAAAAAAATTTCTTAAATGATCTGATTCCCAAGATTGGATGTAGATATAGCTTAGATGACGACTGATATGAATTCGGCATTAAATTCCAGAAGGGGTTGGATGGTTCACTAAAAAGTTCCACTCTTTTTTATTTCATTTTCGATTCAAAAATATCCTTAAAACATCTATTTTTCAAGATTGGCTATATAAAGAGCTTAGATAATGATTGATATGGATTCAGCATCGAATTCTAAAGGGGAGAGAAAAGTTCACTAGTGATTTCCGTTTCCGGTTCTAGAAAGGAATGAATATTTGCATGTATCTGAGAAATAAGTATGCAAAAGGAAATAAAAATGCTTAATATTTCCATCAAAACTGATGTGTACACACTCATTTGCCACCATATAAAGATTCCTTCATAAATGCATTTTTCATTTTGACGTTTACGAATATCATTATTAGGCTCAACTATTTCGCTCATTTGTATGGGCTCGGCAGCTCCCACTCGTTGTATTGGTTCAATTTGGATAGTCACAGTGTTCCAAAATTTCATGAAATGGTACCAATAACATCATTTAATGATCAGAGAGTGATGATCGAAATACACTGGAAAATAAATGCCTTTATGCCTTAACTGAGTTACAACCATTCATGAGTTGCAGGTAATGACGCTCAGTAAAGCAGTTTTTATATAATGGAACATATTGGCACCAATGAGTGTTTCAGAGCTGTTGCTTGCAAAGCCTTTTACACATTGTACTACGGTACATACATTGTTGCGTTTTAAAAGACAAAAATAGTTTTAGCGCTACCTTTAAAAGAAGAAAATAATTGAAATTAGAATTTTAACTAGTAGTTGTGGATTTCTGATGTTTTAGTTTAATTTTATAAATTGTTCATTATAACTGTTTTTAATAATTAGGTTGTGATTCATAAATTAATTTTCGGTTTAATAGAATTATAATAATTTCTTTTTAATATTTAAAAATATCTTGTTGCAGGTAATGACAGGTAATTTTGTTGCAGGTAATTTTTTCATAAGAATTTATGAAAAAAATTGTAAAATATAGACAAATTCAGCTGAATGGGGCTGACTTACTGACTAACGGCTGATTACACAGCTCAAACTGCTGAAGTTATATACTTGAAATTTTGCATACAAGTGGGACTTGATCTATAGAAAATAAGAAAAATCCAAAATTTTGGAATTTTATTCGAAAAATTTATAAATTGGAGTTTTGTGTTTTACTTCCCTACATGTATAATATTATGTGTAAAGAAAATATTGTAACGGGGTCGAAAATTTGAACTCGCGTTTTTGGACAGGAAAGCGCCTTTTAAACATCCTTAAACTCGAATCGAACGTTTTCAAGGTGATGTGTGTGTGTGTATATGTGTGTATGCGTGTATATGGGAAAGCAATATCTCCTGAACAAAGGAGCGTTTCGAAGATAATTTTGGACGTTTAATACAATAAGTGAATACGGGTACCCTATTGATTTCAAATGCAAGCAAATATTTGGAAGGTCCTAAATTCGAGTGTGTATAGTATTGAACTAGGTGTGTATAGTACTGAACTAGGTTTAAAAAACTTCGGTTGAGAATTTGCTTTAAGTACTGTGAATCGACATGTGAAATTTTGCAAGCATTCAATTTCTGAAGTAAGTACAGCCAAATGCTTTTGAGAAAACGCTTTAACCCATACTTCCTCATAGTCCTAAAAATAGGACAGCACACATACGTGGTCTTTATATAAATTATTTTGCATATTTTAATTCAATTTAATGACAATATATTGTTTAAGAATCATTAACTATATATTTGCCTTTGTCGCAAGTTTAAATTCATGTTAGATATGTTTTATTAATTTTTTAAAATGGCGATTCTTGCAGATTTTTTTTTTACATTTTCAACACAAAATTTTTTTAAAGGTTTGAGCTCCAAGAAAAAACATACATATAAATTTATTAAGATAATATTCCATACTTTTATACCAGTAAAAAAGGATTGCCAGAAACCTTATCTAGAGGGTTGTCCTATGGGATACATATCTAGAGGATGGACCATTGTCCTATTTTTAGGACAGAGTGTACCGATCAAACTAATAAAAGTTTTGTAAGTTTTTTGATTTTATGTGTATACATAGGTTTGGAGAAACACACATTTGAGATTTTATGAAAATAATAATACTTTTTTCAATGCTTGGTACAATATGGGTTAAACTTTTCCGAACGTGTTACGATAATCTTTACACATTTTAATTCAGGCCAATCTAGCTGAAAATGCCGCAAGCAGTCTTTTCCAAACACGGCAGTCACTTTTTCCCGAACTAAAGAAATGCATTCTGTATTAAATTGGTCCTTATAGTTATACTAAATCGAAACTATAATTTAACTAATGAATACGATTGCGGATTGATCACGGATTGATAAAAATTAAATCAGTTTCTGAATGCTTTTATGAGGACTTAGTTTCTTAAATTTCTGAATATGTATTCAGGACACTGACGCATTGGTATCCAATTCTAACGAAAACTTCCGGTTTTCAATCTTTACATCTTGTAATAAATTATTTTCGAATTGAGAAGTCGTCATTTTATTCATTTTCATTACTTCAGAAGATAAGTATTTTAGGGTTCCCTTCATTTTGGAACAGCATGCTCCAGCTAAACGACTGTTTTTAGAGCATATTTTACTCACATAATTTGAGTTATATTTAACGTGCTAAATGATTCGGATCGAGTACTCGACAGCAATGCCATGCCCCGCCCAAGTTTTTCAACAGTACCGGTTTCTTTCATTGAATTTGGCACTATGCGTTAATATAGTAGCAACGCTACTTAACTTTATGAAAATATTAGCTGCATTTCATATACATCCCGGATCACTGCTTCTAATTCTAACTCAGTGGATTTTGCTAACTCAAAAGTTAGTTTTGGATTATGGGTAATTTTTAATGGTGTCTTCTTTAAGACCCAGTACCAGTTTATCTCTCAGCATGACAGATACGTTAGTAACGAAATTACTGATTCTAGAAAGATTTCGTAACTCTGAGATATTTTTTGAATTGGACTTACCTTCTAACTGGTTACATGCAGAATCAGTAGCACTTTGTTATTTCCAATTTTGCCGGACTTAAATGGTCAGTGAGCAGTTGCACGATTTGTGAATATTGTAGATCAAAAGTTTTTCTTGGCGTGGCAAGATTTTTTAGTAATGTATAAGTGGGTGCGCTTATAGAACTCAGGAAAGCCAGCATTTTTAATTCTTTAATTTATTTAACACGAAACGAAACGATCCCATACTTTCAATATCAGAAGGAAATTATTTATATGTGGCCACAATGCGTATAAAACTGGCCCGTGGCCGTCCTCGTTGTTACTGTTCTATCTTATACAACATCAAACTCAATCACCTTTATTCACACACACATCATTTATAAGTGCAGACTACCTCGGTAGTCAAGTTCACTCCTGCATAGGTTGCTAACATCATTTCGGTGACATACTAATTTGCATATGTCAAAAATATTACTGCGTATTCTGAAATACATCTGAAAAACATTGCAAGTATCCCCGAATTACAGGCCCTGATGATATGGTTCTTTTTATAAATATGTATTGCTTTCCATATACTTGTTTCATTCGTTCTTGATGTCGATTGTTAGTAATTAAACTTTCCGACCTTGTGATTGGGTTTTTTTGTCTATATGGCTTTGTCGCGGAGTTCGTTACCTTAACGTTTTTAATTTTCCGCAAGAGGCGCTGCAGTTCCTTTTATTAAATTGGACATGGTCACTTTACTATAGATAGACCTAACGTATACACTCATGGATTTTTCCTTACAACGTTATTTGAGTACATAAGGGCATTAAAAGAAACCCTGAATAATATTTTAGCATGCAAAAATTTGTTGGTTTGATACATTTTGATTCACATTTCATTTACACCATTTCCTAAATTTTGCATCATCAACTATCATTTTTTTATTCATTAGATCATTTTGATGCCAAATTATAGAGACACTCTTGAATGTCTCTGAAATTCAATTGGAAATGAAACAACAACAGTAAAAGAGTCAACGATTTTTCTAACATTTTTTATTGATTAATAAGTAAAAACACTTTGTACAAAGAATAAAAAAAATCTCAAACAAAGGAATTGAGTACAAATAAATAAAGTAATTTGTGCAAATATTTTATTGTATGTAATTGTGTGTAGTTATTTTATTATCTGTATTTGAGATTTTCCTTTTTTTCAATAGATCTTGAACGACAAAGGTTTAGAAAGGAGAAGTAAAATTGTAATTCTTCTACGAAATATCCAAATGTTACAGTTTTTCTTACGTGGGTATGCCCCAAGCAGCGCAACAATATTCTTACAAAGAAATAATATATATTATAAGTTTCTTTATATTATATATTCCGTACGAAGAACGGGTATGCTGCTAGTCTATATAAATAAAATTGAAAATCTGTCTGTCTGTCTGTCTGTCTGTCTGTTTGTCCCATCATCACGGGAGAACGGCTGAACCGAATTTGATGAAATTTGTGGGTAGCCTAGAAATAGCCCCACTTAAAATTTAGTCTATGGTTGGAATTTCTACGACCAGTGGTTCTCGAGATATTAGTAAAAAACGAAACTTTCGTTTGTCTTACCATCACGAGAGAACGGCTGAACCGAATTTAATGAAATTTTGTGGGTGG
Source organism: Amaurobius ferox (assembly GCA_951213105.1). Lineage (NCBI taxonomy): Eukaryota > Metazoa > Arthropoda > Arachnida > Araneae > Amaurobiidae > Amaurobius > Amaurobius ferox. The sequence goes on along the minus strand of OX578133.1, from coordinate 152,099,872 downwards.
CCTTGAAATAGCCCCCCATAAATTTTGCCCAAGTTTCAAGTTTCTAAGACCACGGGTTGTCGAGATATTAATGAAAAACGGAACTTTTTTTATAGGAGTTCTACTCTCCAACTCCGTGGTTTATCCAAACGAAAAGGATAAAAATCGTTTGTTTAAAGCGTCAAAGGGAATTAAAACTTTATTTTTGAGTTTGATGCAGGATTTTTGCATTAAATAGTCACTATCTGAAAGCATGAATTGTTTGAAACATGAATTTAAATGGAAAAATCTACCTCCATGTTTTTACATGTATTAACCTCCATGTATTTCACAAGCTTTTACTCAACGATTAAAAGTATAAAGAAATTAAAATGGTTATTTAATTTCGCATTTTATGAGGAAGATTCTATCTTATATCATGTTGCTCGGCAAAGGAATGGAATTGAATGTGTTTGTTAATGATTATTATTTTTTTTTCTATTTGTATAATAAATTTAGCCCCCCATAAATTTTGCCCAAGTTTCAAGTTTCTAAGACCACGGGTTGTCGAGATATTAATGAAAAACGGAACTTTTTTTATAGGAGTTCTACTCTCCAACTCCGTGGTTTATCCAAACGAAAAGGATAAAAATCGTTTGTTTAAAGCGTCAAAGGGAATTAAAACTTTATTTTTGAGTTTGATGCAGGATTTTTGCATTAAATAGTCACTATCTGAAAGCATGAATTGTTTGAAACATGAATTTAAATGGAAAAATCTACCTCCATGTTTTTACATGTATTAACCTCCATGTATTTCACAAGCTTTTACTCAACGATTAAAAGTATAAAGAAATTAAAATGGTTATTTAATTTCGCATTTTATGAGGAAGATTCTATCTTATATCATGTTGCTCGGCAAAGGAATGGAATTGAATGTGTTTGTTAATGATTATTATTTTTTTTTCTATTTGTATAATAAATAAATGGATGTAAAAATATATTTTATAAATGAACGGTTTGATTGATCTTTTAATTATATATATTGCGGACTGAGTACATTACTTTTATTTATTTTAGCAAAGAGGTTTCAAGCTCATATATTGTGTTTAGCTAATAAACTCATAATAAATGAACGGTTTGATTGTTCTTTTAATTATATATATTGCGAACTGCGTACATCACACTTTTATTTATTTTAGCAAAGAGGTTTCAAAGCTCATATATTGTGTTTAGCTAATAAACTCATATATTGTGTTTACCCAATAAATTCATTTAGCCGATTGTTGAAGCAGAAAAAGAGTAGAACGGATGTGTGTATCTTCTAATACAATTTCAGTGTTTTCATTTAGTATATATACAGACGGGATATGGATATTTTATTCTTCAAATCTGCAAATTTAGAGCTACGAATTTAGCGGAATATCTCTAAATAACTTGGTAACTTTTCTTAAACTTTACCAAATTAGAGGAAATATCTCCAAATTAATAAAAATGACCCAAATACATGAAATTAAATTTGTTTTTTTAGAATAGAGTACTGAAATGATGTTTCTGTAGCATTTGTCGGTCAGTCCATCCATCCTACTTAGTAACGCATTTAACTAATTTTTTTTAATATCACTAAATTGATAAAAATATTTGTAAATCCATAAAAATATCATGGAGACGAAAATGTCGCCAAACCTTCCATGGAGATCACATTATTCAGACGACATGATTTCCGTCAATTTATTTGAAGCAGATGATATCATGTCGCTTAGCAACGGATCCAATGTGTTATGTGTCATACGATTTTTATTAAATCTAATAAAAATATGTATATAAAATAAATTTCATTGACATTGCATTTTTGACTGGATAATATCAATTACGGTCTTCAGGTTTAAACATCATTATTATTGATATTTCGGGGACAGTTGATTCAGGAATTATTGATATTTTCAAATTATTATGCCATTGTTTCATTATGACGAAAATTGTTGAAACTCATATATAGTACATTGTACAAGTAATCTTCTACAAATGCACGGGTATATCTTCTAATCTACGAGAATATAAGTAGTACAGGTATATTGGCAAAATTTTTATATATATTGGCATATATTGGAATCAATTACGACCTTCTGGTATTAAGATTACGGGGATTTTTGATACTTTCAATTTATTACGTCATCTTTTTTATTTTGGTAAATATTTTTAAGACTCATATTACAATATGTTTAAGCTTCTACTAACATACTGGCATATTTTCTAATTTACGACAATATAAGTAGTACGTGGTTGCATATATTGATTCAATTCTTTTTTGTGTGTGTGAATTTGTTTACAAAAGGTGCTAGGATATTTTATTCTTCAGATTTGCCCGTGAAGATAATTTTGCATAGTGAGAACAGATATTCTTAAACTTCTCTTTATGAGCAATAAATTTAATATTTTATCAGAATTTGCACATGATTGCGAATTATAAGTCTTTTTATACGAGTATTATATACTCCGTACGAAGGACGGGTATGCTGCTAGTGGTGAAATATAAATGAGCTCCCATAATCAGTGAAACACTAAGAGTCCACGATACTGTTCCATATGGAGCGCTATATTTCAAGAAAGATTTAAGCGATTCCAATAAAATTAGGTTGAATTAAACGATTCCGATGAAATTCGGTATCAATTCAATTAAGCGATTTCGCTGAAATTTGGTATTTTTATCGAAAACAACAAAGCTTTTCTTTGATAAATTGAGTTAAAACCCACTCTCTTTATTGATATTCTATATTATCAAAATTTGCTAATCTTTTAGAAAATTTCATATGATGAATACTTCAGATTTTAATTCTTTTATTTCAGTTTTCAAATAAAAATATTCGAAAGCTTGATAGCCTTTCCCTTTTTCAATCTCCCAGGAAGCAAAAAAGCTCACCGATTTTTAAATAATGCCGTTATGTTCAAACACCTGAAATGTTGTTTCAAAGTTTTCATTCAAATTACTCAAATTGTTCGACTGATATTTTTCGCACAAATATATTAATTTAATAACTAATATATTTTCCATTTTAAATACACTTGACATTTTTAACATGCAATCAAAATATATTTTACTGAAACTTGACACATTTTGAAAGAAATATATTTTCAAATTTTAATTTGTACTTTTTATTACTTTATAAGCTTGTCATGTCGCATTTCTGCGCCATGAGCCTTTTCGTATTTTTCTGCAAGAGAAACATCCTTCTCTCCGTTCGTGCCTGTGCTGTGTTTTTCGCTAACACTTGTTTCTATTGAAATTGCATTAAAAAGCGCATTTCGTCGTGAAATCGTTGGATTGTCTGGACTTAGTGTCTGGCCGAGAAGCGTGACGTTTTGCTGACTTGTTGCTAGGAGAGCGCGCCGTCCAATCAGGAAGAGGCGCATTTTTGCGAAGGAGAACTTTTGCGTGGGCTCAGGCGACCCACACTTCTCTCTCTTCGAGCTGGAAAATTTCGACTGAAAAGTCGCATCGAAAGTTTGTCTAGAAAAGAGACAAAAGGCGTTTAGCCGAAATGGCTAACTGGCGGAGATGGGCATTTTGGTTCTAAAGGAAACCGCCCCTGCATTTCTGGAGATGATTGAAGAAGATCCTGGATACTTACATTAATTATTCTGTACACTTTCTAAAATATATTTTTTCCATTCCAGGAATCTATTCGACATCGACGCCGAGCTTTGAAGTAGCTATTCAAATTCGTTCGGAGTGTAAAATCGACTGATGGCTAATACTTAAAGTTTTGGACTCTTTATCCCTCCTCGTGTCCTTTTGAGAACTTTATTCTACTTAAAATCGTGCACATCTGATGAGAGGTATTTTCTGAAAAGCGTGAAATGTATAATAGCCAGGTAACATTTTCTTTACGGGAATTTTAATGCCGTACAGCACCGGCATATTGACGAATGATTTCTAATATTGTCAAAATGTATTTATTGATAACTTAAAATCTAAATTAAATCATATGATTATTGAAGTGAATTATTGTATGCTATATAAATTTTGAACAGAGCAGAAAGGCAGATTGTGTTATTTTAAATGAAGCTCTGAATTGATAAATTGATTTTTAAAGTAAAATACTTAAGTGTGATTTAAATAAATAATATTTTGATTTTTACTTTGCTTCTGATTTATTTGAAATGCCTTTAATTCCTCTGCTATTCACTGCATGTCATCTAACAAACAATTCTGTTAGACTGAGAAAGTTTCTTGCTTGGGTAAATTTAGAATAGTTGATTAAATTGCTAAAATTCCACTATACGGCTTCACCGTCTCTGAGTTGTCTGGTGCGCCTTTGCTTTAGTGAGTTGGCAAACCGCGCCATGACAAATTGGTGCTCGTGCCCTTTTTTTTTTCTCAGAGTACAGCAGTGTTAGCAAATTTAAATTTTGTTGAAGGCATATCAAACTATAAAATATTGATTTGTGTTATTTAAGTATTGCAGAATAAAATGTTCGAAGTAAGTTAAAAAGTTTTTTAGTGGTGCAAAATATTTGAGTTTAATGGGCATGAAAATTTTTATTTATGTGTCATATAGTAATAAGTGCAAAAGCACATAAGCCCAGATGCACCAGAGTATTATTTGCATGATTGAATTTGCATTTTACATATTGAAATTGTGTTACACATATATTTTGAGGTATTTGACATACATAAATACACAAAGTTCTATATGATATATGATGTATGATATAATTGAAATTTCCAAATACACACACATTAAAAGGTAAATACATGAAGTGCATACATTTATTTTGAAAAGTGAATACAAAAGTTCTGTGCACATGCAAAAGTGATTCGAAGTTCATGATAATGAACAAAAAGTAAAAAAAGTTACACGTAGTGTTTTTCGGTGCTCTGCCTATACATAAATAAGTGATTTAAGCGAAAGTGAAATCAATTTTCCACAATAAACTGTGCTTCGTGATAAATTAGAATCTGTGTCGGTGAAAAACCTTGTGCTAAAATGCCTAAATCTAGAAATACGAGAGCAAGCAGGAGTAGAGACTCCTCTACACAACGGAATTCATCTAACCGTATTCCTTCGGTGTCTCCACCACGACATTCTCCAAATTCTGGCAGATCAGCTTCCGCTGTCAGAGACTCTAACAAAATGAAAATTGGAGTTGGATCTCAGTTTCTTGGATCCATTCCAGGTTTTGCTGGTAATGCGGGTGAATCTTTTCAGGACTTTTTGGAAAAATTCTCGCTTGTCGCTGACCATGCAGACTGGTCAAACAAAGATAAAATTTTCGTTCTGAAGTTGAAATTGTCTGGTAGGGCAGAAAGACTGATTAAATCAATTCCAAAATTAAACCAAAGCACGAATTTTTCAGAATTAGTGAATACACTCAGGGACAATTTTATGAAAAAAGAAAATATTGCCAAGAATGTCGCTTCCCTGGTCAACTGTAAACAAATGACAAATGAGAGTGTACGGGATTATGCGAATCGCATAGAAGCCGAATCCTATATTGCTTTTCCGCAGGATGTTGTGTCTGATAATGAAGATTCCCTGAGAACTGCTATTTTGATCAACTCATTTAAAAAGGGGTTGAAAATCATTATTCGAAAAGCTGTGTTATCTGCAAACCCACAGTCATTTGAAGCTGCTAAAGAGATTGCAATATTGGAAGAAGAAGTGCAAAATGAAGTGCTGGAAGAAATGACAGAAGACATAAATGCTGTGAGAATCGAAAATGACCCTAAACATGAAATTGAAGAGCTGAAGAAAGAATTGAATTCAAAGAAGAAAGAATTTGAGAAGTTAAGAAAAAAATTCAGTGAGAACTCAGAAAAAAGAAAGAAAAGACTGAATGAAATAAGAGAAGATCTGGAAAAGAGCAATTCCAGTTTTGAAGAATCTTTTATGGATACGCCCTCTACAAGCAGATACAATGAAAATGAATTGGAAGAGGAAGATTGGGAAGATATTCCAGTAAAGAAGAAACATAAACCATCAACATCTTTCAGAACTTCTACACCATCCAAGAGATCTGAAAATAGAAACCGTTTCAGTCAAAGAAGAACTCCGGTTGCCTCACAGGAAGAAGAGTGGTATGTTAAAAGTCCATATCAAAATTATTCTCCAAGAAAGAACTCTCTAGCTTTTAGAAGACCTTTTCGTAACAGTTCATATAGAAATTCAAATTTCCAGAGAAGAAATTTTTCAAATTTTAGAAATTCTTTTGACAATTATAAATTTCAAAACTTCAATAATTTTGGATATAGAAGAAATAACAGATATTTTAATAATAGATTTGGTAATAGAAGACAATTTAGAGGACAGAATTTCAGAACAAACTTTCAATCTCCACTATTTAATAGACAAAATTCTGAAGTTAGTTACATGACAGAAATCGAGGCTCCTTGCCAAAACAATTTTCCTATTATTCAAGTTTTTGTTGAAGATGTCAAACTAAATGCATTAATCGACACTGGAAGTTCTATAAACATTATCTACAGTGATGCTTTACACAAAATCAACCCGAGAAAAGTACAATTAAAACATACATCCACGATTCTGAGAGGAATTGGAAGTCAAAATATTTTGGTTGAGAGAAAAGCTTCTTTTCCCATTATTATTGGAAATGAAAGAGATATGATTGAATGCTGCATTTTAAATACACCTGCCCCAGGAAGGTACAACATGATTTTAGGAAGTACATTTCTACATGAGAAACAAGTGACAATTACTTATAGACATAAACGTGTGAATTTCTTGTACTGTAGTATTCCCTTTACTGAATTTACCGAATCACAAAGTTTTACGGTGATTTCTGATGATGTACAATTTAAACCAGTCGAGAGTTATGCAATAAGCCATGATTTTGACAGAAGAAATTACAATTTTACAAATGATGTGGATTATAGATCCAAAGACACAAATTTTTCAAGAAATTTTAGAGGATATGAAAATAAGTGTAATAATGGATATTTATTTGAACAAAACAATTTTCACAATGAATTTAGAGATGTTGATTTTAGAGATTTTGATGCAAATGGAAATGAAAGGTCAAATATTGAATGTGAAAATGATTTATATGAAAGACAGATGAATGACAATGTACATACAGACAGATTTTTGACAAAAGACAATACCAGTGACAATGAAATATTTCAGACAGATTGTGATAAACATGATGAAGGAAGTTCACAACAAAACAAGGCAATAGGTATAGCCAAAGCATTTAAGAAATGTGTTTTAAAACCATTTTCTGAGTCTTTTATTAAATTAAAAAGAAATTACAAAATTGAAAAAGACACAACAATTTTACTTGAACCTATCAATAATAAAGAATTTTCTGCAAACAAAATTTTCGTAGCCAGAAGCATCCACAAAATTCCTGAAAATGACTTTTTGTATGCAAGAGTTGCAAATCCATCTGAGAAAATTGTTTATATAAACAAAGGTATGAAATTGGGAACTTTTGAAAACATCTATGAATCTGATATTGACATAAATAATAGAGTTGACATTGAAAACTGTATTGAAGAAAATGAAACATTTGATGCATGGGGAGGAGATTTTGATTTGAAACATATGAACTATGCTCAGAAAACTCTACTTTTGAAATTATTAAGTAAATATAAACATGTTTTTGCTAAAAATATTAAAGAATTGTCTGGATGTGACACTATTTTGCACGAAATTAATCTTGAGTCTGACATACCTGTTAGGCAGAAGCCATACCGCATTCCACACAATTTACAGAAAGAACTTTCACGCCAGGTCAACGAATTGTTAGATGCCAAAATAATCCAAAGAAGTACTTCTCCTTACAATACTCCGGTGTTGTTTGTTAAGAAACCTGATGGAAGTTATAGGTTAGTAGCCGATTTCCGAAAGTTAAATAAAATTACGATTGTAGAAAACTATCCGATTCCGAATATATCGGAATTAATCGATAATTTGTCTGGAGCCTTGTATTTTTCGACTCTGGATCTAACCAGTGGATTTTACCAATTGTGTTTATATCCTAATGATTATCCAAAAACTTCTTTTTCAACACCTGACGGTCATTTTGAATGGACCAGAACTCCTTTTGGTCTTAAGAATGCGCCCGCATCCTTTCAGAGACTGATGTCTCTGGTGCTGGCTGGCATATCTGGAATTTACATAGATGATATAATAGTCGCTTCAAGAACATTCGAAGAACATTTGAAAAAACTAGAAGAAATTTTTGTAAGATTAAGTAAACATGGTCTTAAATTGAAACCAAGCAAATGCTATTTTTTCAGAAAAACAATTAAGTATCTTGGATTTTTGGTATCAAATGGAAAAGTACAACCTGATACTCATAATTTGGAAGTTGTAGAGAAATTTAAAATTCCTAAATCAATTAAGAATGTGAGACAATTTCTTGGACTCACTGGATTCTATAGAAAATTCATAAAAGACTATGCTGAACTGACCCTGCCATTAACAGAATTATTGAAGACTAAGAATAATGAAAGTAAAAAGAAATTTATTTGGACTAATGAAGCTCAAAAATCTTTTGAAATTTTAAAAGGAAAACTTTTGTCAAAACCAATTTTGACCCTTCCAGATTTTAGAAAATCATTTATTTTACATACTGATGCTTCAAATCACTCTTTAGGCTGCTATTTGTCTCAAGAAGATGAAAATAAAATTTTGCATCCAATATCTTATGCTAGCAGAAAATTAAATGAAGCAGAATGTAAATACAGTGTTGTCGAAAGAGAAGCATTAGCCGTTGTATGGGCTACTAACTATTATAAACACTATTTAATTGGAAAACCTTTTACAATTTTTTGTGACCAAAAATCTTTGTCCTTTATATTTAAATTAAAAGATCCTACATCTAGATTGGCAAGATGGATCGCATCTCTATCACAATTTGATTATCAAATAGTACATAAACCAGGAAAAGCAAATGTGGTTGCTGATTATATGTCGAGAAATGTAGATGAATGTACAAATACTATTGACAATATTCCACAAAGATTTGTGTCACAATATAAAGTTATAAATCAGAATGTTAATCAAAATTTTCCAAGTTTAAATCAAAATTCTCAAAGCTCTAATAAGGTAAACAATACTAATAGTAGCAATAGAAGAGAATCAGAAGTCAATTTGAATCCAGCCAATACAAATGAAGTAAATGAAATTTGTGCTGTTAATAATAATGAAAGTGAAATTCAAAATGAAAATAACATGCAAAGTGGTCAATTGGAACAAACATTTACTTGTCCTACCTTGCTCATAAGAATTAAGAATGCTCAAAAATCTGACCCAAGGTGCAATAAAATTATAGATCTCTTAGATAAAAACATAAAACCTTACCCACAAACTTTGGTATTTTTTAGAAAAGATGATATACTGTGGTGTACTCATAGACACCCTAAGCGTAGACACCAAGAACAAGAAAGAGTTGTTGTTCCGCAGGAACTTGTGTCTGAAATTTTATGGCTGCATCATGATTGCCCTACTTACGCACACTGTGGATTTAGAAGAACTTTAGCTTCTGTGAGTAGAAAATACTTTTGGCAGGGAATGTATTCCCAAACACAAAATTATGTAGCCTCATGTGAAATTTGTGTGGTAAATCGTGGTTTTAGAAATAACAAAGCACCCATTCAAAAATTTTCAAGATCCACATATCCATTTGAGCGAATAGCCATGGATTGTGTTGGACCATTACCTATATCAAGATCTGGAAATAAATTTATACTTGTCATAACTGACTATTTTACAAGATGGCCTGAAGCATATCCCTTGGCTTCAATTAAAACTGAAGACATTTTAAGTTGCTTAGAGCACTACATGGCTCAGCATGGTATACCTAAATTCATCGTCTCGGATCAAGGGACGAATTTTGTTTCTAGAACAGCAAGATGTTTTTATAAGAAATTAGGAATAATAAAGAATACTACTACTGCCTACATGCCATCTGTAGACGGTTGTGTTGAAAGATTAAATGGTACTTTGATCAGATCCTTGAAAAATATTGCATATAACGATAAAGATAACTGGGACAAATTGATCCATTTTGCTTTATTAGCACATAGAAATGCCATACATGCTTCTACGGGTGAATCGCCTGCTTATTTACTCTATGGTAGAGATTTAACAGTTCCAAATACTTTGATTGCTGGATTTAAACCTCCGACATATGAATCAACATATGATTATGGGGAAGACATGAGATTCCGACTTAAAAGAACATATGATGTAGTAAAAAGTAACTTAGAAAAAGCTGAAAATTCACAAATTTTACAACAGCATAAGAAAGCAAAGATGCCCAATATTAAAGTTGGTGATTTAGTGTATCTTTACACTCCCTTTTTGCCTCAAGGCCAGTCAAGAAAACTGAGCTCTTTTAATAAAGGCCCTTTTAAAGTGATAAAACAAACTTCTGCTGTCAATTTTTTAATAAAACATGTAATGAATCCCAAAAATGAACAACTGGTTCATGTGAACAGACTGACTCTTTTACCTCCAAGAAGAGAGGAATTGCAAAAATTTTCAAAACAAACTACTGAAACTCAAAAATTGAACTCTAAGTCAAATAAACTTACTCCTGTGATCACCGCTGAGAAAGACTCTGTGAAACTAAAATCTTGTTTATCAAGAAATTCAGAAAAATCTCAAAACAAAAAGACTGTGAAAAGAGTAAGATTTAATTTGCCAAATAAAAGGGTAAACGAAAATACTGTTCATACTAGATCAAACTTTCATGCTAATAAAAGTCAACAATATGCACATAGAAATAATTCAAATAACTTTGATAATAGAGGAAATGGAAGAATCATTTACAACAATAACTTTAGAAATAATTATATACCACACCAAAATCAGTATTATATGACAAACAGAAATACACGTACACCTTATAATCTGAGGAATCAAAGATTTTCACAATATTAAATTTAGTTGAGTTCACAATTTTTCAGAAATTAAATTTTGCAAGAAAAATCTCATTTTAAATTTAAGTTTATACTTGTTTAAGTTTTTATATTTCAATATTGTCTTTTAAAATAGAATTTATGAAAAAATTGTTGTGATTTTAAAATTTATTGGAAATCTTGCATTTAAGTTAAAAAAGTAAATAAGAAAAAGTAATTGATTTGTGAACTATAATTTATGAATGTTTATATTATAATTTAAATAATTGGTAATTTTGTTAATTGACTCTCCTTGGACTTTAAAATTTTTCGAGAGTCTTGTTTTGATTGACCTTGATTATACTGATGTGTTTTATTGAAAAAAATGTTTGATTATTTGTTAAGTTCATGAATGAAAATAATTTAAATGGTGTTGGTAATTGAATTGTTCCCCTAAGTAAAAGGGAGGAAAATTTTGAATATTGGAAAAAAAAATAAATAAATAATGGAAAGTAAATGATTTGTTAAAATAGAATTGAAATTAAAATTGAAATTAATATAAAGTAAATATAAAGAATTTAAGTGATTTGAATTTGAAAATGAAAAGTTTGAATTTGAGAATTTTTGAAAATTAATGAAATTTTTTTTGAAGATCAAAAGTAAAGGATCTCTTGTGAAAAATGTTTTGAAACTTTGTTGCTGGGAGAGGTGAAATTTTTGGCTGATGTTTTGTTGAAATTCTTTTCTCTTAAAATTCCATTTCACATTGTTGTTTTTTTTTGACCAGCAGTTTTCAAACATCTACACACATTTCAGTTAGTCATCATATTCTTATGCTGCAACCTCCTTTTCTGAAAGCTGGCTGGTGGACGCAAACATGGACATATTTACATTGGATCACAGACGAAGAAGCAGCTTAGCAAATTAAAGTTCCGAACTTTTGTGGCAGGACTGGAGTCCTGGACGACAACTTGTTCCGAGCCTACCTAGGACGGTTGTGATTGGCCAGGTGGGAAACTGGTGAAGCTATGAGGATGATGATGATGAAGAAGATGATGATGATGGGATCAGCGCAAGCTGTCCAAAAAAAATTTTGATGATATCCGTTGCTTCTGAGGCATGTCCTGGCGTCCTGTTTCTGCTGCAATCGCTTACTGCACGCGAGTATTTTTTTTTCTTTTTACACCTCCCTTTTTCTGTGTTTGGCAACTCGTTAGTCCCCGCCGAGTTTGCTCTTTAGATGTGTTCCTGCTCTTTTACACAACTGACGTGAATTTCAGGAGAAATTTTTCTCCTTCTCTCTCTCTCAGTAGACAAATGTATATAAATGTAAATTTTTCTTTTGTGACATAAAGTGGTCACTTGTTGAGTTATTTCAGAGATTTTGTTGAAAGTAAAGTAAATTGAAATTTTAAGATAAATTAAATAATGTAAATATAAATGAATAATTTAAAATAATTTAGGAAAGTTGAGTCAGAATGAGAAAATTCTGAATTGTCTTGATGACAAAAATAAGTTGAATTAAAGTTAATGTTAGATTTGTTGAATAAATGATGAAAAGTGAAATGTTGAAAAATTGAAGATAAATGTAATTTAAAGTTAATATGTTGAATTTGAAAGTAATTTAAAGTGAAAGTTAAGATTTTAATGAAAGTTTTGAAATGAAAAATTGAATTAAGAAAATTAAAAATTGAAAGTGTCTTTGTTCTCAAATAGTGAGACAATTTTTGAATGAGTAAAAGAATCTCATTACCTGAATATGACAAATTTAAATTAAATTAATTTTCAATATATGTAATCCTTTAAGAATTTTTGTGTCACTTGTGTGTTTTGAAAGTGACAAATATTTGAAATTGTTTGATTTTTTTTAATTGTTTATATTGTTAAGTTTGTAAATTCATATTATATCATATTTTATTTTTCATATCACCTGGTTGATCTCAATGTTGTCGATTGAGATATTGTGTTGTCAGGCAAAGTGCCTTGACAAATTTTCTTCTGAATTTTAGTGTAAATTAAATGTGAATTTTTGTAAAGGTTCCTTTAAGATGTGGTGACGCCTTGTCATCCTTTTGGTTTTCTTTTGGTCTTTACCTGTGGTGATGAGTGGCTTGGCCAGTCATTCAGATCTACAGTGTTGTTGCTTTTGAGAGAGGTGAACGATCGCACTTTTCTCGCCCAAAATTTTGTTTTAAATTATTTTACACTTACAGGTTCCTAAAACTCTTTGTAAATTTTTGTGTTTTTGTGTTTTGAGTGAGAGAAAAATTTTCCTCACTGTGTTTGGAAAATTTTTGCCTCCCAGAAGGGGAGAGCTGTCATGTGCATTTCTGCGCCATGAGCCTTTTCGTATTTTTCTGCAAGAGAAACATCCTTCTCTCCGTTCGTGCCTGTGCTGTGTTTTTCGCTAACACTTGTTTCTATTGAAATTGCATTAAAAAGCGCATTTCGTCGTGAAATCGTTGGATTGTCTGGACTTAGTGTCTGGCCGAGAAGCGTGACGTTTTGCTGACTTGTTGCTAGGAGAGCGCGCCGTCCAATCAGGAAGAGGCGCATTTTTGCGAAGGAGAACTTTTGCGTGGGCTCAGGCGACCCACACTTCTCTCTCTTCGAGCTGGAAAATTTCGACTGAAAAGTCGCATCGAAAGTTTGTCTAGAAAAGAGACAAAAGGCGTTTAGCCGAAATGGCTAACTGGCGGAGATGGGCATTTTGGTTCTAAAGGAAACCGCCCCTGCATTTCTGGAGATGATTGAAGAAGATCCTGGATACTTACATTAATTATTCTGTACACTTTCTAAAATATATTTTTTCCATTCCAGGAATCTATTCGACATCGACGCCGAGCTTTGAAGTAGCTATTCAAATTCGTTCGGAGTGTAAAATCGACTGATGGCTAATACTTAAAGTTTTGGACCCTTTATCCCTCCTCGTGTCCTTTTGAGAACTTTGTTCTACTTAAAATCGTGCACATCTGATGAGAGGTATTTTCTGAAAAGCGTGAAATGTATAATAGCCAGGTAACATTTTCTTTACGGGAATTTTAATGCCGTACAGCACCGGCATATTGACGAATGATTTCTAATATTGTCAAAATGTATTTATTGATAACTTAAAATCTAAATTAAATCATATGATTATTGAAGTGAATTATTGTATGCTATATAAATTTTGAACAGAGCAGAAAGGCAGATTGTGTTATTTTAAATGAAGCTCTGAATTGATAAATTGATTTTTAAAGTAAAATACTTAAGTGTGATTTAAATAAATAATATTTTGATTTTTACTTTGCTTCTGATTTATTTGAAATGCCTTTAATTCCTCTGCTATTCACTGCATGTCATCTAACAAACAATTCTGTTAGACTGAGAAAGTTTCTTGCTTGGGTAAATTTAGAATAGTTGATTAAATTACTAAAATTCCACTATACGGCTTCACCGTCTCTGAGTTGTCTGGTGCGCTTTTGCTTTAGTGAGTTGGCAAACCGCGCCATGACAAGCTGAATGTATTATATTGGGAATGGAATTGAAATATTTTTGTTAAAATTCTGGTAGTTAAATATCAAAACAAACTGAATATTCCTTTTTTGCTAATTTTCCACTGTAGTTTAATAAAATGTCACATAATTTCGATATTTAATTTTGATTCTGCGACACCTGTTAGTGAAATAATTAACTCTTCCCTATGGATTGAATCATTTCACTAACAGGTGTGGTAGAGAACCAAAATTCAGCGACACCTGTTAGTGAAATGATTAACTCTTGCTTACAACGCTTCCTCATTAATTCATACATCACAACAATCTGATATTACTAATATTTATTTGCAATATATGCTTTTCTACTGTGAAATATTTTCCAACAATGCCCACTGTATATCTGACATTAATAATTATTTTAGTGGGTGTTTTTTTGAGTACTTTTAAGGCATGTTTAGAATGTTTCATATAACTGTGAAATACTGATAATTTAGCATGGAAAGAAAAAAATGATGTACTTATCATTAATAGAATAATTAAAGTACTTCCATTCAAATTTTAATTACCTAGTAGTGGAAACTGAACTAAAGCAGTAGAAATAGCATTCAAAAATTATGGAATTGTTTTCGAGCAAAAAATAGTTCAATAAATCGCCACCAGAATACGTTATGAAGAGTGCGAAATGTACATAAAGTATGTAATTTTAATAACCCAATTTTAAGTAAGTGAACCAGAAACTTAAATTTGTACTGATATAAATAGATTTAACGACTGTTTAGAATAATTTTAGAGGCTCTTTTAACTGTAGAATAGTCCGTCTCCACACATGTTGATGTCAACTCATCAGGCAGAGTTTTGAATTTCAAATATCGGCTTGCAGTGCTTCTTTCAGACATACAACCGGAGGCGAAGCCCCCGCCTGGAGACATTTTATGTTTACCTAGTAATCTATATAAATAAAATTGAAAATCTGTCTGTCTGTCTGTCTGTCTGTTTGTCCCATCATCACGGGAGAACGGCTGAACCGAATTCGAAGAAATTTTGTGGGTAGCCTAGAAATAGCTCCACTTAAAATTTAGTCCGCGTTTTGAGTTTCTACGAACAGTGGTTCTCGAGATATTAGTAAAAACGAAATTTTCGTTTGTCTCATCATCACGGGAAAACGGCTAATCCGAATTTAATGAAATTTTGTGGATAGCCTTGAAATAGCGCCCCATAAATTTAGTCCAAGTTTCGAGTTTTTAAGACCAGGGGTTGTCGAGATATTAATGAAAAACGGAACTTTTCCCTAAAAGTTCTACTCTCCAACTCCGTGGTTTATCCAAACGGAAAGGATGAAAATTGTTTGTTTAAAACGGCAAAATGAAATAAAACTTTATTTCCGAGTTTGGTGCAGGATTTTTGCATTAATTAGTCACTATCGGAAAACATGAATTGCTTAAAACATGAATTTAAATGGAAAAATCTACCTCCATGGGTTTTCTTTCACACGCTTTTACTCAACGATGAAAAGTATAAAGAAATCAAAATGGCTATTTACTTTCGCATTTTATGAGGAAGATTCTATCTTATATCATGTTGCTCGGCAACGGAATGAAATTAAATGTGTTGTTGATATTTATTATTATTTTTTCCAATTGAATAATAAATAAATGGATGCAAAAATATATTTTATAAATGAACTGTTTGATTGTTCTTTTAATTATATAAATTGCGGACTGCGTACATCACTTTCATTTATTTTAGCAAAGAGGTTTCAAGCTCATATATTGTGTTTAGCTAATAAACTCATATATTGTGTTTACCCAATAAATTCTTTTAGCCGATTGTTGAAACAGAAAAAGTGGAACGGGTGTATCTTATACAATTGTAGTGTTTTCATTTAGTATATACAAACAGGATCAGGCTATTTTATTCCTTAGATCTGCATATTCAGAGCTACGAATTTAGCGGATATCGCTAACTTGGTAACTTTTCTTAAACTTTACCAAATTAGCGGAAATGTCTCTAAATTGACAAAAATGACGGAAATCAATGAAATTAAATTTGTTTTTTTAGAATAGAGTACTGAAATGGTGTTTCGGTAGCATTTGTCGGGCAGTTCATCCATCCTACTTAGTAACACATTTAACGAATTTTTTTAATATCACCAAATTTATAAACATATTTGTAAATCCATAAAAATATCATGAAATTGATAAAATTGCGCTTAATAAATGAAATTAATTGTGTTTTGTTAGGGTATAGTATTGTGATGATGTTTCGTCAATTTGTCGCAAAATGGGACTATCAGTTCTACAGTCCCACTTGGCGATAAATTTAGCGATTTTTTACGTTATCGCTAAATTGACGAAAATGTCGCCAAACCTTCCATGGAAATAGCATTATTCAGACGATATGATTTCCATCAATTTATTTGAAGCAAATGATATCATGTCGCTTAGCAACGGATCCAATGTGTTATGTGCCATACGATTTTTATTAAATCTTTTCCGATTTGAATAATAAAGATATGTATATAAAATAAATTTCATTGACATTGCATTTTTGACTGGATAACATCAATTACGGTCTTCGGGTTTAAACATTATTATCATTGATATTTTCGGGGACTGTTGCTTCAGGGATTATTGATATTTTCAAGTTAGTATGCCATTGTTTATTTGTGATGAAAATTGTTGAAACTCATATATATAGTACTTTGTACGAGTAATCTTTATACAAATGCACGGATATATCTTCTACGAGAATATAAGTAGTACATGTATATTGAATATATTTTGATATATATTGGCATATATTGCCAATATATATCAAAATACATTCCAATCCATCTGGTATAAAGATTACAGGGATTATTGATATTTTCAATTTATTACGTCATCTCTTTTATTTTGGCAAATATTTTTGAGACTCATATTGTAATACGGGTAATCTTCAACGAACACACTGGCATATTTTCTAATCTGCGACAATATAAGTAGTACGGGGTTGCATATATTGATTCAATTCCTATTTTTTTGTAAATTTGCTTACAAAAGGGGCCAGGATGTTTTATTCTTCAGATCTGCCCGTGAAGATAATTTTGCATAGTGAGAACAGATATTCTTAAACTTCTCTTTAGGAGCAATAAATTTAATATTTTAACAGAATTTGCATATGATTGCGAATCATAAGTTTCTTTATATTATATACTCCGTACGAAGAACGTGTATGCTGCTAGTCTATATATACAAAATTGAAAATCTGTCTGTCTGTCTTTCTGTTTGTCCCATCATCACGAGAGAACGGCTGAACCGAATTTGATGAAATTTTGTTAGTAGCCTGAAAATAGCCCAACTTAAAATTTAGTCTATGTTTGGAGTTTCTACGACGAGTGGTTCTCAAGATATTAGTAAAAAACAAAACTTGCGTTTGTCTCATCATCACGAAAGAACGGCTGAACCGAATTCAATGAAATTTTGTGGGTAGCCTTGAAATAGTTCCCCATAAATTTTGTCTAAATTTCGGGTTTCTAAACCCAGGGGTTGTCGAGATATTAATGAAAAACGGAACTTTTTCCTAGGACTTCTACTCTCTAACTCCGTGGTTTATCCAAACGGAAAGGATGAAAATCGTTTGTTTAAAACGTCAAAAAGAAATAAAACTTTATTTCTGAGTTTGGTGGAGATTTTTTGTGCTAATTAGTCACTATCTGAAAGCATGAATTGTTTGAAACATGAATTTAAATGGAAACATCTACCTCCATGGCTTATATTTTTCACAAACTTTTACTCAACGATGAAAAGTATAAAGAAATCAAAATGGTTATTTAATTTCGCATTTTATGAGGAAGATTCTGTCTTATATCATGTTGCTCGACAACGCAATAAAATTAAATATGTTTGTTAATTATTATTTTTTTTTCGATTTGAATAATAAATAAATGGATATAAAAATATATTTTATAAAAAAATGGTTTGATTTTTCTTTTAATTATATTAATTGCGAACTGCGTACATCACTTTCATTTATTTTGGCAAAGAGGTTTCAAGCTTATATAATGTGTTTAGCTAATAAACTCATATATTCTGTCTACCCAATACATTCATTTATCCGATTGCTGAAACAGAAAAAGAGTAGAACGGGTATATCTTCTAATAATATTTTAGTCTTTTCATTTATTATATACAAACTGGATCAAGATATTTTATTCAGATCTGCAAATTTAGAGCTACGAATTTTGCTGGATATCGCTATCTTGGCAAATTTCTTAAACGTTGCCAAATTAATTGAAATGTCTCCAAATTGATAAAAACGATGTAAATCAATGAAATTTATTTTCTTTTGCTAGAATAATGTACTGAACTGGTGTTTCGTTAGCATTTGTCTGTCCAACCGTCTTACTTAGTAACACATTTAGCAAATTTTTAAAATATCACCAAATTGATAAAAATGTTTGTAAATCCATAAAAATATTTTGAAATTGATAAAATTACGCTAAATAAATGAAATTGTGTTTTTTAGGGGATAATAATTTGATGATGGTTCGTCAGTTTATCGCCAAGTGGGACTGTCATTTCTACAGTGCCACTTGGCGATATATTTGGCGATTTTTTAAAATGCCGCCAAACCTTCATTCGAGATCGCTTTATTCAGACGATATTTTGATCACCAATTTATTTGAAGCAAATCATAAGATGTCGCTTAGCAACGGATTTACATTCAGTGTGTTTATGAGGAAGAAGATTTTTATTAAATACTAGCAGCATACCCGTTCTTCGTACGGAGTATATAATATAAAGAAACTTGAAATTCATAATCATGCCCAAATTCTTATAGTATACTAAATTACATGTTTAATCAAAATATTCTGTTAAAATATTTAATATAATGCTCCTAAAAAGAAGTTTAAGAATCTCTGTTCTCGCTATATAAAATTATCTTCATGGACATATCTGAAGAATAAAACATCTTGGACCCCTTATGTAAGCAAATATAAAAAAAAATATGGAATTGAATCAATATATGCAAAATAAAAGCGTTAAAATTGTATGGGACCCGTACTAATTATATACGCGAATATTAGACATTACATGTATAAATTGAAAATACCAATAAACCCGTAATCTTTAAATCTGAAGACAGTCATTTATTCCAATATATGTCAAAATTAAAGTGCTAAAATTATATGGGAAGATATACACGTACTACTTATAATGTCCGATTATTAGTAGAATATTACCCGTTTTGCAATATGAGTCACAAATGTTTTTTGGTAAAATACAACAGACGACGTAATAAATTGAATATATAATTAATCCCCTTAATCTTCATACCAGAAGACTGTACTTGATTCCAATATATATGCCAATATATGTCAAAATATATGCCAATATACCTGTACTACTTATATTCTCGTAGGTTAGAAGATATACCCGGGCATTCCTAGAAGATTACTCGTACAACGTACAATATCATTTTTGTCAGCAATTTTTGCCGCAATAAAACAATGGCGTAATAACTTAAAAATATCAATAATCCCTGAATCAATAATTCCGGAAAATATCAATAATAATAATGTTTAATCCTGAAGAGTATAATTGATATTATCCAGTCCAAAATGAAATGGCAATGAAATTTATTTTATATACATATCTTCATTATTCAAATCGGAAAGGATTTCATAAAAATCGTCTGCCGCATAAACACATTGGATTTAAATCCGTTGCTAAGCGACATGATATCATTTGCTTCAAATAAATTGGTAGAAAAAATATCGTCTAAATAGTTATATTTCTATTGAACATTTGGCGACAGTTTCGTCAAATTAGCGACATTTTAAAAAATCGCCAAATTTATCGCCAAGTGGGACTATAGAACTGACAGTTCCACTTTGCGACAAATTGACGAAATATCATCACAATACTATCCCCTAACAAAAAACAATTAATATCATTTATGTAGCGCAATTTTATCAATTTTAAGATATTTTTATAGATTTGAAAACATTTTTATCAATTTGGTGACATTTTAAAAATTCGCTAAATGTATTACTAAGTAGGATGGTTGGTCTGACATATAAATGCTAACCAAACATCATTTCAGTACTCTCTTCTAACAAAACAAAAAAAAATTCATTGATATGTAGAAGACCCAAGCCACACGACCAACCCGAAGGTTTATGGCAGCTGTTTGTGTGTTGTTTATATCAATTTGGCGACATTTCCGTCAATTTGGCAAAGTTTAAAAAAAGTTGTCAAATTAGCTATATCCCTCCAAATTCGTAGCTTTGAATTTGCAGATCTGAATGAAACATTCTTATCCCGTTTCAATATACTAAATGAAAACACTACAATTGTATTAGAAGATATACCCGCTCTACTCTTTTTCTGTTTCAACAATCGGCTATATGAATGTATTGGCTAAACACAATATATGAGTTTAGTAGCTAAATACGATATAAGCTTGAAAACTCTTTGCCAAAATAAATGAAATTGATGTACGCAGTCAGCAATTAATATAATTAAAAGAAAAATCAAACCGTCTATTTATAAGATATACTTTTATATCCATTTATCCATTTATTTATTATTTAAATCGAAAAAAAATAAAAAAAACATTAACAAACACATTTAATTTAATTGCGATGCCGAGCAATATGATATATCCTCCTAAAATGTTAAAATTTTTTAACCACTAACAGCACACCCGTTCTTCGTACGGAGTGTATAATTTAAAGAAATTTATAGTTCGCAATCATGTGCAAATTCTGTTAAAATATTAAATTTATTGCTCCTAAAGAGAAGTTTAAGAATATATGTTCTCACTATGCAAAATTATCTTCACGATCAGATCTGAAGAATAAAACATCCTGCCCCCTTTTGTAAGCAAATTTACAGAAGAAAAAATAGGAATTGAATGAATATATGCAACCCCGTACTAATTATATTGTCGCAGATCAGAAAATATGCCAATTTGTTAGTAGAAGATTACCCGTATTACAATATGCGTCTCAAAAATATTTGCCAAAATAAAAGAGATGACGTAATAAATTGAAAACATCAATAATATCCGTACTCTTTATACCAGAAGGTCGTAATTGATTCCAATATATGCCAATATATATCAAAACATATGTCAATATACCTGTACTACTTATATTCTCGTAGATTAAAAGATATACACGTGTATTTGTAGAAGATTCGTACAATATACAATATATGAGTTTAAACAATTTTTGTCATAATAAAATAATTGCATAATAACTTGAAAATATCAATAATCCTTGAATCAATAATCCCCGAAAATATAAATAATAATAATTTTTAAACCTGAAGACCGTAATTGATATTATCCAGTCAAAAATGCTATAAGAAAAATCAAATCGTTCTTTTCTGAAATATATTTTTATATCCATTTATTTATTATTCAAATCGAAAAAATAATTATTAAAATTAACAGACAGATTTAATTTAATTGCGTTTCTGAGTAACATGATATAAGATAGAATCTTATAACATGTTAAATATGTCATGTCTTATAACATAAACTGCGAAATTAAATAACGATTTTGATTTCTCTACACTTCTCATTGTTCCGTAAAAGCTTGTTTTAAATAAACCATGAACCATGGAGATAGATTTCCCCTTTAAATCATGTTTCAAACAATTCATGTTTTCAGAAAGTGACTAATTAACGCAAAAAATCTCCCATCAAACTCAGAGATTAAATTTTAATTCACTTTCAAACGATTTTCAAGCTTTTCGTTTGGATAAACCACGGAGTTAGGGAGTAGAACTCCTAGGAAAAAGTTCCGTTTTTCATTAATATCTCGACAACCCCAGGTCTTAGAAACTCGAAACTTGGACAAAATTTATGGGGGGATATTTCAAGGCTATTCACCAAATTTCATTAAATTCGGTTCAGCCGTTTTTCCGTGATGATGAAACAATCGAAAATTTCGTTTTTTACTAATATCTCGAGAACCACTGGTCGTAGAAACTCAAAACACGGATATAATTTTAAGTGGGGCTATTTCTGGGCTACCCACAAAATTTCATCAAATTCGGTTCAGCCGTTCTCCCGTGATGGTGTGACAAACAGACAGACAGACAGACAGACAGACAGATTTTCATTTTTATTTATATAGACTAGCAGCATACCCGTTCTTCGTACGGAGTATATAATATAAAGAAACTTGAAATTCATAATCATGCCCAAATTCTTATAGTATACTAAATGACATGTTTAATCAAAATATTCTGTTAAAATATTTAATATAATGCTCCTAAAAAGAAGTTTAAGAATCTCTGTTCTCGCTATATAAAATTATCTTCATGGACATATCTGAAGAATAAAACATCTTGGACCCCTTATGTAAGCAAATATAAAAAAAATATGGAATTGAATCAATATATGCAAAATAAAAGCGTTAAAATTGTATGGGACCCGTACTAATTATATACGCGAATATTAGAAAATATAACCTGTATTAGTAGATTACATGTATAAATTGAAAATACCAATAAACCCGTAATCTTTAAATCTGAAGACAGTAATTTATTCCAATATATGTCAAAATTAAAGTGCTAAAATTATATGGGAAGATATACACGTACTACTTATAATGTCCGATTATTAGTAGAAGATTACCCGCTTTGCAATATGAGTCACAAATGTTTTTTGGTAAAATACAACAGACGACGTAATAAATTGAATATATAATTAATCCCCTTAATCTTCATACCAGAAGACTGTACTTGATTCCAATATATATGCCAATATATGTCAAAATATATGCCAATATACCTGTACTACATATATTCTCGTAGGATAGAAGATATACCCGTGCATTCCTAGAAGATTACTCGTACAACGTACAATATGCGTGTGTCAGCAATTTTTGCCGCAATAAAACAATGGCGTAATAACTTAAAAATATCAATAATCCCTGAATCAATAATTCCGGAAAATATCAATAATAATAATGTTTAAACCTGAAGAGTATAATTGATATTATCCAGTCCAAAATGAAATGGCAATGAAATTTGTTTTATATACATATCTTCATTATTCAAATCGGAAAGGATTTAATAAAAATCGTCTGCCGCATAAACACATTGGATTTAAATCCGTTGCTAAGCGACATGATATCATTTGCTTCAAATAAATTGGTAGAAAAAATATCGTCTAAATAGTTATATTTCTATGGAACATTTGGCGACAGTTTCGTCAAATTAGCGACATTTTAAAAAATCGCCAAATTTATCGCCAAGTGGGACTGCAGAACTGACAGTTCCACTTTGCGACAAATTGACGAAATATCATCACAATACTATCCCGTAACAAAAAACAATTAATATCATTTATGTAGCGCAATTTTATCAATTTCAAGATATTTTTATAGATTTGAAAACATTTTTATCAATTTGGTGACATTTTAAAAATTCGCTAAATGTATTACTAAGTAGGATGGTTGGTCTGACAGAGAAATGCTAACCAAACATCATTTCAGTACTCTCTTCTAACAACAAAAAAAAAAAATTCATTCATATGTAGAAGACCCAAGCCACACGACCAACCCGAAGGTTTATGGCAGCTGTTTGTGTGTCGTTTATATCAATTTGGCGACATTTCCGTCAATCTGGCAAAGTTTAAGAAAAGTTGTCAAATTAGCGATATCCCTCCAAATTCGTAGCTTTGAATTTGCAGATCTGAATGAAACATTCTTATCCCGTTTCAATATACTAAATGAAAACACTACAATTGTATTAGAAGATATACCCGCTCTACTCTTTTTCTGTTTCAACAATCGGCTATATGAATTTATTGGCTAAACACAATATATGAGTTTAGTAGCTAAATACGATATAAGCTTGAAAACTCTTTGCCAAAATAAATGAAATTGATGTACGCAGTCAGCAATTAATATAATTAAAAGAAAAATCAAACCGTCCATTCATAAGATATACTTTTATATCCATTTATCCATTTATTTATTATTTAAATCGAAAAATAATAATAAAAACATTAACAAACACATTTAATTTAATTGCGATGCCGAGCAACATGATATATCCTCCTAAAATGTTAAAATTTATTAACCACTAACAGCACACCCGTTATTCGTACGGAGTGTATAATTTAAAGAAACTTAAATTTCGCAATCATGTGCAAATTCTGTTAAAATATTAAATTTATTGCTCCTAAAGAGAAGTTTAAGAATATACGTTCTCACTATGCAAAATTATCTTCACGATCCGATCTGAAGAATAAAACATCCTGCTCCCTTTTGTAAGCAAATTTACAGAAGAAAAAATAGGAATTGAATGAATATATGCAACCCCGTACTAATTATATTGTCGCAGATCAGAAAATATGCCAATGTGTCAGTAGAAGAGTACCCGTATTACAATATGCGTCTCAAAAATATTTGCCAAAATAAAAGAGATGACGTAATAAATTGAAAACATCAATAATATCCGTACTCTTTATACCAGAAGGTCGTAATTGATTCCAATATATGCCAATATATATCAAAACATATGTCAATATACCTGTACTACTTATATTCTCGTAGTTTAAAAGATATACACGTGTATTTGTAGAAGATTCGTACAACATACAATATATGAGTTTAAACAATTTTTGTCATAATAAAATAATTGCATAATAACTTGAAAATATCAATAATCCTTGAATCAATAATCCCCGAAAATATAAATAATAATAATTTTTAAACCTGAAGACCGTAATTGATATTATCCAGTCAAAAATGCTATAAGAAAAATCAAATCGTTCTTTTCTAAAATATATTTTTATATCCATTTATTTATTATTCAAATCGAAAAAATAATTATTAAAATTAACAGACAGATTTAATTTAATTGCGTTTCTGAGTAACATGATATAAGATAGAATCTTATAACATGTTAAATATGTCATGTCTTATAACATAAACTGCGAAATTAAATAACGATTTTGATTTCTCTATACTTCTTATTGTTCCGTAAAAGCTTGTTTTAAATAAACCATGAACCATGGAGATAGATTTCCCCTTTAAATCATGTTTCAAACAATTCATGTTTTCAGAAAGTGACTAATTAACGCAAAAAATCTCCCATCAAACTCAGAGATTAAATTTTAATTCACTTTCAAACGATTTTCAAGCTTTTCGTTTGGATAAACCACGGAGTTAGGGAGTAGAACTCCTAGGAAAAAGTTCCGTTTTTCATTAATATCTCGACAACCCCAGGTCTTAGAAACTCGAAACTTGGACAAAATTTATGGGGGGATATTTTAAGGCTATTCACCAAATTTCATTAAATTCGGTTCAGCCGTTTTTCCGTGACGATGAGACAAACGAAAATTTCGTTTTTTACTAATATCTCGAGAACCACTGGTCGTAGAAACTCAAAACACGGATATAATTTTAAGTGGGGCTATTTCTGGGCTACCCACAAAATTTCATCAAATTCGGTTCAGCCGTTCTCCCGTGATGGTGTGACAAACAGACAGACAGACAGACAGACAGACAGACAGATTTTCATTTTTATTTATATAGATTTTCCGATTTTAATAATGGAGATATGTATATAAAATAAATTTCATTGCCATCGTATTTTTGACTGGATAATATCGATTACGATCTTCAGATTTAAACATTATGAGAATATAAATAGTACAGGTATATTGGCATATATTTTGACATTTATTGGCATACACTGGAATCAAGTACGGTCTTCTGGTATGAAGATTTCGGGGATTATTGATATTTTTAATTTATTAATCAATCTGTTTTATTTTGGCAAAGATTTTTAAGACTCATGTTATAATACGGGTAATATTTTACTAACACTAGGACATATCTTCTAATCTAAAACATTATAAGTAGTATGGGTATATCTTCCAATATAATTTTAGCACTTTCATTTCGGCACATATTGGAATCAATTACTGCCTTCTGGTTTAAAGATTACGGATTTATTGATATTTCCAATTTATACATGTAATCTACTAATACAGGTTATATCTTCTAATAATCGCGTATATAAGTAGTACGGGTCCCATACAATTTTAACGCTCTTATTTTGCATATATTGATTCAATTTCATATTTTTTTTAAATTTGCTTACAAAAGAGGCCAGGATGTTTTATTCTTCAGATCTGCCCGTGAAGATAATTTTGAATAGCGAGAACAGACATTCCTAAACTTCTTTTTAGGAACATTATGTTAAATACTTTAGCAGAATATTTTGATTAAAAATGTCATTTAGTATACTATAGGAATTTGCACATGAGTGTGAATTTTAAGTTTCTTTATATTATATACTCCGTACGAAAAACGGGTATGCTGCTAGTCTATATAAATAAAATTGAAAATCTGTCTGTCTGTTTGTGCCGTCATCACGAGAGAACGGCTGAACCGAATTTGATGAAATTTTGTGGGTAGCCTGGAAATAGTCCCACTTAAAATTTAGTCCATGTTTGGAGTTTATACGGTCAGTGGTTCTCGAGACATTAGTAAAAAATGAAATTTTCGTTTGTCTCATCATCACGGAAGAACTGCTGAACCGAATTTGATAAATTTGATTTTCGGGTTGCTGAGATATTAATGAAAAACGAAACTTTTTCCTAGGAGTTCTACTCTCTATCTCCGTGATTTGTCCAAACAAAAAGCTTGAAAATCGTTTGAAAGTGAATTAAAACTTTATCTCTGAGTTTGATGGGAGATTTTTTGCTCCAATTAGTCACTTTCTGAAAATATGAATCGTTTGAAACATGATTTAAATGGGAAATCTATCTCTATGGTTTATATTTCACACGCTTTTACTGAACAATGAAAAGTATAAAGAGATCAAAATGGTTATTTAATTTCGCAGTTTATGAGGAACATGATGTAAGATTCTATTTTACATCATGTTGCACAGAAACGCAATTAAATTAAATCTGTCTGTAAATTTTAATTATTATTTTTTCGATTTGAATAATAAATAAATGGATATAAAAATATATTTTAGAAAAAAAGATTTGATTTTTCTTATAGCATTTTCAACTAGATAATACCAATTATGGTCTTCAGGTTTAAACGTTATTATTATTGATATTTTCGGGGATTATTGATTCAGGGATTATTGATATTTTCAAGTTATTATGCAATTGTTTTATTACGACAAAAATTATTTAAACTCATTATATATTGTACGTTGTACGAGTAATCTTCTCCAAATACACTGGTATATCTTCTAATCTACGAGAATATAAGTAGTACAGGCATATTGGCATATTTTTTTATATATATTGGCATATATTGGAATCAATTACGACCTTCTGGTATAAAGAGTACGGAGAGTATTGATATTTTCAATTTATTACGGGTAATCTTGTAATAAGGGTAATCTTCTACTAACACACTGGCATATTTTCTAATCTGCGACAATATATGTAGTACGGGGTTGCATATATTGATTCAATTCCTTTTTTTTTGTAAATTTGCTTACACAAGGGACCAGGATGTTCTATTCTTCAGATGTGCCCGTGAAGATAATTTTGCATAGTGAGAATAAATATTTTTAAACTTCTCTTTAGAAGCAATAAATTTAATATTTTAGCAGAATTTGCACATGATTGCGAATTATAAGGTTCTTTACATTATATACTCCAGGCCAACGACCGTACCGTGCTGAAAACACCGGTTCTCGTTAGATCACCGAAGTCAGGCAGCATCGGGCGCGGTTAGTACTTGGGTGGGTGACCACCTGGGAACACCGTGTGTTGTTGGCTCTTTTCGGGCGCGGCAGCCCAGTGGTTAGCGCGCGATTCTCGCCGCTGCCAGAACTGCCGCCGTGTTCATGCGGAGTACGATCACGTTAAATATGTGGGTCCGTAAGTCCTTCCGAGAGGTTGGTGGTAGGGGAAGGAGGGTACGGTCCCTGTGGATGCCTCCCCCACTCGGTTCCGGTCTAAATTGGGTGGCTCTTCCCGGCCGTCCAAACAGTTACCTTACACCTTTCTGGTAGGTCGGACGGTCTGGGTCTCAACAACAACATTCTATACTCCGTACGAAGAACGGGCTATGCTGCTAGTATGTATATAAAATTAAGGAAATCTGGCAATTTCGTGATACGCCACGGATGTGTTTGGCATTATGAGATATTTAATAGAAAACAAATGATTTTAAAGTATGTAGTATTAAAAATCTTGTCTCAAGTGTGAAACTTGATGTTGCATAAAGAAGCGTTCAGTCACAAGCGTTCTGTCATGCGCAAAAAAGTTACATCAGTTCCATAGGAAGTATCTTAGTTGAGCACCATAATTAGATTATTTAAAACTCTTAACGTATCTGAGTGTACCTTATTGTTGCTTTTATTATAATTTTGTAACTACATTTATCAAAATAGTGGGTTGCATAGGGAAAACTGATGTTTCACTATGCAGAAGAAAAGTTTTCCCATTCCATAGGAAGTATTTCACTTGAGAACCGTATTTGGAATACCTAAAACACTTTACGTACCTTATTGTTGCTTTTGTTAGTACTTTACAACATAGTTGAAAGGTGTGGAAAATTGCAAGCTCTTATCGTCGAAGTAGACTCTGCATTCTCTACCCTCTAATGTCAGTTTAGCGAGCGACTGACAATCTGACTGACCCCCTCCTGCTACTTTTACCTCAGGTTAGCCTCCTGCTACTATTTTTACCCAGATTAGTATCCAGCGTGGTCGTTATCCTTTCAATTTTTAAATCGGCGCTCAATCATCCAGAGTCCACTGAATCCGTACTAGTCGAACTAGGGTCACGTTCAGACGTCCGACATCTTTGCACTAACCTACAAGGTTGATTTGTTCGGGCGCCATTCTAAAGAACTTTTCTGATCTATCTGGGAATCGAACCCTGTATCTCCGAACTGGCCGGTCGACGCTCTACCGTTGAGCTATTAGGACGAAATTGCAAGCTCTTATCGAAGTGGACTCTGCAGCTTTCACAAAATTGTAATTTATTATTAAAGAACTCAAAAATCGCCTATGAATGGAATTATTTTCATAAAAATATATCAACATGCTTAAAATAAAATTATATCAACATATTTCGTTCCCATATAGGTAAAATCCTAAAGAACTCAGATCACTGAGTAAAATCCAAAAATATCTAAAAGAACAGAAGGCGAGAAATACATTTCAAAGAGTAGAGAACATTTTATCATCTGCACGTCCCTTGAACTTGAGTCTGTTCAACTTGAAACAGCAAGCGTGAACCGAATAAAATTAGCCCAAATATGCTGCCAATGGTATTCTAGGGATTCCATCTTTTGATTTCGTGCAAAAACATGATCCAAAGAATTCTGACGTCATGCTCTTGCGTGTAATTCTTATCACGCGAGCTACGTGAGAAATACTGAGATTTGATTGTTCCAATTCCACTCGGTCTTTAGGGAACACTATTATTTACGCATAGCAATTTTAGATACCAATTCATGCTGAAATTGTTACAAACAGTTTATTTATTCACGTCTGTGAATGTAATCAATTCCACTTTAATATTTTCTCTTATATATACACTCTTTTGCAAAAAAAAAAAAACGAAAAAAAAAAAACGATGCACCATGAAGAAAGTGAGTGTTTTTATTGAAATTAAATATGCGTACAGCTCATACACAGGTAATGAAATGATTACAAAATCAAGGCCGCAGGATCCATTAATGGTTAGCAATTGCACATTGAATTTTCAAATCAGTAATTGGTGAAACCCCCCTTGGCGCCAATGCATGCTTATATACGTCTAGGTAAGGAGTGATAAAGTTTCCTAATGTCATCCTGCGATACATTCAGCCGGGCATTCCTCAATTGTTGCTCCATGTCTGCTAATTTCGAAGTGCCTGAATCTGGCGGCCTAGCATGTCCCATACATGTTCGATTGACGAAAGGTCTGGTGACCTTGCTGGCCAAAGAACAGTATCAACAGCACGGAGACAGTCCACAGATATGTGAGCCGTATGTGGCGTTTCATTATCTTGTTAGAAAATGGCACAAGAATGACGTACCATGAAGGGTAACGCAAACGACCGCAGGATTTCATCAACATATCGTTGAGCTGTTAAAGTTGTACGCAGGATGACTAAGGGCGACCTTCTGTTGTAAGAGATAGTACCCCACCATAACACCAAGGGTAATGGCTGTGTGCCTATGTAAAACAAAGATTGGGACCGCTGGCCCTGGCGCCTCCACACCCGATGGTCATCAGCTGAAAGACTGAAGCGTGACTCATCGCCGAACACTATGTGATGCCAGTCTACTGGCAGCCATGATGCTCGGCTACAACACCACTCCTAACGACTCTGTCGATGTTGTGGGGTTATGGGCAGACGTCTTAAAGGTCGCCGTGAGCGTAACCCCACCTCAGCAAGCCCCAGGAGATGGTGGAAGTTACCACGAGTGGTATGGAAGAGGCTGCAGAATA
This sequence comes from Amaurobius ferox, assembly GCA_951213105.1. Taxonomy (NCBI): domain Eukaryota; kingdom Metazoa; phylum Arthropoda; class Arachnida; order Araneae; family Amaurobiidae; genus Amaurobius; species Amaurobius ferox. The sequence goes on along the minus strand of OX578133.1, from coordinate 152,069,137 downwards.
TTGGAACGTAGACAATGATACCGTTGGGCCAGTTCGGGCCTGTCGTACAATCATCCGATCTTGCCTCGCTTTCGTTCACTTTGACTTTTCAGAGTCTTCATTCCGCCAATGAGTTCCTCTTAGCAACCATTGCTGCCAGCACTTTTGCACAGCAGTGTTCGTTCGGTACAGATGACGGCCTATTGCTCGGTATGACCGGCCAGCTTCACGCATCTCGACTATACGACCACGTTCGAACTCGTCTAATTGCTTATAAGGTCTTTAGCAACGTCATAACGGCATTATTGGTTGTGTCTTCACGGAACTGCAATGCCGATAACGATCAAAGATAAACCGTCCACATTTTTAACCTGTTTTATAGGATGCTTGTTGTGCAGTAGAATCGCGCGCTATGACCGAAGTTAACACTCATTTGCCTTGCAAATTTAATAATTTACATACTTTGTATAAAGGAATTTACATGCAAAATTTCGAGATAATCGGATTATGTTTCAAAGGTGATATATATATATATATATATATATATATATATATATATATATATATATATATATATATATATATATATATATATATATATATATATATATATATATATATATATATATATATGTATATATATATATATATATATATATATATATATAAATATATGAAGAAGAAAAGTATGTATATATGATCCAACATCACGGGAGAACAGATGAACCGAATTTGATGAAATTTGGTGGGTAGTCTTGAAATAGTCCCACTTAAAATTTAGTCAGTGTTTCGAGTTTCTAACACCAGGGGTTGTAGCGATACTAATGAAAACCAAAACTTTCGTTTGTCTCATTATTACGAGAGAACAGCTTCACCGAATTTAATGACATTTTGTGAATAACTTTGAAATAGTACCCAATAAATTTTGTCCAAGTTTCAAGTTTCTAAGACCAGGGATTGTTGAGATATTAATGGAAAACGAAATTTATTTCTAGGAGTTCTACTCTCTAACTCCATGATTCCCAAAGAAAAAGGTTGGAAATCGTTGGTTTAAAACGTGGTAGTCAATTAAATATTTTAAGTTTTATGGAAGTTTATTGAACGTATTAGTCACTTTTGAAAATCGCAGGTTTAAAATATGAATTTAAATGGAAATTCTATCACCATGGTTTATTTTTCTCAGGCTTACTCAACAAATTTTATTAATTTGAATAATAACTCTCTAAATCAATATAATATATATACATTTATCTATCTCTATATATAAAGAAGAAAAGTATGTATGTATGATCCAATGGATCTGATTGGCCAAAGAGTGGCCAAACAAATAATTTGTTTCCTTACATAACGCAATGAATTTACTTCTTTCACAGTGAAAAAACAATGTATAAGATTCACGGCCGTATATGTTCCGGTGTAATTTTTATCAGAGTTTTTCATTGTAAATCCCGAGCAATGCCGGGTAAATATATATATATATATATATATATATATATATATATATATATATATATATAAATGTATTGCAAAAAAATAAATGTACCCATAAGAAATTGAGTTACAACCGCGAAACTCGGCATGTATGTAACTTTTGAGGAGATATGCAAATGATTAGAATTTCAGAACAAAAAACGGTTTATTAAGAAATGGTGGCAACAAGAGAATGCCATTTTAGATATTAAAAATGCCATTTTAGGCATCTATATAAGGCAGTATTCGGTGTGACATAGATTGAATTAAGTTACCTATGTCTCTCTGCTTAAGATTCTGTCACACATGTTGCAATTGGTCAGTTAATTAATTGGTAATCTGAGAAGGCTGCAATTGCCGTCCCAGCATGTCCCAGACTTGTTCTGTTTGTTATACGTCGGAGAATCTGGATACTCATGAGAGGGTAATATATCCTCGAACATATTGTTGACAAAGTCCTGCAGTATGTGGTCTGGAGTTGTTTTGTTGGTAAATTGGACCTGGGCGTCTTGACAGAATAGGCAGAACAATTGGCTGCAATTGTCTCGTCGATGTACAAACGAGCCGACAAATTGGCTTGAAACACAACTAGAGGAGATCAGCTGTCCCACAAGATTGCTTTCTAAGCTGTCTCACCACGTGTGATGACAGTGTGCCGCTCGACAACAAATAGGGATCGGAACGCGAGTCAGACCTACTCCACACACGTATGCGGTTGTCATTAGCACTGAGAGAGAAACGGGATTCGTCACTGAAGACAACATGCCTCCAATCGGGCGCTGCCTAGGCTAACCGAGATCGGCCCCAATCCAGACTGCTCTACCTATGTTGAGTGGTAGACGCCCTAATGGACACCTACACCTAATCCTAGTTGCTGAAGGGCGTCTCTAAATAGTATCCCTTGATACAGGATGCTTGAAGGATGGCAAATGTCTTCGAATTGCTTATAGCGATGCCATTTGTGTGGACGTAGCTCCCTTCCTGGCTGCACGATCCACTCGATCAGTTTTTTGTCTGGCGCGTTCTGAGGCTCTGCGACGGTTACATATGCCTTCTCTGAATTCCCTGTCGCTAACACCGAGCAACTATAATATTGCTCAGATGAACATATCGACTGATACATCTGTTGGGCAAACCAACTTCCCTTAGGCCTATGACACGACTTCTCTCTAAATCCAACAATGGCTCATAACGCCGTCGAGTACGTCTCAAAGGCACCTTTGTACACAACTTGCAGTATCAAAGCAAAAAATCCAGACCAATTATCCGTGTGAGAGAACACCGATTATTTAAAATACTGCACGATGCGTCGTTCTCATTACCATTGCATGGGCCCTATAATATCATTGGCACTGGCAGTTTGATTTAATCATTTACATAACTTTTAAAACGACATTTGCATGCCGAGTTTCACGACTGTAGTCCACGTATTTATGGGTGCATATATTTTTTTGCAACAGAGTATATATATACACACACACAAATATATATATCATAAGGTAAAAAAATGCAAATATCACAGTAATTAAAAACACAAATATGAAAGATTCGTTCTACAATTTCAGTTCAAACAATGTAAAAAATAACGTTTTCCAATCTTGCCAAAGATTTTAAGATGGAAACTTTGTCATAAGATTTTCGATCGCTAAGGAACCGATTTGTGTGAAAATGTTAAAATATAAAATAACTAAAAAACTAATTTGAAATTAAAAAAAAAATAACGCCGAGGTGTTACCTTTCCGGATCCTTAAGTACCTGTGTACGAAATTCCATGGCCGTGGGACACTTAGATTTCCCCCTTCAAACTGCATACGCACACACAAGCACACAGACTTCTTTCTTTATTAAGATTATTTTTATAACAAGCAATAAAATCCTTAAGTTAATTCTTTTTTATTATTATTTTTTTATTATTTTTATTATTATTTTATTATTACTTTTATTAATTTTTCTGGAATTTGTGCTCACAAATCCCTAAGAACAGAAATTTTTTCATTTCATGCGGCCAGAGAGGGGATGCATTGATAATTAAACTGGAATCACACTCTGTTACCATAAAACTAAAAATTAAGTCAATTTTATATAATTAATATGGCATAGCTTGTTTTCATGCAAAATTAAAAAAAAGTCTGCTAACATTATTATTTAAAAAACGCCACACATATTATGTCTTTCCTTATTTTTATCTATTTTTGAATTAGAAATTGTACTGTATACTTATATATATATATTTTACTCATAAAACTTTAATACTCGTAAAATATAATATGAAATTATTTAGTGCTAAGCTCTTTTTTAACTTATGATTAAATTTTTTTAATTATGATTTTAAACAACCAAACATTTAGCATATTATAATTGTCTATGTACAGTTTAATACCACTTAGAGTTAAAGTTTGCAAGATTTTCAATGTTTCTTAAAATATCAAATTCTCGCACACGTTAAACGTACGTTACTTGAAATTATTTATCCTCAGAGATTAACTTTTAAAAAAAATGAAGTTTTTCAAAGGTTTTAAGAATAAATTTAAAATCTGAAATAGTAAAGCATATTCCATATTTCCTGCACCCACCGATAAAGGAATCGTAAATGGTATAACATTTCGTGTTAGAACGGTTCTAATCATTCTTCTCACGTATTTTAAAATATTTGGTGACTTTCTCCAAGATTTCAGTATACAGTGATTCTTAAGCGATTTTTTATCCATATCTAGAAAATGTAATTGTAAGTCTTTATAATATTTATTCTTCCTGGGATATTTCTTTTAAAACATTTCCCGTGAAAGCTACTTTAGCTAATAAGAAGTCGTTGGAAAGAGAGAAGAAAGAAAATATTCGATCGCACGGCCATTAGTGCATTCTTTTAGAAACTGAACACCGAGTTCAGATTTTATTTCCTTTTCCCTCTCTGAAATTACTTTGGCAAATAAATGTGCTTCTGTTGTACGATTCTTTTTCACAATGACTTTGATTATATCAACATTTTCTAGTTAGTTAATTAAAAGTCACATTTTAAAATGTAAAATACACTGAATAATTTCATAAATAAAAAAGTGTATCCAACATGTTTCATATTAGCGAAATAAGATAAAGTAGAAAAACAATAAAATAAATGCATCTTTACAATGTTCAAAGTATTTACTTCGAATACAGTAACGATGCAGGGCATTTTTGTAACTTTTCCCACCGTTAATAAATTCTTAGAGTTTTAGATTTTAGTTAAGCCATTTCAGCTCTTCGTTAAAGAACGTTTCAAAAACGTAAAATAGTGCTCAACTGATCAACCATCACTATTCGTGAAGCACAGTTTCACTGCCATTGCCGCTCGTCAGCACGGTTCAGATGATGAGATAATCAGTAAGTACAAAACTCTTTATAAAGCAAGGATATAATTTCTACATCCTGTTATGAGAGGGATGTTGCTTTATAATCCTGGGCGGTTAAAAATTTGTTAACACTTTACCAAACTAAAGTATTGCCTTCCATCGTTACTGAATTCAGAACACTTTTACTGGAAAACTCTTAACATTCTTTCTTTATGCAGTTTTGTCTTCAGTGATCACCCCTTTGCCTGCAACGTGCTGACAAGCAACAATAACCCTTACATGGCCCAAGTGTGGGGATAGATGACCAGCACTGCCTTCCTTTCATTTAGTCACGTCTCAGCATACAATGCGCTAACTGAAACCCTAAAATATAGAACACCAAAAGATAACATAATTTTAAAGCTACAGCGTCTGATACATTTTTTGCTATTTTCGTTTATTTGTTGTATTTCCGGTTCATTTCCAACAATTTCACGGATTTTTTACAATCAAATGGTTATACTCTGTCGCCAAATATTGCATAATTAATTGCAGAGTTCATATACATCCGTTTTGCAGTATGTGTTGTATATATATATATATACATTCCAAGATAAAAAAATCGATGCATCCCGCAAAATAATCCGATAGTAATGAAACTTCACATGCAAACACCTTTCGACCGAATATGTAAATGATCAAAAATTCGCAGCCAGTGAATGAATATTTGGAACTACAGCGCATTGAAACCGAGTACCATGGTGGTGTATATAAGGAGCGATCCTCGCTTTCAGGAACAAAACGTGCAGTGGATTTCATTTGCGTTTACGTACCGTGATTGTAACAATGACTCTCCGGCAAATTTGAGGCCACTACGAGCATATGAAGGAGTTTGAAAGAGAGCGTGAGGTCGGATTGCATGACGCTGGATTGGCACACTGACGAATCGCTCGGCATTTGGGTAGGAGCGATGCAGAAATTAGACGATGTTGGCAGGAACGGGCCCGGAATGGCAAATCTCAGCGGGCAGCGAATGGGCTAGAGCGACTACAGAACGGGAAGATAGCGATTGTCAGAGCAGCTGTGACAGCATGAAATTCGTCGTCATCAACCATCCAACTTGTGGCAAACACGGAAGTGACCACCCGGACCATTAATAGAAGACTACGGGAGTTGAATCTATACTCGCGGCGTCCATTACGCCGCCTACCACTGACCAGTATGCACCGTCAATAGCGATTGCAATGGTGACGGGCCGGATCAACGTGGAATTGTTCGGATTGGGAACGAATTGTTTTCAGTGATGAGTCCCGTTTCGAACTGAGGCCAAACGACCAGCGCAGACGTGTCTGGAGACAGCCCGGACATCGTCAGGACATTCTACAACCCGCTGTATTACCATTCCTTTCGCGACACCCTGTGTTAACTTTTCAGCAAGATAATGCCAGGCTACACTCGGCACGCCTCTCTATTGATTGTCTGCGTGCTTACGACACACTTCTTTGACCAGCCATATTCCTAGATCTCTCGCCTATTGAGCACATTTGGGCTGAGATGGAGCGTCGCCTGTGTAATGTCGGGATTCGAACCCCGCATTACTTTTGTATAAAGTGTATAAACTCATTATCTATTTCAAGTAATCTAATTTATTTAAAGCTTTTTAACTATTTAATTCTGGTTGAACCCCCCCCCAGTCATTTATTTATGTAATTGATATATTTTAGAAATATTTAACACGTTAAGCCACAATCTAAATCCATTTTTAAAAGTATTATTTCAAACGTGCGAACATTCAGAGTTCCTTTTTCTTCCGTTGAATTCGAGGTCATTTTGGCTGGCGGAAAGGAAGTGCCAAGTTTGCGATGTATTTGTTTCTGCTGGGATAAATAATATGTAGAGGTGGTGGCTTTGAGTCGCGACGAAAGAAGGGGTTCCCCCTTTTTGCTGGCGTGACTTGGAGACATCTGGTATTGATGGTGTGAGAAGAATTTTGACGATTTGGATTTAAAAATGATAGCTCTCTCTGCGTCCGCGAGGTGGACATAAATACTCGGGATATTTTTTCCTCGCGCTCAATTTCTTCCCATTTGACTGCTTGACTACTCTACGACAGTCGGCCTCGATAATTTCGATGCTCACGACGGACTCGGGAACTTGGCCGCCAGTGCCGGTTCTTTGAGATCCGTGAGTGATTGCTGTCTGGGGAATTGTGGCTATGAGACGTCCGGATGATCCGAGTCCCTACCGGATTGAAGACTACCATCGTCACTGCTTTCGGCTTCCCGGATGACCCGAGGCCCATCCTTGGTCCGACTCCGTGCCTTACAAAGCCGGGTTGTGCTGGTTGATTGTTTCCGTGTGAAGTCCATGAGCGTCGAGCCTGTCCGGACCATGTGACCGTCTGGCATCGCTGGTGTGCCGGACCCGTTTTTATATGGAGCGAGTGTTACTCGCTAGAATCTCCGCTGGTCTGTTTGAAGACCGCCTTCGTCAACGTGGCTCGAGATAAGCCTTTGAATTGTAGACTGTGATTTTTACCAACCGATGAAGATTCAGTTGAAGGTGAGCCTAACTTCAAATGCATCAAATGTCGGCTCGCAAGTATTATTACATTTGTTTATTTAATGGAACAGAAATTGATCATTCTATTTCGAATGTACTTCGAATGCTCGCCACTGTTCTTTTGACCATACCTCCTTAATTTATAAAGTGTATAATTATTTAATGTTTTGCCACTCTGATTTAGTACATTTGATTTTTGCGGCTCTGAAGCCTGTGGCGTTTGAATAAGGTCATTTGCGCCTGAGTCCAGTGACGTGCTGATAAAGATTCAGCCTATGTGTTTTGATAACTTCATGCATAACTTTAATAAATGATGATTTATTTTAACTTCTAACATTCTGAGTGTTTATTTAGATTTTACTATGATTTTATTTTATTTAATATTTTGCTGAAGATGAAGAAGTTCCTTAAAGGTAAGGGTTTTAGTTTCAATGTTTTTAAGTGTTTTGTTTCTTCTGTGTTTTTCGGGCAGGTCATCTTGGAGATTTACTTCTCCGTACAGGGAGGTGAACCTAAGTGGTTATTTGCGGCCTTTTCGATCATGGGTTTGTTATGGTGCTGGTGCTTGTGTCTTCCAAATTCCAAATTTAAGGAGGTTACGTTCCGCGCTATTACACCTGCGACCATCCCAGAATGTAAACGAATTAGTTCGTCAATTGGAGACCATTTGGAACGGCATCCCTCATAACATCATCCGGCAGCTTTATGCATGAGTGTCACGACGGGTAACAGCTTGTATCAAGGTTGGGCCAACGCCATATTGACGTGCATATTTTATGTAGATCTTTCAGTGCAATAAATCAACAAATTTTTCTGAAATTCTAATCATTTCTTTTCCTGTACATCCACATTACACGTACCAAATTTTGTTTCATTTGGTTAATTCTTTCTTGGTGCGTCGATTTTTTTGTCTTAGAGTGTATATATATATATATATATATATATATATATAGGTGTGTGTGTGTGTGTGTGTGTGTGTGTCTGAACCAACCGTTTTTCTTTTCAATAGCATCTGCATATCGGCCTTTCTATGTTGAAGTGTGTGTTTGTCTATCATTGAATCTGTAGGCAGAATATTATTCCTCGCATAGAGAGAAGGTCTTCGATTGTTTTCGTCTTTTTTGTTATCAACCATTGAAAAATTATTGTAAATATAAATACATTAGGTTGAAAGTTAAAGAAATAGTCATTTGTTCTTGATAAGTTGAATCATTTTTTGATCTAGAAAAAGAAGGCCTAAAAATTAATTATAATAAATTATGTACATTTAGTCAATAAATTATGTACTGTATAAATAAACTGTGTACTGTATAAATAAACTATGTACCGTATAAATTATTTACTATATAAAAAAAATTATGTATATATTTTACTATAAATGACATATATATGAGTATTATTATTATATGCTATTTTTAATTAGACGTTTCTGAGATTATTCTTAAAATCTTTGGCATTTACGCTTGTACAGGATTTACTAGTACTTATAATGAGACTTCCATGAGATTTAAAATTTGAGCGATCATTAATATTATCAAAAAATGAATAAGATATAATTCTCAGAAAATGTGCTTGAAATCTAAATTTTTCAACACATGACTTTACCTAAAGCTTAACAAATTTAGATATCGTTTGAAAACAGCAACATAATTAGAGTTTTTTTATTACTATTTAATCACCCTGAAATGTATTAGGTGTTTATTGCAACTGATTAAAATAGGCACATCAAAAGTCTGATGTTTTTCTGCGAGATATAGTAATGAAAAGTTCAAATTATATTTTAGTTCTCCAACAATATCTAAATTTGTTAATCTTTAAGAAAAATCGTAAATTGAACAAGTTAGATATTTGTCACATTTTCTGTCAATTATATTGCATTTCTTTTATTGAAACTCACGATCACGAAAAGTACCATAATTAGAGAAGAACATTTATTACCACTTTATACAATATACAAAAAATAATTTCTGCGCATTAATGAAGTTTTTGCATGTTTCAAAAATCAGTATCGTTTGCTTATTACTCACTTTTCTACAATAGCTTGACTGGTGGTTTCTAGTGGGTCCATAGGGATATGTTGAGTCCCGGTTAACTATACTTAACCTTAATTAAGTGGGTACTGACTAAACTTGGAATGCAAACCACACAGACATAAATGTCATAAATTTCGCTTGTATTTTTTCCTCCATTCTTAATCATGAGTCTATGTTTCCACCAACATAATCAAGATTTTTTCTAATAGCTGACTAAAATTTTTTATTCTGAAAGTGTGCATATGCGTGTATAGTTATATGTACGTACAATTATACATGTGGGAAAATAATATGAATATTTATCGTTGTAGTTAGTTTTTATGCCAGAATACAGCGAGCATGCCATTTTTAGGGCAAATATTTAGAAAAGATAGCCAGATTATAATATTAAAACGAACTTGGATAAAATTATATCTAGTTTTACAGCGCACGTATCTTCCAGGCTTGATTTTTACAAAAGGGAACATATTTTTATGTAAAATGTATGGTATTTTTGACAAAATATTTAAAGATTTTTTTTCTTTAATTGCAATGGCTGGGCACTACTGATATAATCGATTTGATTACACGCTAATGGCCAAAACAGAAATACGAACGAATTATTTTACATGTTTTACCAAAGGAAGCGGATCCTAGTCTACCCTTTGGACCTTAAGGGCGGTTCGAAAGGTAGATAAAAGGGATCCTTTGGATTATTATTTGAACCTATTATTGGACTATTAATTGGATTATCATTGTGAATGTTTCTGCATTACTAACAGCAATCTCTATAAAAACCTTTTAAAAATCTATTTACTTAGAGAATTAAAGTTAAACTCGATTAAAAGAGAGCATTTTCTAAATTTCTTCACTCAAAACAGATTATGTAAGAAAATTATGATTTTCGAGAAAAACTCTTGTTCATTCAAATTTGAAATATGTGGTAGAGAATCAATATCTAAATAGTCTCACTAATATTCAATTTATGGATATTTATTACAGTCACTATATGAACATTTATTTACATTGTTTCGCATGTGTATGATCATATTGTACATTTATAAGCATAAAGGCAATTATATTTAAAAACACATCTATCGACACATCTATCATCTATCCACATCTACTAAGATGCTTCGCAATAAGAAAGTTTTAACAATTATACAACTTAGAATATTCATATGAAAGTTGTTTTAATGAATTCAGCATTTCAAATATTGAATTCTTAACAGATTTGTAGTTCGATGAATTTGTTTCCGGATATGGCATATTGATATTACACTTCGTTTTATGTTCACAATCGAGAAGTTCATGATATAAATTTTAGAAAACTCCTCAAACAAAATTGTGTCCATCCAGAACCATCTAGAAAAAAATGTACTTGGTGGTATCCAGCAATATCTTATATCCCCTCCCAAAGGTCTTGAACAGAAAATTTTAATATGACAAATAATACAACGCCTTAGTACTTCCTTGAAGAAAGAATGAATAAAAAATTGTTCTTATGTCTGCAAGAAAATTTCAATGTCCTACAGAGAAAATTGGTTACTTCCTTCAAGAAAATACAAGCAAGTTGCATTCTCACAAGCTGCGGTTATACTATATTCACTGTGATGCCAAATAATATACGCAACTTTTCATAAATTATACGCATTCATTATTCCTTAAATTGAACAGTAGTATAACTATCTTGATATAATCATTATTAGAGGGTGCTTTTAAAGTCTGAAATTGATCTAAAGAGCTCTAAAAAACCTTAAGAAGAATCTAAAACGCTCTAAAAAAATTGTGTGCTGCAGAACAAAACCGGCCGACGTATATAAGTCGCTTTACTAAGAGGGCAATTTAAAAATATTTTAGTCTGTTTCTCTGATATGATTAGCTATCAATCATCACAGAGATTTCCGAACTTGCTGCTAATCAGAGTATTGGCTACTCTGTATTGGAGAGATAGCTCTAAGAAGAGAAAAACCAGTCCATCAATGCCGCACTGGGAATATAATTCCAAAATTCAGCACTGTTCAATTTTGTTTAGTCATACTCTTCTTACATTCGCTGGCAAAACGCAAAAATAAACGTAAACTACAAAATGAATGTTGTAATAAAGGACGAGCCACTGAGGTTAAGGATTAATATTTTCCTATATAATGCAAAATAAACCTAGTATTGGCGTTGATAAGATGCTTATTCAAGAGAGTCTCTGTATAACGATTTAAATAAATTATTGTTACTTGGAGTAACTTCAATCCGTCTGAATAACAAAATAACAAGACCTACCCAAACATTACGACAATATGCAATAAATGCACTTGTGAAATTTGTTAGTAAAATACACAAATTGTTTCAAGAAATGTTAAATGGTAAAAAAAAAAGAATTCAGATCATGGTGTTACTTAGAAAGCGCGTATTAGCTAGAATAAAACTGTATCAACTTAATTAAAGTAGTGTGAAACATTTAAAAATAGTTTTTCTTCCGCGTATATGTTTTTGCATGAAAAATTATTGCACTGATTCCCTTACTTACCTTATTATGAAATATTTATATATTATGCATTGAACTGATTGAGTGAGGGAGTGAATGGAGAGATGATGTATCAAAATTATTGAGCACTCCCACTGTAGCTATAATTTTGGTTTGAGTGTCATCTGATTCGTCTCAGATTCGAGACGGCAAAAGGAAAAATAAAAAATTCCAAAGTTTTAAATTAGTGGTGACGGTGTAAAGGAATGATAAAAAAAAACCAATACCGCTTTGCTTAATTATTGAGCACATCCACTCTAAGTTGAATCTTGGTTTTTGATCTCATTCGGTCCGTCTCAGCTTCCAAATCATCGGGAAAATCCAATATTTTGAAAAATTGAATTAGAGGGGACGATGAAAAGGAATAATTCAAATATTCAAAATCACTTTTTCAAATGATAGAGCACTGGAACCGGGATATCAGGTTTGGTCTGATTCGATCCGTCTCAGCTTTTAGATGAACGAAGAAATATAAAAATTTCAAAAATTTGGATTAGAGGTGATGATAGAAAAGTTTTTCAAAACACTTACACCATTTTGCTCTTCCAAATCAATAAGCACACAATTTGATATCATTTCGCTGCTAACAATTAAAACTGGCTCTCAACAACTTTGATTAAGTGCGCAGGTGCAGCATTTAATGACAACTAGCCGTTGAGAACGTGCGAAGCATGGGTGAAATGGATAGCAAATATATACGTATACATCTTTTATGTTAGTAATATATCTTCGTAAGTCAACTTTAACTAATCTATCAAAGAAATTAGACATACACCAGAATTACACAAGTTTCCCTTATATTGATATATACATAAATTCTAAAACCGCTTATAGATCACATCGGTTGAATAATATACACTATGAAGCTTTGTATGCATGTAGTTAAATTTCAAACTAGAACTGTGTAGCATTATTTGCATTCCATTGATTACGTTGCTAAGATTCCTAAACATTCAAACACGCCTTAACAGCAATTTAACAATGACATAGAGTTAATGTCGTGACGCTAGTCAGAATTTCCGTTTAAATGATATGAATAGCTGTGATATGACAATTATTCGAATATAAGGCTAATTTTTTCATATTTATGAATTATGTTTGTGAAATAATAAATTATAATTTAATTATATCTACTGTGGAACAGTAAAAGTGACCTACATATTTGAATGAATTTCCACAGTTAAATGAAGTTGCAGTATTTTCAGAATCGAATAGTTTTGTACTATTTGTAAAATGTAGTATATAATAACGTTTATGATGTAATAATATTTAGTATGTAATGATGTTTAGGATGTAATAATTCAATTTTGCTATAATATATTATAAATGCGTTTTCTGTTTCCGGTTATATTTGTGCAAAGTATGAGAAATGAGTATGAAACGGTATTATAATATATTTTGAAACTACTCTTTAATAGGTGATAATTTTGATACAGCATATTATAGGATTTTGATATAATTTCTCACTTGAAAACATGAACACTTTTAATACTTAACGTTTTGATGCTGTGTTTGAATACTTGTTTGATTATCAGTCTGGATTGTATTCTTTTTTTTTTCAGAAAAGATTATAGCTCTAGTGTGATTTTGCATGGTATTTCCATTATTACTACAACCGAACAATACCTCTGTGGTAACGACGCTGCAGTATCTTGGGATTTTAAACAGCAGATTATGATATCGAACCGTTTTGCGTCACACAGAATCCACATTGTGTGCGTTCTTTATCTTTACAATTATCCTAGAATCCAATTTAAATAGCCACCGTTTCTGTTTGAAACTGTCCATGAAAAGCAACCCTCCTTTGTTGGCATGGCCGCATCTAGTACTTGCTTGATAAATGTGTCCACACACCTTACTATTAAGTTTGTTCCGCAATCAATATAATATTAATTTGTGTCAATATATTATTGATGCACACTCCCGTGTGGAAACGCACTAAAGCTATGTTTTATATATGTTTTAGATATAAAAACTACAACTTGAATGAGTTCAAGGAAGTAAAATAAATTAAACGCAAGATTTTAAAGGTAATTAATAATTATGCTTTTCTTGCTCATACTAAATTTTTATTTTGCACTCAACATTTTTTGGTTTGGAAGACTTTCTAAAAGTTTTCAAATACTCATTTTAATATATAAATTCTTACGATCGTATGGATTTACATAGTTTAAAATAGTTCTAGATGTCAATAAGTGAAAACACTTTGTGCAAAAGATAAGAAAAACTAGAGCAATGTATTTAAGCACAAATAAAATAATAATGTAGTATACAACTGTTTCGAGGACACGCTGGATCCTCTTTGATAATGCAAGATACTTTATTAGTGCAAATAACTTTTGTCCTTACTTCAAGTGGAGAAAAAAAGTTCCTTCCAGTTATTTCAAATTCTGAGACTCGTTGGGAATAGAATCACCGACACGTCGGCGTTCTACCCAATCGAGCGAAAACCTATGATCTTCTCTTTTTGATAATTACATTAATAAGTCTCCCTTTTATTTATTTTCCGTTGACCTATTTTTATGAATAGGAGGTTAAAGCGCATCATTGTTATGCTCCAGGTACTCATTTTACTTCTGTACTCTAGGTACTCCTAAACGTATCGTGACCAGTCAAATGACCGGTTGTAAACTTTTGATTAGAAATTTCGCATATAATGTTATCGCTTTCTCTCATTTAACTTCGTGATCTTTTCTATTAAATGCATACAATCAATTTTTCAATATTTATATTTCTTGTTCTTGTGTTTATATGATAAAAATACGTAGTTTACCGTTACCTACCACGAACGATCATTTGGTCGGGAAGAAATTTATTGCCTTATAAGGTTATCGGGTCAGAAAATGTAATGTACATGCACATTCCACATATTTTCATCAGTTTCCTGCACATTTATGCAAGGACTGTTACGTAGTAAGTTCAATTTAAAATAATTATGTTTTAAAATTTCAATAAGGTGCGTAAAATTTCAAGTTACAAAAAAGGTGACAAAAACTAAAAAGTATAACTAGTTAGTTTATATTTTGTTTTTACAGTGTTACTCTACTTCTTCGTGCTGAAAAAATGTCGAAACATTCCAGACACACCAAGTTCTTAGAAGAAATAAATAACTTAGGCGAAGAGTTTTCGGAAATTAATGAAGGTGAACTTGCTAAAATTGAGGTTATATTATTTGAAAATGATAATGATCTATTAGACACTTATGCCTACAGATACCGACGATGAGCCTACAGATGCCGACATATGAGTCTACAGATACCGAGATACCGTTTTTTATGAAGAATGGATGGATTTATAATGTCACCCTTAGACTTTAAAAGATTTGGATTTAATATAAAAGTAAACTTTACATACCTTCCACCTGGCTTGAGACAGGCTATGGCAGCATTAGTGGGTGTTGTTGTTGAGACCCAGACCGTCCGACCTACCAGAAAGGTGTAAGGTAACTGTATGGACGGCCGGGAAGTACCACCCAATTTAGACCGGAACCCAGTGGGGGAGGCATCCACAGGGACCGTACCCTCCTTCCCCTACCACCAACCTCTCGGAAGGACTTACGGACCCACATGTTTAACGTGATCGTACTCCGCATGAACACGGCGGCATTTGTGGTAGCGTGCAAATCTAGCGCGCAAACCACGGGGATACCGCACCCGAGATGGCCAACAGCACACGGTGTTCCGAGGTGGTCACCCACCAAGTACTAACCGCGCCCGATGCTGCTTGACTTCGGTGATCTAACGAGAACCGGTGTTTTCAGCACGGTACGGCCGTTGGCCAGTATTAGTGGGTGTAAAGCACCCGAAGGAAGATAAAATTAATCCATTGTTAAATCTTTCATATCTTCTTTCACATTAACTTGATTTAAAGTTTTTTTCAATTTCGATTTTCCAATACTTTCTTCTATTGATATTAAATTATTACTTATACGCCTCTTTTTTAAATCTCTTCGTTTCTCGTATGAGTTACGTAATTTATCTTTTACATTTATTAAATCTGTTTGAGCTAATGAACCAACAGTATTTTTTTCCATTGATTTTAAAAAAGATTCGAATCGTGCATTTATTTTTTCATCATCCGTTTTCGGATTCGATTCTGCTTTGAGGTTGTTTATCACAAAGCGAACCCTTTATATAGACTGAGCTCTTATGAGTCAGAAGATGAGTCAGAAGATGAGTCATCACAACCCCGCGAAGCGGTGTTTGTCCCACTTCGCGGTGTCGAAAAATATTTATGTTCCATGCTGCGGGAAAAATTCCCACTTGCCGGGGTTAATAAATGACCTCAGACTTTTTCAACGATGTTGAAATCGTTGCATCGACTGATATTTCAGATAATGAAGATTTGTATTATACAGTTGCACATAATCATAAGGTGAAATTAATCTCTTCAGAAGAAGTATATTTTTATGTTATAGACTATGAGAGTTCAAAACAAATATATAATAGTAGAGTTTGTTATTTTAATCAATTAAAAAGGAGGTATAATATTTCTCAAGAAGTTGAGGATATGTTTTTAAAATTTTTAGATTTTATGTATTATGAGAAATCAGTATTCTTCCCTAAATAAAATGTTAGGGACACGACAACAACAACAACATGAGAAATCAGTTAACTATTATTATTTTATGAAAAAGATTTGTGATATTTTTAATATTGAAAATAAAATAAAGATCCAAAGACTTTGTTCTAAAGTCAAAAAGAAATATGAAAAAATCTGGAATGAATTTCAAAAAATGTTTCCTAATAAATGGAGCTAACAAAAAAGTGCATTCACTGTTAGACTATGAAATCAGTAAATGAGTTTTATATATATCATAGAAATGGAAATATTTATTTCCAAAGTCATTGTAAATGTTGTGATTCCATAATCAAATATAAAAAATTTAAATGTGAATGTGGTATGCAATATACCTATACACACAAAAAGAGACATTTAAAAGTATTTATCATAGTAAGCATCTTCCTGGGAAAAAAATTTCAAAAAATGTTTCCTAATAAATGGAGCTCACCTTAAAGTCAAAGACTATTAATGAACTTAGAAAAGGAGTAAAACTATTGAATATTAAACAACCTAATCGCTGTAAGAAAAATAATTTAATTAGATTATTAATTAAATATATCAGAAAAACAGGTGAATATAAACCTGTTTTAGTAGAATTATTAAATTTAGATATATCAAAATACTTAGAAAAAAAGAAAAAAATATTTATTGAAAAACCACAAAAACGTAA
Source organism: Amaurobius ferox (assembly GCA_951213105.1). NCBI lineage: Eukaryota > Metazoa > Arthropoda > Arachnida > Araneae > Amaurobiidae > Amaurobius > Amaurobius ferox. The sequence goes on along the minus strand of OX578133.1, from coordinate 152,052,055 downwards.
TAAAATTAAGAAAATTTTTGATTCTTTTAATTTGAAATTTGATAATAAGGTATTTAAGCCAAAAGAAGAAAAAAAGATTAAAACAGAAGTGAATCTTAAAGAATTATTTACTCCTGATCTTACAGAATAATTGAAACAATTTATTAATGAACCTAAAAATAGGCGTAAACTTAAGAATATATTTGATTATTTTGGTTTGAAATATAAAGATGGAGAATTGGTAAAAAAGAAAGAAAAGATAGTAGAAAAAATAGAAGTTAATCTTGAAGATTTATTTAAACCTGATTATGAAATTGTTCAAATTAGTCAAAAATATATTAAAAAATATAACACATATAGGTATATTTATAAAATTGCAAAAATCAATGAACTTAGACCTGTACAATATCATAATATTTTAAAGGATTTATTTAGAAAAGCTATTGGTATAGTAGAAGGAAAAGTAGATATTATAGTACACAATCCTGCATTAAGTCAACCTTTTCATCCTAAAATGATGACAACTAGAGAGGCTTATGATACCTATTTAGATGTTTTAACACATAAAATTGAATACAAAGAATTAAATATTAAAGAATGTACATTCGATTTTCATGTCATAGAATTACCACACGGAGGAAAACATCTAAAAATTCTCAAAGATGATGATATTGTAAACAAAAAGAGTATTTGTCAAAATAAAAATAACAATAATATATGTTTATCTAGATCTATTGTAGTTGCTCTATCTATACAAAATCCTGAACTTTTATGCGAAAAATTAAACTATAAAAAACTAACTAAAAATGACATTCTATATATTAAAAAAGGAAGAATATTACAAAAACGTTAGCTGAAAAATTACATGAAATGTGTGAAATTCCTATAGATATTTGTAATTTAGAGCATGTAAAAATATTTGAAGAATTCTTAAATATACAAATTACTATATTTTGTAGAGAAAATTTTAATGAAAGAATATACAGTGGTACTTATAAAACTACTTGTATTTACATTTTAAAAAATAGAAATCACTTTGATGTGATTACATCTGTTACAGGATTTTTAGGAAAAAACAATTATTGTGATTTCTGTGAGTTATAAAAGAAGCGATCAGCATAAATGTCTATTAAAATGTGATAGATGTTTTAGTAAAGAAAGTAATTGCGAAGGTAATGATATCATGTGTAATGAATATTTTCGAAGTTTTAAAGGCGAAAACTGTTTTGAAAATCATAAAAATAAATTAAATAAATTGTCTGTTTGGGAAAGACTATGGAAATGTTTAAAATGTAAGAGAAATATCAACAGAGATAAAAGAACACCTGAAGATCATAAATGTGGAGAGAGAGAATGTAAAAATTGTAGACAATGCGTCTCAAAAAATCATAGGTGTTATATGAAAACAAAAAAAGCTAAGGGTAGTACATATAAAAATATTTGTTCTACTCAAGAATGGTGTAATATATGTCAAAAACATGGATTTCCTGAAAATTATATGTATGGTAGTATGTGTGAAAACAAATGTAATTTCAAAAGTAATGACAGATATAATTGGGGTGATGCATGTAAATATTCAGGATTTACACAAAAATAGATGTTTTTTGACGTTGAAACAAATCAAGAGACTGGAAATCATGAAGTCAATTTAATTATAAATCAAGAATTTTATGGAGAAGAAAACATATTTAAGAATGAAAACGACTATTGTAAGTGGCTATTTGATAAGAAACATGCAGGTTATACCGTATTAGCTCATTATGGGAAAGGTTTTGACTTTCAATTTATATCTAAATACTGTTTTAAAAATAAAATTAAAGTTTTTACAATCTATCAAGGAAATAAACTCATTTATATGCATGCAAACAAATATAATATAAGGTTTATATAGATTCTATTAATTTTACATTGATTCCATTAAGAAAATTTCCTAAAACGTTTGGATTAACAGAATTAGCAAAAGGATATTTTCCTCATTTGTTTAACACTATTAAAAATCAAACTTATATAGGAAAATATCCTGAAAAATACTATTATGGGTATGATACTATGACTTTAGAAGATAGAGCATTGTTTAATAAATGGTACAAATCTGTAAAAAATGAAATCTTTAATTTTCAAAAAGAAATTATAAAATACTGTAGGTCTGATGTAGATATTTTAAGAAAAGGTTGTTTGGAATTAAGAAGATTATTTTTAGAAATAACTAATATTGATCCTTTTAAATATGTTACTTTAGCTGGTGTTTGTATGGCTATAAATTCTTAAAACGGAATACAATAGCTATAGATGAAGAGACCATCAAACAAGATCAATACAGTAAAAAATCAATTGCTTGGTTAGATTATTTATCTCAAAAACATAAAATAAATATACAGCATGCTTTAAATGGAGGAGAGAAAAAAATAAAATTAGACAATAAAACTTATAAAGTAGATGGTTTTTACAATAATACTGTATATCAATTTCAGGGTTGTCATTGGCATGGATGTAATTGTTGTTTCAGAAAATCTACTTTAAATAAACAAAATCAAATATGTATGACAGATTTATATGAAAAAACAAAAAAGATAAATAATAAGATAAAAGATGCAGGATATGAGTTAATTGAAATATGGGAATGTGATTTCGATAATGATAAAGAAATTAAAAAATATATGAAAAAAGAATGGAAAAGAAATTTCATAGAACCATTAAATCCTAGAGATGCCTTCTATGGGGGTAGATGTGAACCAACCAAATTAAAATATGAAATGAAAAATAAAGAGAAAGGTCGATATATTGATGTATGTTCACTCTATCCGACTGTAAATTATTTTGATTATTATCTAATTGGACATCCTAAAAAGATCTATAATCCTGAAAAATATGGTGAAAATTGGTTTGGGATGATACAGTGTAAAGTACTTCCTCTTAGAAAATTATATCATCCTGTATTACCTTATAAAGAAGAACTCTAATATTTAGTTTGTGTAAATCATGTTCAAAAACTATTAAATGCTACCATTATAAAACAGATACTGAAAAGAAAAAATGTAAAAAGTGTTATGAAATGAGAAATAAATTATGTAATCATACAGATGATGAAAGAAGCTTTATAGGTACTTGGACAACGGATGAAGTCAATTTAGCTATAGAAAGAGGATATAAAATTTTAAATATATAAAGTTTGGCATTTTGAAAAGAAAACAGATAAACTATTCAAAGAGTATGTCAAAATGTTTTTAAAAATTAAATTAGAAACAGATGATAAATTAAAAAAAACAAAAGATTTTAAAAATAAAAAAAATTATGAAACATACATTAATACTTATAAAAATATTGTCAAAGATAAATTAAATATTGATTTAGGTGAAATAAAAGAAAATTCAGGAATGAGATTTATAGCCAAAATCTGTTTAAATTCATTATGGGGTGAGTTTGGACAAAGAAATAATATGAAACAAACTGAATATGTAATAGAGTTGGAAGATTTTTATAGAATTATATTGAATGATGAAATTAAAGATTTGAATATGATATTTTTAAATGATGATTGTGTACAAATGGATTATAAGATGAAAGATGAATATACCAAGAATAACTTTAATACGAATATTTATATAGCAGCTTTTATAACTAGTTCCGCTAGAATAAGATTATATAAAATGCTTGATAAACTAGGAGATAAAGTAATGTATTATGATACAGATAGTATCATTTATATTGATGATGGTACTAATAAAGAAAAACAGGTTGTATGTTGGGAGAATGGACAGATGAATTAGGAGAAGATAAATATATGACAACATGGATTTCTGGAGCCAGTAAAGATTATGGTTATATTCTCAATGATGGATCTGTAAAAGGAAAAGTAAAAGAATTTAAGATGAGTTACGAGAGTGAAACTAAGCTCAGTTTCGATGAAAGAATGAAAACAATAACAGGTGAAACTGAACATATAGATGTAGAAATAAATCAGTTTCAAATACAAAAAGATAGAAATATTAAAGTGCATAAAACGAATAAAAGATGCATGTTTGGATATGATAAAAGAAGAATTTTAGATAATTTTGATACTGTACCATTTGGTTATTAATATTTATAAAAAATGTTTACTAATAAATGGATGAGTGTTTAGATGATATTCGAGCTTTAAATTTTACAAATTCTGAAGAAATTTACTATATGACTTATCTTTGTAAAGAATTGTATGATAAATATGATCATACTATTAAACTATTATCAGAAAGTTTTCAAAGGTTGACTGAATTAATTGAAAAAGAAGAAAATGAAGATATTAAATTGAATAGATTAGGAGTTTTATATGTTATTTCAAAGAACTTATTCTATTATGATTAGCAGGGTGAATTTATATTTATAAAAAATGTTTACTAATAAATGGAAGAGTTCAATAGAATTAGAGGTTATCCCAAAACGTTTAAATTAAATGATTTAAATCCTGGGGAATATGATCTGATATCATTGAGAAAAATTAATACTAAATATGGAGCTTCAGTAATCGTAAAGTTAGATGTGGAAGTTGAAGAAAAAGAGTATTACCTTGCGAATAAACATGGGAAAACTTTCTGATGTATCAATAAATAAAATCAATAAAGGTAGATATATATTTAAGTATTCGGGTATGATTGATGATAAATACGAATATGAATTAGAGAAAGCTTAACCATCCTCCTTTTTCATGCATTTTTAATTAAAATCTCTATAATTCAGTGGGGGTGCGTCACCCCCCACTATAAAATTATCATCTCTTTTTTATTAAACATACGTTTTGTAATTCATAATGATTTTATTCATATTTTTATAATTCTTTTTAACTTTATAAAAATTTTTTAGATTTAGTTAAAAATTTTGAGTTTTATCTATTAAATAAATGGGGGGGTCTCAACCCCACCCTTTAAAAACAGGGTATTTTTAATATATTAGAGGGTTCATTTGGAGGTTTTCACGCATTTATTTTATATAATTCACTGTGAAATCATACTTTTAATATGTCTAGCTTTTTAACTAAAAAAAGTTCAGTAATTCACTGTTTATAGGTACACATTTTTAATATATTATTAATAATATATTATTAATTTTTTAATATATTTAATATATTATCTATATCATCAACAGAGGCACAGAAATAAATGACTTTCTTTTTAGATTAAGAAATGTGGGATATGTAAAATATTTTACATATAATCCATTGGGGGCGCGGTAGCCCATTGGTTAGCGCGCTGGAGTTGCACTCGGTAGGCCCGGGTTCGATTCCAGCCACTGCCAAAACTGCCGCCGTGTTCATGCGGAGTACGATCACGTTAAACATGTGGGTCCGAAAGTCCTTCCGAGAGGTTGGTGGTAGGGGAAGGAGGGTACGGTCCCTGTGGATGCCTCCCCCACTGGGTTCCGGTCAAAATTGGGTGGCACTTCCCGACCGTCCAAACAGTTACCTTACACCTTTCTAGTAGGTCGGACGGTCTGGGTTTCAACAACATTATATAATCCATTAAACAGTAATACTTACTCCGTAATTTCTCATCATTACGGAGAGAAGTTACTTGTGTAATAGTTTGCATTACAGTAGATACTTATATACTTGTATAACAGTTTTGTATTTGTACGATTAACAATTCGCCAATACTCATATATAAAAAAAGCTCTTTTCTCTGTATGTTCATAACGATTGGCAATAAATTTGCCGAACATGGCGACTAATACAGCAAACTATTGCCAAATTGGCGATATGTCGCCTCAGTTTGTCAAAACTAGTCGAAATTACAAAAATGACACTACATTAATGGCAATGGTAGTAGATTGATGAATTAATTATTAAAATGTTTTAATGCATGGGCTATATTACTTAATACGAATGCTATCAATATAGATAATTGCCAATTTAGAGTTGCGCGAATTATAAGTTAATTGGATACTTCAAAATAGTTTTACATGTTATTATCTGGAAAAGGGCCAAGCTACAATTAAACGTTAAAAACGTTGTGCCGTGGATAACATGTGTTCATTGTGTTAGAAGGAAATTAATTGTATTATATGGGGAAGCTCTGTGCTGCTCACAACAAAACTTTTGTTTATGACATCGAAACTGGGTGCTTGCAATTGAAATGTTTGAAATCTTTGCTCAATTTGATATTAGACGGTCCCTTATGAAAAATTTTCTAAATCTAAAGATGATGCTTTTCCTTTTCGAATAATATCTTTGAATTTTCTCTACGATGAACAATAGGAAGGATAGAGAGAGGAAGTTTTCTTCCAGCAGCTCTATCTATGTGTTGATTATGATATAATAATCTATATAAATATCGACATTTAACATTTTCTTGTTCAGCAAAAAATATAAGTAAATATTTTCTCTTGAAATATTTAGAATAATATCTTTAATAATGGCAGTTTAATTAAATAACATTAAAATAATTTTGCAATTACAGAAGTACAAATATTTTAATTACACAAATTAGCACAGACATATTTGATGTAACAGCACATTTCTTTTACTACATTCATGATGCTGCATCAACTGTTGTAATAATTAGTATTGAAATTAATATAAAATTTTCAGAAAACAGAAGTATTCAATAAAAATAAATTATAAATAATTTTAAAATTTAGATAAATTACTCAAAAACTAACATTTACCTCATTAAGATCACACTAAAATAAAAATATTGAACAGTTTTTGATTTAAAATTAGGTAAAAATCCTTATTTATTCGTAAATAATTTCTTAAATAATATCTTAAATAATTTCACTAATTTGTCATATATATTGTGTTGATAAAAATGATTAAAATTAAAGTTATAAAAATGAAAATGGAATTGCAGCAAAAATACATATTTCCATTCCAGAGCCATTTTATATTTTATAGAATAATTTAATTTTTATAAAAATATTTCTATAAATATATTTAAAGATTTTTTTTCATTTAAAGAAATTTATATTGTATACATTTTCATTCAATAAAAGAATCTAGTTCATGCAACTTTTTTTTCAGTTAACGTAATTTTTGTTTAATCAGATTTTAAGAATTGATCCAGAAAAATTGGACTAAAGTCATGCCAATTATCAATGATATCAGTCAATTTCTTATAAATTAATAATGATAAAATAGAAAATGAAAAAGAAGTATGAAAATTTTCACTTTGAAAGATCTGAAATCCTACATTAAATTTAATGTATTTATTGAATATCAAATTAGATATATTTATTGTGTTTTACAAATTATTATCTAAATAGATTATCAGTTTTTCTTTTCACCGGATTTTAATTTTTTCGCAAAAACATGTTTTTAAAACTAATTAGTATAACTAAAAATTTACTAAAACCATTTTTGAATACAAATAAATGCGATTTTATTTTGTTTTGGATTCTTTTAATATATATTTCGTATTATATTATAGTATTATGACATTTAATCACTTACATTTTATGACGTTTAATCACGCATTTTTCATAAATATTCATTTTAAAAATATAAATTATATGGTCAAAATCTTAAGAAATAGTTAGTAATTGTGCATCTTTAAATTAAAGGTTAAAAGACTCCAAAACCTTGCTTAAAACTTTTTTTCAATTAAATATTAGTTTTCACTGAACGCTTCAAACCAAAATATATATATATATATACGATAGGTGATTACGATAGGTGACGATAGGTGATTAACTGCAAATACGCCCAAAGTTCACACATAAATATTCGTTTAAGATATGTAAAAATCTTTGGAGCCGAATTTGGTACGCAAAAATTTATTTGAACGTGATTCTTGGTGAATCCACATTTAAGTTGATCACATTAAATTTCAATATATAATTATTTAAAAAAATGAGGAGAATGTATGAAGGGTATTCTAGAATATTTTATAATTAATATTACCTTAATAGGTCGTGTAACTCTGAATGTAATTTCAAGAACATGAATAAAATTAAAATTTTCTACGTTTGTGTAGATTTTATTACGTATCACATAAATTTTATACTATTATCAAATTAACAAAGAGAACAAACAGATGAAGGGTGCTATAGACCATTTGTTAGTTAAAATTATTTCGACGTCATATGCCTTTATAAATGAATTCCAAAAGTAAGAATAAAATTAAAATATTCTACTACAGTGTAAATTTTAATAATATATACCACATAAATGTTATACTATTATTGAATTAATAGAAAGAACGTATGTAGGGTATTGTAGAACATTTTTTAATTAAAAGTTATATTAATATATCTTGTTATAACATTTTCAAGTACTGTAGAGAGAGAGAGAGACTGTTAATTAAGAGTATTTCAATATCACCAGCCATTATAAATTACTTCCATAAGTAAGAATACAATTGGAATATTCTACGGCAGTATAAATTTTAATACTTTATACCACATACATTTTATATCATCATTGAATGAATAAGTAAAACTGGTGTAGGGTATTGGAAAATATTTCCAAATGAAAGTTATTTTGAAATCACCGGGCAAAATAAATATAATTCCATGAATAAGAATGAAATTACATTTTTCTACAGCAATGTACATTTTAATAATATAGATCACATAAATGTTACATCATTATTAAATTAATAAGACAAACGGATGTTTGTTACTGCAGGCTACTTGTTAGTAAAAGATATTTCAATATTATCCGTTTTTATAGACGTAATTTCAGGAATAACAATAAAATTGGAATATTCTACAATAGTTACAAAATTTGAATAATATGTACCCCATAAATGTTATATCATTCATAAACAGAAAGGACCGTTAATGCAAATCACTCATTGTCATATGTCATTTAATACTGGCTGAGACGCAGACTTAACTTCATAACTATATTCTGTCGTATACCGCGAACAGTATCGCAAACATGCTTGAAACAGAATTTCTATTTTTCGTTAACTTTGCAATTATATCTCATTACAATATATCATATATAACATTTATTTACTTAAACATTTAATACATCTAAATAAAGTACTTATGATATTTATTTTGTAAAAATGTATACAAATATATAAATCTGCTAAATGGTGTTACACTTGACTCTTATTTCATTCTTTTGCATTCTGTGTACAGTAAAAAATATCAATTGTACAATTTTATTATATATTCAAGATGCTGCGTGTCCATTAATAAGAAATATGGAACTATATGTAAATATGTATTTTAACAAATATATTTCTGAAGTAACACATATATAACTTTTATGTGCTTATAATGAGCTTTAAGATTTCAAATTTTACGTATGATCTTATCTCGGCGTTTTGAATTCTTAAAAAATTGAAATTTTCACACGCAGAAACGATTTTAGTTATATTTTCTACTTTTATGAAATTTTAGAAAGGACTATTTTATGCCATCCACAAATCATTTTCTGTACTTTTAGATTTTTTTATTTTATTTTTTAAATACGCTTAATAAAGAATTGTATAAAAATGTTTAAAAAATATTAAAAAAAAAAACAATAAAAATTTTGTATGGGGTCATATTATTCTATCTAAACATTCTATGCTTATTCTAAAAAATATATCTTTAATATAAATACCGAAATTACGTATATTTTCAAATACATTGATTGATATTGCTAGATATTTTCAAATGAATTTTTAATATTTTTATTTTCTCAATAAGTTAGAGTGCATACGTATTTTATAAAAAGCATAAAAATTTTTGCATTATATGATAAATTTCTTCAGCAATTAAAACGTTTATTTTTTACACCATAAATCCTAAATCTGAATAAATGAGTAAATAGCAATTCATTTCTTTCTTATCGTGTCAATATATTTCATCGCAGTAAAAATAAGTCAATTATATAATAAAATTTCCGGCATGAGATACAAAATGATCTTTGACTAAAAGACTGTTTTGTATTAATGAATATTTTGCGGCATACAGTAAAACAGATATTATACGAATTACTGCAAAAAATAATACTACAGATTTTAGATAATACATATTTTAATTTTTTAAATATCATTTAAAATTAATTGTGTTCAAATATTTTTAAATTATCATGGTATAAAAGTACTAAATAATACGAGGAAAAACTTTAATCACATGTGAAATAGCCCTAATTATATTCACGTATTGAATGTATAATTGATAATACCACAAAAAGTTATTTACCATATGAAATTTTTTGTAATGTTCACGAAGTTGATTTATTTATAAAAATTATATTCTGCTGTGTAATATTTTTTTTACATCATAAAAGTTAAATAAAATAATTGGTGCGAATTCGAATATAATATTTTAGTCATTTATTTTGTTCATTGCAAAAATAATTGAATGCACAAATGATTTTAATTTTATTGATATTAAATTTTAAACAAATAAATGATTTTAACAATTTTATAGTTTAATATATTTATTTAAAGACTGTTAAAGAGGTTATCATTTATTTACATAAAATTTATATAACATTTTTCTAAATATTTTATATGTTTCAAACTTTTTCAGATGAACATTTTCGAAGAAAAGTGATATGTTTAGGAACATGTTCATTGTTCTAAACATATCAAAACAAGTAAAATAATGTTATTTAAAAACTATGAACCAATGTTAATACATCCAATAGTACTGTATGGTTTAATGATTTTTATTGAAGCTCATTAGGAACGGATAATTGTTGACAATGTTACAAGTAAGAAAAACTTTATGTGATCCAATTCAGCATTATGCAGCAGTCTCGCTTTGAGTGCTGTAGACAGATATTCATGGCTCTCTAATTCCAGTAGAAGCGTTTCTGTGACATCTTAGCTCATATATAAATTGTTATCATGTATTCAAAATAATCCATGTACAGTATTAACATGTCATTTAAAAAATAATATTAACATACACATGACAAATTTATAATTATGAAAACACGCAGAATCGTGAATTTAAACAGTAGCATTCTTCAAAAAATATTTTTCAGGAACATTTTGAAATCCACCAGTATCAATCTGTTGTACTATAGTTTCTCTTTCCTCATTATATAAAGCATCATATCCCCGATTTTATTACGATACCATTCAGAGTCATATACACAAAATCTATCACTCTGTAGAAAACATAATTCTGTTTTGAACTGGTTCTATTGCTTCCTAAAAAGTAAGTTGCAGTCTAATGTAACAGTGAAGGCTATGCCATGGTTGTATACAAACATTTCTTTCGATAAAAACCGTGAGGTCTATTTAGCACATGATAAAAAACACTAGTCTGACAGTAGAAGTTTGTCCTTGTACAGTCTAACTTTGAAATTTTCACTGTTGATATATAAAAATATCCCACTTCCAAACAATTTCACAATGTTATATGATAGATGAAGTAAACAGGTTAGAATCAAAAGCTCCCAAAGATACTGGGAACATGTAAGTTTGAATATCAATGCATAATATACCATTTGGAGATAAATGTATAATGCACCAAGAAAAAGACAATTTATTCAGTAGTTGAATACGGCTCCAATAGTTGTTCTATAGATAATTGTCCGGGATAACTCATGTAATACTTTGGACTGTGGCCGGACTGAAATAAAGAAAAAGTATTATTAATTTTTTAAGCACATTTCATTTGCCATTCGATATAATAAAGATAATATTGTACACTACATTTCATTTATTTCATAAAGAGGAATAGAAGAACAAAGAGTGAAAATGTTATGCATTGATTAAAGTTATTTTGTTAAAAAACTTAAATTGTGAATGCAATAATTCTTGATGTTAAGTTTAAGTTTTCAATTCAAAGTTCTTAGAAACATGAAATGCAGACTAGCAATATTTGCTGAACTTTAGACTTTCTTTCAATTAAATATTAGAATTGGCTGAAACCGGGAATCTGCTTATTCAGATGATTAGCTAAGGTATTCTGATCCCCCCTATACCATATCAAGTAATACCTTTCATGTTCTTTAATGCTTAAACCTTCTTAAATAGTTTTTGCGAAAGAAACTCAAAACTGAGTTATCCGTCTTTTCTGCAACTGACATACTCCGTCGCCTTAAAAGTGAAATTAGAGTGAAATATAGCCAATCATTTTGATAAAATTCTTAAATTAGGAAAGAGTGAATCTTACCTTATTCTCAGTAATATCCGATATCAGTAATACCAAAGTCAGACAGATTCAAATGAAGGATAGGAAACATCCCTACACAGAATTTCACATTCTGCGATTTCTGATTAATGTTGGGATGTACTACTTTTCTCATCCTGAATAACTTGAAATGAGTGAACTTATGTAGATATTTTTATAGTGTGTTCACATTATATTCATGTATAAGCAGGGGCGTATTTAAGAGGATTTGATGGGTAAAATCTCACGAAATAAGAAAAAATTCAAATGATTTCTATACACCCATGTAACAAAAACAATCAACTCAATCTCCATTCAGTTTGTGTTTCTGGAGATCCTGAGCTAAAAAAGAAAACCCCGTCCCCCCACCCCAATAATAAAAAAAAAATTAAAATGGAAATACGTAAGGAGCTTTAGAAACTAAGGATTCAAAAAGAAGTGCCCCAGGTTACTGTTGTTGTTGTTGAGACCCAGACCGTCCGACCTACCAGAAAGGTGTAAGGTAACGCCCCGGTTACTGTGTCACTGCAATAAGGAGAAAAATTCTCTTACCACAGTAAAACACGAAGTTTTCAAATTTGGAAAAATCCCAGTTCCTGAAGCCAGTAGAAGTATGGAGCCTGTAGAAAATTGGAACAGACAGAAGAAAGAGAAGAAGCGAAGATCAAAAGCCAGTTACTTAGACTTGATGTTTGCATGGGTCTAATTTTAAAAGTTTTCCCGGCCCGACCCGAAAATAATAAGATTTGTCACAGTCTGAGCCCGAGAATTTTCCAAAATAATTCACCCAAGATCAGACAGAATTTGTTTTACAATACATTAAAGTCTGCTGCCTTGTATGAGGAACAAAAGTTGTCATTTAACGAATTAAACTCAAGTCATATTACATAGAGTTATATTAAATATACATATCAAGAATGGGCATTACTATAAAGTGAGTTTTTACTATTTAATATTTTATTACACTAATAACCTGAAAAACACTACTAAATTATATAAATACCCAGTATATTTAGTTAATGGTATAGTGAAAAGGTTTAGGTTGGCTAAGCTTTCTTAAACTCTTCCTCCTTATTATCAATTTATAGCTTCATCATTATATTGCTCTTATTCTTACATATCATTGTAATTCACTTTTAGTTCCTTCTCATTTCTTTAAACTTGTTTTATTTTTTGGTGGTTTTTCCTACTTTTTCTTCTTATTGGCAGCATTGATTTTAAATTCCTACGATTGACAACACAGATTTTTATCTCTTACTTGTGGCAACGGTTGAATTGATATTTTTGCATCAGCGTATTGTGCTTTGTATCACATTGCTTTATTTCTCTGATAATTATAAAGTGTCATTCAATGTCAATTTTTCAAGTTTTTATAGTTGTCGGTTGAGTAATTGGAAATTAACGTTGCTTACTATCTCCGATTTTAGAAACAAGCTTACTTATTGGTTAATTTAGATAGATATTCAACCTTGATGACGAATCTATTCTATATTAATCTCCATTATGCCTAACGCTGTTTCACTTTTATAGGCATGATTGCTTTGTTTTATTTTTCCATTTTTGAATTGTCATCATTTTTATTTGTTGTTTATTCATTTATTTCTATATACTTGACATTGTTTCAGTCTGATACTTCCCTTATTTTTTGCGCCTTTTAATATTTGGGAATTAGAAAATCAAGGTGCTCACTTTCCCGAATTTCATTTGTTTGTAGTTATAGCTTATTAGTAATTATTTGATTCTTATTCTGTTCGATACTGTCTTAACTTATTTTTGGCCTTTACTAAATGTTACAATTTATCTCTATTATTTCTTTGGATTACCATAACTATTTTTATTATATATATATATATATATATATATATATATATATATATATATATATATATATTTACACAGCACAAGAACAGGACTGGCACGAAAAATCGAAATAAACCTTTATTAAAGACATAACAAATGTATAGCAGCGCTGAAGAGTCCCCTTTTAAACAGTTATCGGTGAAAGTGAGAAAACATTTTGTGATCGTGAACACGGCTGTTGGGGAAGCGGCCTCGGTAAAGCCTTTAGGCTTCCCTGCCATTTCTTTTGGCAAGACCGTACACAAAATGCATGTCCGCCTTCTCCACATTGGTATACTGATACATTACAAGTCGGCAATGACTTAACATGCGAAAACCACCGCTTTTATATGCGTGCCTGAAAGAGCCATCTAGCGTCCCCTGGAGCGTAACTGCTTTACTTGCGACCACGCATTCTATGATGAAAAGTGTTTGTATCGGTTTGTTCTATCACCCCTGAAAGTTTGTTTCATTAGTTTTGAAACACCCTGTATATATACATATATATATATATATATATATATATACGTCAAAGTTTTACACAATTTATAGTACAGATTATTAAATAACAAATCTAAAAACAAATAGTATGGAAACGGTGAATACCATAGAAAAAATAACAGAAAAGTTACATTACAGACGTTACGACTTCTGAGATTTATTCAATAACATTATGATAAAAGACCTATATCAGATAACAATAGATCTTCATCATAAATGCAGTTTGCAGAAATTTACTGAAATGAATAAGCATAGGACACTTGTTGGACTGGTTCTAAATGAAACAGTGCTGTACAACGGAGGGGAATTTTATAAACAAATTAGAGGAATACCGATGGGCGTAATTGCTCATCGGCGTTGGCAGACTTATATTTGAACTGTTATGAGAATGGAACTCATCTGTTGAAGGAGATGTTGTACTTAAGATTTGTTGATGACATTATCGTTGGCACAAAAGATCATAACTAGGTATTGGATTTCGGTTTCTATCCGAGTTCATTTAAATTGGTTAAAACATCTATGAGTGAAAACGGGAGCCTGAATATTTTAGACGTATGTATTATGTCAAACGAAAATAAAACTTCCTACCTTATATATGATAGGTGTACAGCTTTCGATTTTGACGTAAACTTTATTACTTCTTGGGAAACTTGTTTAAGTAAAGCTGTCTTCCGCAATATAATTGTCAATCAACTTTTAAGAAACAAAAGGTTAAACTATCGAAGTTGCAATAGAATTCAACAGGATGAAAGGTATTTGAACGATACTCGGAAAAAGAGTTATCCGGTTGGCTTATTGAACGTAATTGAGTCATCTTTTTACAGTAAAACTGTAACCGTTGTCTATTTCGGTCACGGAAATATTTAAGTTGATGACATGGTACTATATATATTAAGGATTTGTGTCATATTAAGCATACATTTTCTTTAGGGAGTAACTTGAGGTTTTGTTTATGCGAATTCTTGTGTTGTGTTTCAACGATCATGGTCTTTTCGTTTCCAAATAGATTTTCTTGGGTATAATGGCCTAGACACAAAATTATACTGGCATCCGAGAGTGTGGCTATCCCGTAAAGCATGTTGAACCGGGATGAGGGGATCCCCCCCCCCCGGTCAATTTTTGATACTTTTCTTTTTCTTGATTTTTTCCTATGTTTCATATTTGATTTTCAGATTTGGAACTTACCTTTTGGATTATATATATATATATATATATATATATATATATATATATATATATATATACGATCACAGACAAAGAAAGTTGCGCACCAAGAAGAAAACATGGTACAACCGCGAAATGATGTAAATAACTAGAGTGAGGGCTGATATACAAATGATCCCAGTCTGGTGTGATTGCGCATGACCATACACCCCTTGAGTGGCGCTGCAAGCATGAGCCAGCGGCCTTATAAACCGGAGTGTAGTCGACACCCCATCAAAGCGAGAAGCTTCGGCCGACGCAAGCACGAGTACGGAGTGAAAATAATTGTGGGTAGATGCCAGAAACTTCGATATACGCAACTGCTGGACTTCGAGAGAGGCCTGATCATCGGGTTGAAAACCTCAAGGTGGTCAGCGCGCCGGATAGCCCGTCACGTGGATCGTTTTGACTATACCGTCCGATGGTGTTGGGAACACTGGTTACCGGACGCCACCCAGACACGGAGGACCGGCTCTCGACAGATCAGGCATATCACGAGTTGAGAAGATCGAATAATGGTGCGGCAGGCACGTATAGAACCCACAGCGACCCGATCCGCGATACAGGCACACGTAGCGGCTCCTATGTGCCAACTAACCATATCTAGACGCCTGAAGGAAGCGAATCTGCGACCCCAGCGTCCCTTACATGTGCTGCTGTTAACACGGAACATCAACGGCTCTGGTTGCAGTAGTGTCGGGACAGAGCAACGTGGAACGCAACAGATTGGCGATGTGTGATGTTTAGCGATGAGTACCGCTTCGTTTTGGGGACCCATGATCAGCGTGCCCGGGTGTGGAGGTGCTCTGCACAACGCCATAATCCTAACCTCGTTGTCGAGCGCCACACCAGCCCCACTGCAGGCATCATGGGCTGGGGAGCCATAGCCTACGACAGCCGATCCGCTCTAGTAGTGGTACCTGGAACATTGACGGGACAGCGATACTTGGGTGAGATTCTACGGCCCCATGTGCTCCCATTCGTTGCTGGGATTCCAGGTGCGCAATTCCAGCAGGATAATGCCCGGCCGCACATGGCTCGGCTCGCCCAGGTCTGCCCGAGTCATGGCCAACCACTTCCATGGCCGGCCCGCTCTCCAACCCTGTCATTTGTCGAGCATGTGTGGGACCAGTTGAAACACCAGCTGCGTCGTTGCCGCAATCTTCGGGATTTGGAACGTAACGTCCAACAGGTGTGGACTCGTCTAACGCAGGGCAACATCAGGCGTCTGTTCGACACCATGCCGGACCGTATTTTTGCTTGTATTGCAGCACGAGGCGGTGCGAAGCGCTATTGCGGATGATCGAACTGTACCATAGCTCTCTCTGTACGTGTTCTGCTGCGCTGCTGTTTTGGCCATGTATATCATTCATCTGTATCCTTTCATCAATAAAATTTCAGGTCCATCCTGTGCTTCTTGGTGCGCAACTTTCATTGTTCGTGAGTGTATATATATACATATTTTAAGAATTTTATTTTATTGTATTTTAAATACCAGTGACTTATCTTTTATTGTAAACTAGCAGCGATTACCCGACGTTGCTCGAGATTTACGATGCAAACTCTGATAAAAATTACATAAGACGATTTCATTGAAAGGGAGTGTTTTTTAAATTTGAAAGGATAACTTATTTACGCATTGCTTAAGCACGGTACTTATTTACGATAAAGGTACTTATTTATTAAAGGTACTTATTACGATAAAGGTACTTATTTACGCATTGCTAAAGCACGGCCACTCTTTGGCCAATCAGAATCGTTTCTAATTATTTAGCGCATTGCCTAAGCACAGCCATTCTTTGGCCACTCTTTAGCCCAAAAGTGACTAATACGTTCAATAAACTCCCACAAAACTCAGAGATTTAATTGACTTTCAGGTTTTAAACCAAAGATTTCCAACCTTTTCCGTTGGAAATCGTGGAGCTAGAGAGTAGAACTCCTTGGAAAAAGTTTCGTTTTCCATTAATATCTCGACAACCCCTGGTCTTAGGAACTCGAAACTTGGACTAAATTTATGGGCAGTTATTTTAAAGCTACAAAATGTCATTAAATTCGGTGCAGCTGTTCTCCCATGACGATGAGACAAATGAAAGTTTCGGTTTTCATTGATATTGTAACAACCCCTAGTGTTAGAAACTCTAAAGATGGACTAAATTTTAAGTGGGGCTATTTCAAGACTACCCACTAAATTTCATCACATTCCGATCAGCTGTTCTTCCGTGGTGTTGGATCATACATGCGTACATACATAAATACTTTTCTTCTTTATATACATAGATTGTCTGAAGAGTATATGTGAAATTAAAATAGATTCAACGATAGGCTGGAAAAAATTCCATTATAAATAAAACAGGTACTAAATTGGTCTTAAATACCTGTCTTTCCCTGTTCCATATTATAAAAAGTAAGCAATTAAAAATTGGATTACATTTTGTGAAAATCTGGTAAACATAAGCCTGCAACTATACCAATGATTAAATTATTATTTAAATTATTAAAAATCATATTATTATTATTATATATATATATATATATATATACGTATATATACAGGGTGTTCCAAAAACATTGACCTCGGCTTTATTCCTTAAATATTGATCTTAAACATATATAATGACTTACAAAGTTGCTTGAAAAAGGTACAGCATTTTATGAAATCAATTAAAATTTCAAAGGGAATTAAATTTTAAGAAATACAAAATTTAAATTTTTATTCGGACTCCGTACAAAAACATTTTCAATGGGTAAAATGTGCCCCCATACACTAAAAAGGTGATGTACAAAATTTCAGCATTTTTTCATAAAAAGTCCCAGAGATATGAAAATACACTTTTCGATGCATCGACATGGGTCCTCAGAGGGAACAATCATGTTGGCAGATCGCATTTCAAGGGTCATACACAAATTACGAAAGAAAACAATGATTACATAAATAAATAACAATTTTTCTATTTATTGGTACAAAAGTATCTACACTGTGTAGAAATAATAACTTTATACAAAGATTACAAAGTTTGTTAAAAATGTTTTCCATCCATGCCAATACAGAGTTGCATTCGCCTGATTACAAGCCTATGGTGCATTTCTGCGTTGCGTCATTTGCACTCTTGCTGTAAACATTTACATTTTAATTTGTAATTAAACCCTCACAAAATTTGTTTAAACATATCTCTGGGACTTTTTATGATAAAATGCTGAGATTTTGTACATCACCTTATTAGTGTATGAGGCACATTTTATTCATTGGAAATGTTTATGAACAGGGGCCGTATAAAAATTTAAATTTTGTATTTCTTTAAATTTAATCCCCTGAAAATTTTTATTCATTTCATAAAATTCTGTACCTTTTTCTGATTCCAGGGGAAATCTGGACTCGTCCGTGAACAGGACGTTACACCAATCTGAGACAGTCGAATTGACATGTTGACGACACCATTTTAATCTTGTCCCTCTGGTTTAGGCAGTTAGTGGAACACAAAAACGTATTACACGGGCCTACAGTCCCTTCACGTGGAGCCTTCGGCGCACAGTACTGGCAGATATTGTCTTATCTAGTGCCACTGCAACCATGGATGTAACGGTCGTGGAGGTCGCTCGTCGATTCCGCTTGGCTACTATAACAATATACCGATCATCAGAGGTAGTGGTAACCCTTGGACGACCGGGTACAGGTCTCCTGACAACTGTTTGATTTGTTTGGAATTGTTTCCATAATCGAGAAATTACCGAATGATCAACACCAAAGAAAATAGCGACATCTTTGATTGACTGTTCTGCTTCAATGCGTCCGACAGCACGACAGCGCTCATTATCTGCCATTCGTCTTCTTTTAGCCATAGAAACACGAATATCATACAAAATAATCCTACAAAAATTATAAACACTTCGTATCAACATTTAACCTTTATGTTACGACTCCCAGAATCCAATTTTTCAACTCCAGAAAGGCAAAATAACTGAAAATTTTACCCCTCTAAATAAACACCTTCAATGACTTTGTCTTTTGTTCGTAACTCGTTTCCCCTTTAGTCAGGAGAAACTTGAAGGAAAGGCTGCTGACAATCTTCAAGACACTCCACCGAGTACAATAGGCGTTCTCCTCCTTTCCCAGAAAAATGAGGGTGAAAAAGACTGGTATAGCAGTTGAACCAGCACCGTTCTAGAAAAAGAGATTTTCAGTGATACAACTGTTGTACCGCCGTAAGAAAAAGGTTAAATGCACCTCCTCGCACCCTTCAGAATGCTGGCGTCTTCACTGACTGCCTAATTAGCATATATCCGGACAATCAATCGTGATTGGCTGTAACATACGATAGTTGCATACTGCCATCTACATCTGTAGCGATTTTCAGCCACATAAATTCAAATACGCTTTCTAAAAATGAAAATTTGCATTTCGTGTTTAACTTTTGGAAGTCAGTGTGTATAGTGTCCTTATTCTAAAATATATTCCAACAATAGTTAACTTTTACTATTATTTATTTTATGGAAATACGGAGTTCTCATATGAAAGACTTAAGTTGTTAATAGACGTTTCTAGAATAATCTTCTTATATTTCGAAGTGCAATTATTGATCTCGTAATCTTCTTAAATGTAATCAGCAACGGAATACTCTAGTGAACTGCATTACTGATTACATTCAATTGGATTTTCATATAGTAGATAGAAAAGAAAAGTGATAGAATACTTTTAAATATTTACTTGAAATAATTTTTAAATTAATTTATAGACAATATATATTCTTTCACAGTAACGTAGAAAGACAGACTTCTGCAATAACAATATGTATTTTCATTGAAATTACATATAATGTTAATATGTGGTGTGTTGTTGTTGTTGTTGTTGAGACCCAGACCGTCCGACCTACCAGAAAGGTGTTGAAACCCAGACCGTCCGACCTACCAGAAAGGTGTAAGGTAACTGTTTGTACGGCCGGGAAGTGCCACCCAATTTAGACCGGAACCCAGTTGGGGAGACATCCACAGGGACCGTACCCTCCTTCCCCTACCACCAACCTCTCGGAAGGGAATATGTGGCGTGTGTAATATTTAGATCATACCATTATTCTGAATTGAAAATATATTTTTTAATAAACTGGCAACAAGTATTAAATAAAAGCTGTGAGTGCATCAAAGAGCAAAGCATTGTGTATTACAGTAAAACGTTTAGTGTACTGTTTTCTGTACGCTACAAAAGCCGGGAAGATTTTCATCTATTGTATTTTTATAAGTGGAAGTTTACAACTTCCGCTTATACGCATACAATAGATACAAAAATATCATAGTCTTCTACTGTGACAAATTTTGGCAGAATGAGATGAATATCATATAAAAATTATAATTAATAATATAAAAAAAATTCTGTGGAAATTAGTTCTAATTTAAGTAATAAGTATGATATGGTTAGATATAAGTATAGATAAATAACGATTACATTTAAGTAAAAACTAAATTATGATTAGATTTATGTCATAAGTAAATTCTGGTTAGATTTGACGTAAAAGTAACTTATTCTGTAAGTGAATATTGGTTACATTTAAGTTTGGATTTAACGTTTTTGCAGACTTTAGAACGATTTTTTTGCTTCTAACTATGTAAGCTTCTAACTATGCAAAATAAAAAATTTAAAAAAAATATTGAGAAGCTAAAATGTTCCAAAAAATTGTATTCAATAAATGTGCGTATGGTGCACAAAAAAGAGAAGCCTATCAAGTTTGTTACTTTTTAAATAATATAATTTGAATTTGGATTGAATTATCATTCTTAATTAATAGAGATCGTATATTCGTACATTCGCATCGTAGCTGCAATAACCCACCATTTATTCTTTGTGCGAGTTCCTAAAATATAATTATTAATTAATATACTACACAATGAATTCCACAATTTTAAATTTTAAAATAAACATTGTTTATTGCACATATTATGATTACGATTAACTTATATTAATTTTGTATACACTCTTCATCATCATCATCACTCATCCTGCAGTGGCACATAAGGCCTTCAGCTTGCGTCGGCACCCTGGTCGATCCTGTGCCGCAGTCCTTGCTTCTGACCAGCTTGCCCATCCCATCAAATTCCTCTTTTGTTCTACCAGTCTCCTCCAAGTTAGCTTGGGTCGACCCCGATAACTTTTTCCTTCTTTCCGTTCAAGTAGTAAATGCCACAGTAAGGATGTTATGCTGCGGCATTCTTAAGACCTGCCCAGTCCATTTCCATCTACGGCTTTTTATTTCAATCTCAATTGCTTCCTGTCCAGTACTCTTATAGTGTTAGTAATAACATAAGGCCATCTGTGTTAGTAATAACATAAGGCCAAAATACTCCTCAAAATTTTTCAGACATTTAATCTGCCAGGCATTCAACTTGCTGCATTGGCCCCTTGTTAATTTCCATGTTTCTGTTCCATACAGTAAAAAGCTCTTCACTAAGGAATTAAAAAGGCTGATTTTAATTTTTAAATTAAGATTAGTATCTCTCCATACTTATTTAGTTTTCAAAAACAATTCTGAGCTTTTGCAATTCTTATTTTGATGTCTTCATCTGTTCCACCCTCCTTGTTCACCAGTACACCAAGGTAAGTAAAGCTATCTACATCTTCAATGGATTCATCATCTAATTTTACATTTTCATAAGTTATTTCATTAATTCTTAAGACTTTTGTTTTACTTTTATTGATTCGTGAACCAGTAGTTTTAGCGAACTTATTAAGGCTATTAGTTTGCAGTTGTAGATCACAAAATCTAGAGACCAAAAGAACAATGTCATCTGCAAAATCTAAATCTTCTGAAACTGATGTAAATTTCCACCTAATGCCTCTTTTCTTGTCTTTGATGGTGTTTTTGATGATCCAGTCAACAACTATATTAAATAATAAACCTGACATCACACATCCCTGCTTTACACCTGATTTAATTTGGAAGAGCTCTATCAGTTTTTCATTTACTTCAACACAGCAACTGCTGTTCCGATATAGCTCCCTAATAATGTTAATAATTTTTTGTGGGATTCCATAACTATTAAATATCTTCAACAACACATCTCTGCCAATGGTATCAAATGCTTTTCTGAAATCAATGAAACTTAAATATAGAGGTGTATTATGTTCAATGTTTTGCTCAATGATGTTTCTCAATGTGAAAATATATTGAGTGGTTCCAGCTCTACTTCGAAATCCTGCTTGCTTCTCTCTCAAAAAACCTTCTCAATTTCGTTCTTTAATCTGTTGACCATAACTCTTCCAAAAACTTTAGCTGGAATAGACTTTAAAGTGACACCTCTCCAGTTCTCACAGAAGAAAGATCTCATTTCTTAAGTATTTTAATTATTACTAGCCGAATACCCGTTGAAAATCAATGGTCTTGCAATAAGCAACCCCTGAATAATGTAAATTATTTAATAATTCGCGTTTCACATTTATTCGACAAAACGAATATTCTGGTGTGCAGAACCCCCTAAAGAAGAAAATATTGGGTAACTAAATTTGCGCATTTCTTCCTTTCGAATTATCTACCCGTACTCCACATTAAAGTCTATTTCATCCTGAGGCACCCTATATTATTATTTCTCCTTTGGAACTTTTTTCTGTGAAGCACATCCATAAATGAACATTTTTGAAAAACTCTGTTTGTTTTGTGTTTTTTATCAGATGATTGGCCCATATATCAAATATCAAGCCACTATCACATTTAAAAGGAAGCGTGCCTCATTTATTCGGAAAATCGAACATATTAATGTGCGCACCCCTTAAAGTAGCAAATATTGGAAATCTGAAATCTCACATTTTCTTCCTTTCAAACTACGAGTATCTACCCGTACACCAAATTTGAAGTCGCTATCCTATCGAGAAGCATGTTTTTCTATCACTTCACCTTTCGAACGTTTTTCTGTGTAGCACCCCGTTAAAGTGCATTTTTGTCAAACTGTATTCATCTTTGATTTTTTTGTCAAATGGTTAGCCCATATACTACATTTCAAGTCTCTTTCACCTTGTAAAGGAGGCGTTTTTCATTTGTACGGCAAATCGAACATTTTAGTGAGAGGCACCCCCTACAATAACAAATGTTAGAAAACTGAAATTTCACACTTTCTTCCTTTCCAACTTTTTACCCGTACACCAAATTTGAAGTCTCTATCTCATCGCGAAGCATGCTTTTCTAGCATTTCATCTTTCGAACGTTTTTGTGTGGAGTACCCACCCCCTTAACTATACATTTTTGAAAAACTCTATTCTTTTTGTGATTTCTATCAGATGATTCGCTCATATACCAAATATCAAGCCTCTATCATGTTTTAAAAGGGGACGTTTCTCCTTTTTTCCGAAAATCGAATATTTTGGTGTGCAGCACCCTCTAAAGTAGAAAATATTGATAAACTGAAATTGTACACTTTCTTCCTTTCAAACTATCTACCCTTACACCAAATTTGATATCTCTATCTTATTCCGAAGCATGGTTTTTTATCTATTCACATTTCGAACGTTTTACTCTGGAGCACCCCCTTAAACGAACATTTTTGAAAAACTATATTCGTCTTGGATGTTTCCGTCAAATGATTAGTCCATATACCAAATTTCAAGCCTCTATCAAATTTTAAGGGGGCGTTTCTCATTTATTCTGTAAATCGAACATTTTGGTATGCGGCACCCCCTTAAATAGAAAATATTGGAAATCTGAAATTGTACATTTTCTTCCTTTCGAATGATTTACCCATACGCCAAATTTGAAGTCTCTATCTCTTCTCAAAGCCTGCTTTCCCATCATTTCCCTTTTCGAACGTTTTGGTGTGGGGCACCCCCTCTATAGAACGTTTTTGAAAAATTCGATTTTTCCAGGGGGTTTCGTCGAACGACCGAGCCGTGAACCAAATTGCAAGTCTCTATCTGGAAGTGCCTAAAAAAGCGTGACAGACAGGCACCACAGACGGACAGACGGACACCTGGCAATCTATATAAATAAAAATGAAAATCTGTCTGTCTGTCTGTCTGTCTGTCTGTCCCGTCATCACGGGAGAACGGCTGAACCGAATTTGATGAAATTTTGTGGGTAGCCTAGAAATAGCCCCACTTAAAATTTAGTCTATGGTTGGAATTTCTACGACCAGTGGTTCTCGAGATATTAGTAAAAAACGAAACTTTCGTTTGTCTCATCATCACGAGAGAACGGCTGAACCGAATTTAATGAAATTTTGTGGGTGGCCTTGAAATACCCCCCATGAATTTTGCCCAAGTTTCGAGTTTCTAAGACCAGGGGTTGTCGAGATATTAATGAAAAACGGAACTTTTTTTATAGGAGTTCTACTCTCCAACTCCGCGGTTTATCCAAACGGAAAGGATTAAAATCGTTTGTTTAAAACGTCAAAGGGAATTAAAACTTTATTTTTGAGTTTGATGCAGGATTTTTGCATTAAATAGTCACTATCTGAAAGCATGAATTGTATGAAACATGAATTTAAATGGAAAAATTTACCTCCATGTTTTATATTTCACAAGCTTTTAATCAACGATTAGAAGTATAAAGAAATTAAAATGATTATTTAATTTCGCATTTTATGAGGAAGATTCTATCTTATATCATGTTGCTCGACAAAGGAATGGAACTAAATGTGTTTGTTAATGATTATTATTATTTTTTCGATTTGAATAATAAATAAATGGATATTAAAATATATCATATAAATGAACGGTTTGATTTTTTTTTAATTATATTAATTGCGAACTGCATACCTCACTTTCATGTATTTTAACAAAGAGGTTTTAAGCTTATATATTGTGTTTAGCTAATAAACTTATATTCTGTTTACCCAATAAATTCATTTATCCAATTGTTTAAACAGAAAAAGAGTAGAATGGGTATATCTTCTAATAATATTTTAGTGTTTTCATTTAGTATATACAAACTGGATCACGATATTTTATTCAGATCTGCGAATTTAGAGCTACGAATTTGGCTGGATATCGCTAACTTGGTAACTTTTCTTAAACTTTACCAAATTAGTGGAAATGCCTCCAAATTGATAAAAGTGACGCAAATCAATGAAATTGTTAAAAGAAAGTACTGAAATGGTGTTTCGTTAGCATTTGTCTGTCAGTCCAACCGCCCTACTTGGTAACCCATTTAGCGAATTTTTAAAATGTCACCAAATTGATAAAAATATTTATAAATCCATAAAAATATTTTGAAATTGATAAATTGCCCTAAATAAACGAAATTGAGTTTTTTTTAGAGGATAATATTTTGATGATGGTTCGTCAATTTATCGCCAAGTGGGACTGTCAGTTCAACAGTCCCACTTGGCAATAAATTTGGCGATTTTTTAAAATGTCGCCAAGCCTTCATTAGAGATATTCAGACGATATTTTGACCGCCAATTTATTTGAAGCAAATCATAACATGTCGCTTAACAACGGATTTAAATTTATTGTGTTTATGAGGAAGAAGATTTTTATTAAATCTTTTCCGATTTTAATGATGAAGATATGTATATAAAATAAATTTCATTGCCATCGTATTTTTGACTGGATAA
Source organism: Amaurobius ferox (assembly GCA_951213105.1). NCBI lineage: Eukaryota > Metazoa > Arthropoda > Arachnida > Araneae > Amaurobiidae > Amaurobius > Amaurobius ferox. The sequence goes on along the minus strand of OX578133.1, from coordinate 152,025,964 downwards.
TATCAATTACGATCTTCATGTTTAAACATTATTATTATTGATGTTTTCGGGGATTATTGATTCAGAGATTATTGATATTTTCAATTTCTTATGGCATTGTTTTATTGCGACAAAAATTGTTGAAACTCATATATTGTACGTTGTACGAGTAATCTTCTACAAATGCACGGGTATATTTTCTAATGTAAGAGAATATAAGTAGTACATGTATATTGGCATATATTGGAATTAAGCCTTCCGGTATGAAGATCACGGGGATTATTGATATTTTTAATTTATTAAGTAATCTGTTATATATTGGCAAAAATTTTTCAAACTAAATATTATAATACGGGTAATCTTTTACTAACACTAGGACATATCTTCTGATCTATGACATTATAAGTAGTACGGGTTTATCTTTCCATATAATTTTAGCACTTTCATTTTAGCACATATTGGAATTAATTACTGCCTACTGGTTTAAAGATTACGGATTTATTGATATTTTCAATGTATACATGTAATGTCATAATACAGGTTATATCTTCTAATAGTCGCGTATATAAGTTGTACGGGTCCCATTCAATACGCTATTATTTTGCATATATTGATTCAATTCCATACTTTTTATAAATTTGCTTACAAAAAAGGCGAGGATATTTTATTCTTCAGATCTACCCGTGAAGATAATTTTGTATAGTGAGAACAGAGATCCTGAGGTTTCTTTTTAGGAGCATTGTATTAAATATTTTAACAGAATATTTTGATTAAGCATGTCATTTAGTATACTATAGGAATTTGCACATGATTGTGAATTTTAAGTTTATTTATATTATATACTCCGAAGAACGGGTATGCTGATAGTAGTATATATAGATAGATTGCTTCTTTCCATTCTTCTGGTACTTTCTCAGCTTTACATATAAGATTAAACAGATTTTTCAAATATCTAGTTGTCTCTTCAATATTAACTTTAAGCATTTCTGCAGCTATCATATCATTTCCATAGGCTTTATTTGATTTTAAAGCCTTCAAAACATATTTAATATCGATCAACGAGATTTCCTCTGCAGAAATATTTAAGGTAGGTGGTACATCAAATGTAACCACTAACTGCTCATTAGTGTCAATGTTGAAAGCATTTAGTGTTTTTTCAAAATGTTCTCGCCCATCTTTCCTCAATCTCCACTTCAAGTATACATTCTTAAGGAGGAGAAATTGCACGTGTAAAACCAGGATTTTATATTTGTCCAAAATTATATTTTCGACCTATTATAAAAGCAGATTGGCACATACCTCTGTTTGTCGTGGACACTGAAAAGCAACTCTTGAATATTCATTGATGATTGTCATGGAAACTGAAACATACAATGCTAATCTTTCGCTTCTGTACAATCAATTTTTTCAAACACATTTTTGAACATTCTGGACTCCATGTCCGAAACAAATATTTATACATTCTTTACTCGAATTATTCACAAACGCACACTTAATATCTTTAACTCTAATTGTCGAAAATGCCACCGTTACTGGACGGTCAGACTCTAATTGTCGAATGCCACTGTTAATACTGCTGGACAGTCATTACTTTTCATATCTATTTTTAAATCACAACACTCTTTGCCGGTCATTCTGATTTGACTGCATATATATTGAACTTTTCTGCCTGTTGCCACATCTTTTCGTCTGAGGTCTATATACGCCTCCATATCTCTTATTGGCTTATCTTCAGGGCAATGCAGCAACACTTCTTTATTGGCCATCTTATTAACCAATCTACATGGTTTAAGCCCCAAAGAGATTTCTGATACAACCACACCTGCAATTTATGTGCACCGAATTTGGTGCGGTCATGACCTCCCGGGCCAAGACTGTCGTAAAATGGCGCACACGAGTCTGTGGTTTGTTTTCTTTAGTATATATCATAAATCTTCGTAATATTAAAACTACATAAATGCTTCCTGGTCTCACAAGGCGCAATGAAAATAATTAAGTATTATATTTTAAATAATATTGAAAGTAAAATAATTTAATCTTACCTTATCCTCAATGTTTTCATCTGCTCCCGCTGCTTTAAGCAGTCTATAAAGAGTCCCATTGTCTCTAAGAGCAGTTGCATAATGCAGTGGCGTTCTTCCTTCCTAAAAATAATATAAAATTCACAACATAAATAACATTTTACATTTTGAAATAATAATTTTTTCAAATAACACAAGATGAAATTTAATAGTTGGGATTCAATAAAAATTGTCTTATTTTTATTAAGAATCAGAGAAAAATTTAAATGTTAAATAATTTCTCGTGTGTTATTTAAAATAGTGAACTTAGTGGGTTGTAGGTTCCACTTGAAATATAGAAAGATATAAATCGCTTGAGTTGTTTGCTTAGGGATTATGAGCGTTGGTTGGCCATCCACAGATTAGTGGCTCGATTTATACACTAAGACAAGTCATTTACAGCATTTTCTCATAGAAATCCCTAAAATATTTAAATCAAAATGAGAATGAACAGATGAAGTGAAAATGCATTAATACCAATTGATTGAAATATATTAACCAACATACGGATAAGAAAGATACAAAGTGCCTTAGAGAGATTTTAAAAGAAGAGGATAAAAGGCTTAAAAGTAGTCAAGATATATTACTATTATTCCTCGCCCATTGAAAACATTTGGCGATGAATGTATATTTTTATTTAAACAAGAAAGATTAATCATGCATAAAACATTGATTATGAAAAGTTTTCCAACTGAAATGCGATTTTATTTAAACAACTTTAAAATGCGATACATTCAGCGGTGATATCTTTAAATTATCATAGTACAATAATTGGAAACTCAAAACTTCATCAAAAAGGGCAATACTATAAAATCGCATGTTTCTCTATCTAAGTAAAATCAATGTATATTCTATTCACATCACTTATATTTCAGACTCCAGAGCTAAATAATTTTGCTTTAAAAAATTCAGCAATTCTTATACAATTACTTGTTTTGTTTGCATTTTGCATACGTTAAAATTAGGCTTCGTTGTAGACATAATCACAGTTTAGTGATAATTTAAAATAAAAAATATTATAATTGCGTAAGCACAGAATTTAGAAATACAGATAATATGCTAAAATAAAGCGGTTTTAGGACGGATGCGACACTAAATATAAATACAAGAACGATCAATCAGACATAAAGTATTGATTATAAAGCACTATCCAACTGTAATTTTATTTAAACATCTCTAAAATACGATACATTCAGCGAAAAGGGTGTTTTAATTATCGCAGAACTACAATAATTTATTTTATTTGGAAAACTAAAACGATGGAGGTAAAAGTACATTTTAACTTCATGCTTAAAACTTCATTCAAACTTTATTCAAATGACGTCATCGAAATATAAATCATCTGGCTCTCTATGTAAAAACAGTGAGTATATCATTCATACACTTTTATTCCATACTCCAGAGTTAAATAATTTTGCATGAAAAAAATCAGCAATTTTTATACAACTTATCTTACAATCGCTTGTTTACATTTTACATTTATTGAAGTTGGGCTTCGTAGTGGAAATAATCAAATTTTGATGATTATTTAAACTCAAAAATGAGCAGAATATGGATGCACAAAAAACACGCAAAAATAAAGCGGTTTTAGATAGGATGCAACGCTAAATAAAAATTAAAAAAAATAAAAATCAGGATTTTGACACAAGGTGACTACCATATTTCATTTTGAAGTGGGTCACGTAACCTCTTCATATCATATGAGTGTCATTACTATTTTAATTTTTATTTAAAAAACTACCAAACATATTTTGCTGATATTTTTTTATATATTTTATGGGATAATTTGAATACTCTCTAAAATTTTCGAAGCAACCTGTGAATTTTATCTTTGCTTAAAAAATGTTTGAAAAATTAGGTCCCATAGGGTTCAATGTATTTCATTTTTTCAACCCGGGTTCAATCCAAAACTAATTAGGTGATATTATTTATTCACATTCCCGTAAAACTTTTCTGTTATCAAATATTTTTAATATTATTAAATAAACTTATTCACTGTGTTGTGTAAAACACCAGTTCTTGTTAGATCACTGAAGTCAAGCAGCATCGGGCACGGTTAGTTCTTGGGTGGGTGACCTTCTGGGAACACCGCGTGCTGTTGGCACATTTCGAGCGCGGTAGCCCGGTGGTTTGCGTGCTGGATTTTCACGCTGCCACAACTGCCGCCGTGTTCATGCGGAGTACGATCACGTTAAACATGTGCGTCCGTAAGTCCTTCCGAGAGGTTCGTGGTAGGGGAAGGAGGGTACGGTCCCTGTGGATGCCTCCCCCACTGGGTTCCGGTCTAAATTGGGTGGCACTTCCCGGCCGTCCAAACAGACCTTAACCTTTGTGGTAGATCGGACGGTCTGGGTCTCAACAACAACAACTGTGTTGTGTGAAACTCTTGGATTAAAATTGTGTAGAAAGCCCAGACCACACGACCAACCCAAAGGCTTATGGTAGCTTTCTGTGTGGCCGGTGATTAAAATTGTGTGCAATAATCAAACGATTAATTTTTTCAGTTTGAAATACTAATGCGAAACTGACTGCATAGTTGAAAATGCAAAATTTTATATTAAAAAATGTAGGAATTAAGGAATTCCTAAAGCAAAGAGCAAAAAATATCGTTAAATGCGGATATTGTTGAAAGGGTATGTTGCATTGTAATTGCAATCGGGTTTCCGTTGCAGCAACCAGGACTCTTGACCAGGTTCAGCCCTTTTCCAGCGCTCTGCAACATAAAATAGTCTATGTAACTGCATTGATTGTAAGAAAAGTTGCTGTGTGCCGTAATTTCAAAGAAACTCTTCTTGTTGTCAGTAGAGCTATAGACTATTCCGTGGTGAAAAACTCTAAGAAGGGCTAACCGGTTGAATGATGTTGGACCAGCTCGTCACCCCCCATAGGCATGTTCTATGACTATTGTATTCATTTGAAAGCTATCTGCATATCTAGTCTCTTTGTGTCATGTGGCACATAAGGCCTTCAACTTAAATTCCTGCCGGCCGAGTACAGTCACCCATGTTTTTCTCAGTTCGTCCATCCTAGTCTTATTTCTTTCTTCACTTACCATTTTTTATCAGGTGAATTTCGGCCTTCTTCCTTTTTAAGTCGTCTTCGTCCTCCTTCTATATCCCTCCTTTTCACTTCGGGTTCCAACATAGCGCTACTCTCGAGGACAGGCTCAAAAAATCTCCCATATTCTGCACTTAAATATTTATGCATAGGTTTCATGTTTGATATTTTAAAAAAGTTCAGAATTTGAAATTGTGTTGGGTTAGAAAATATTTAAAATTATTCTTAAGCATTTACTTTGAAAACATATAGTTTCTGTGTATGTTCTTTATATAGTTTTTAAAATTCTGCTCCGTATAGCAAGATTATACAGATTGTTGAATAATATACACTTACCTTTATCTTTTGAATAACGTTTGTTTCCCGCCAGTATTTAGTTAAACTTCTAAAGTTGTATTGACTTTTGCAATCCTCTGTTTAATATATTCATCTATTACCCCATGTTTATTCACATTGGCGCCAAGATATATAAAGCTATCGAAATGTGTTACAGGTGCTTTATTTAGAATGATTTCTCTGTTTATATTTTCATTTATTCTTAGAATCTTCGTTTTGTCTTTCTTTATGTATAAGCTATTAGCCGCGTTAGAAAAGCTTTAGGGAAGAGGGCTTGTTAACCAAATATGTTGAACCAATATTTGTAACCTATTTCCCCATGAGATATCATTCCTCCGAACTTCAATAGATTCCGATGAGATTTTATTTTTGCTGTTGCTGTTATGACCACTCCCCGTTTCTTTGGTGACTCTTCTGGCGTAAATTAACCCGCAAATTCAGCAAAAACAATATTATTTCATGGCGTTCATTAAATTTAGATGACATTAGAGCTATATAATCCAAAAAATCAAGATTTTTGAGTATAGTGAAACTATTTCCATCTGATAACGCGTGTTTTGAATTTGATGGTGTCTCGCATAATCCAACTAATAACTTATTTAAAGAGGAAACTTATTATTCAGCAACCCTGTTTAACTCCAATTTCAGTCCAGATAAAAAAAGGATCCTGTTACACTTCCGTTGATTGCGACACAAATTTATTCTTTTTGTACACCTCTTTCATAATATAAATGTATTTATGTGGGATGCCATAATTGTTTTATATGCACCACGGTTTTTCTTTACAAACTGAGTTAAATACTTTTTAAAATCAATACAATTTAAGTATAACCATGTATTGTACTTTAAACATTGTTCAATAATATTTCTAATCATGAAAATATATTGTAATTATCGAGCTCCATTTGCTTTTTTCTCGATGTTTTTAAAACTTCTTTCTTCAATCTATGAGAATTTTTCCAAATATCTTTGATGATTACTGACAGTGCCTCTCCAATTTTCACATTTATAAAGATCTCTGTTTTGGGTGCCCTTTATGATTACTGTTTTTTTTTTCATTGTTCAGTCTGATTTCTTTAAGGAAGTAATAGAAAGAATTGTATTCGCACAAGCAACAATTTCATTTATTGTGATCGTTACAGTTGTTCTCCAAATTTCATTAAATAATTTATGTAAACTATATGCAGATACTCCTATATCAATTTTTAGAATTTCCACAGAAATGCTGCCATTTCCGATTGCTTTACGCATGTTTAGGGCCTTCAAGGCTTCTGAGACTTCGGTTGACGAATTCTATATTACGGAGTCATTCGAAATCAATGTCACATTTGATGTTTCATCAATTTGTTCATTTATAGATGGAATAGGTTGAACATTTGAAATCTCATTGACGTACCACTGCCATCTCGCTTCAATCTCTTCATCTCTACTCAAAACCTTCCATTCTTTGTTTATAATAGGATCTTCTGGTCCGTTTAACCCGTTTATCTCCTTTACCACTGGATTAAAGGATGCAATTTGCCACATATCAACAGCCTTCTGCATTTCATCAGCTGTACATGTAAAATATGTTTTTTCTACTATTGCTGACTATTTTGCACTTTTATTGCTTCTCTGTATTTTTCTCTATATATTACATAATCTTTCGGATTTAGAATTACTTGCCAAATCTTAATTTTTTTTAAATTTCCATAAGCTTCAAATCTGTATAAGCCATTCCCGATATTTTCCTTCTTTTATTTTTCCAATTATTTCATCTCTAGGTTTGATAAAAATCCTCTTGATCTTTTACTGATTTTAAGCGATATTCTCTACTTTTTCAGTTTTATATAGGGTTTCTCTTTCTAGAACTTCATCAATTAAAAACTAACTATATATTATGAATACACTTACACTGATGAAACAAGAGTTGAGTCTTTGAGCAGTTTCGCGCTCTTTAGAACTACTCACCAAGCCATAGCCAATGCCCTCAATCAAATGAAAAAACTTGGAATATGCCGCCATCTTGTGAAGCTTTGTGAGAGCAGAATGGAATTTAGTCTTACCATGCAGACGGCATCAAATTCCATAAAGACTGAGCTCGAAATGCATTAACTTGCAGAAGAGATATCTAAAGAATAAACCAGCAATTCCTATGTATCTGCTTAATTTCCTACAACTCAGTCATGTTTGAAAATAGACGTTTTAGTATAATTATCAGACTACAAACATTTTCAAATATAAGTACAATTACTTACATTATCTGGCCCATCCATTGTCTCTGGAAAATGAGAAATAATGTAAGTCGAAACATCTGTATGTCCGTGCAAAACTGCTAGATGTAGAGGACTGGCTCCAACATGGTCTCTGCTCAATGCGAACCTCTTTCTTGTTAAAACAGATCGAACCTCCCGCAGTTGACCTTTAGCAACTGCTTCGTGTACTGCACGAATTTTTGCCTGAAATATTAAATATATATTTAATATTTTACTGAAAGAAATTTGATTATGGAATATGATTAGCTGCTATTCGTGTGGCTATTGCACGATATGGATGCGTCACGAAGAATGCATTTTAAATATATATTTAAAAAAGTAAAATTATTATGTTTAATATATTTAAACTTAAATATATTTAAATTAGTATATTTAAACTTAAATATATTTAAATTAATATATTTAAACTTATATATCCTATTTTAACTGTAAAAGAAGTAAATGCATTGCAATAAAGCGAAAATCATGTGCTGGTAGGCATTAAGGCTGTGGTAGGCATTAAGTATTTAAGAATGTATATTGTAACTACAGAATTTAATATTTCAATTTAAAATTTGAATAAATGAATCAAAATTTATTCTCTACATATTTTTTCTAAATAATTTTATACATATCTACCCATTGTACTATATTTGCACAAAAAAATAAATATTACACAATGTATATATTTTTTTAATTCATACTTGCAAATGATAACTTATGATTTTTTACGAAAAAGCAATTCAAGACACACTTGTAAAAAAAATATTTAGTAAGGATCAGTATAGTGCCTTAGTGTAGTGACAGTTTCTACAATTTGAGTAACAAGGAAAGGTTTTGTCACTCCAGATATTTCCTGCAAACAAAACACAAAGAAAGTTCACGGTATGACGGTTATTATTTATTTTCTATTTTAATTCTTGCTTCTGTTTATCATTTTTATTCATATTTCATATCTTACTATTAACGTGGGATAGCTGTAATATGTTTGCATGTATGTGCTTTCTCTCGAATTATGAAGCCAATATTAGACCTATAGCCTCGTGGTTTTTTTATGTAGCTTTTGAGAACAGGATACATTTGAAATATTCGAGAATTCGAAAACTTTAATGGATTTTTATGTTTTCAAAAATCTCTAAATAGGGGGGGGGGGGGTGTCGAACACGTCCAAAAGATCTATCTTCTTCCTCCAATTTTGATATGCAATGTAAAATTTTTCTTAAATTGAGTTAAAGGTGTCTCGAAGGGCCCCCCCCACCACCCCCACTCCCACCCTCACCCCATGAGCCAAACTTTTGAAAAGTCTGTAGTTTCATTTTATACAGATTTTTAAAAGACATATTCCAAATATCTAGGAAAAAGGACTATAAAAAGGGGACTAATTTTTAAAGACCCATTTTTAAAAGCCAACCACAATTTTAGCGCAGCGATTTCCATTTTTTTTAATTGAAGGTAAGAGTTAGAAAATGTTGTTCAAGTGTCTAAAATTAAAATAAAAATGAAAGTTCTTTGTTAAAGAATTTTTTTATTCAGGATACATGAAAAAACGTCTTAAAAAGAGGAAAATGGATACCCATCCCGAAAATCTATCTTCTAATACAATTTTCGTGATAGGATTTCCATATTTTTTAATTACAGCTAAATATATTTTAAATGATCTCATGAGCAAAATTTTGAAAAAGGCCTTTTATTTTATACAGATTTTCAAAGAGTGACGAAATCCCTTGAATATTGCGAAAATGTTGGCTCATACCTGGCCGCAGTGTCGTTCTAGCCACGTCTTCTCTTGGAGGGAAAAAGCTCCGTTTTTTTATTTATTTTATTTTTATTATTATTATTATTATTATTATTTTGCTTACCGGTTACCATGGTTGTGCAAAATGTTGACTAATGTGTGGTTGAATAAGAATATATATATCCCTCCCCCCAGAAGTACGTATATATATATCCCTTTGTTATGTGTCTAGAAAAATTCCGTAACTGGGTGAAATTTATCTTGAACAAAGAGAGTTATCAATTTTTTTTAATGCGGCTACATAGGAAACCCCTATGGTTCTTTTATTTCCCTATGCGATTCTTTAAAATGCAAAATCTTCTGGCGGCAGTTGTATAACAAACGATTTAATTAGTTTGAATGCTAACTATTTTATTTGACAGACGATCTGTCGTTAAACATTATTGTAATTTAAGCCATAAAAAAAAACTAATTGAGTTTGAAAGACCATTTCAGCTGCAGTATTGATGAATTAGAGCCGTTTTATTTCTTTCGTGATTTTATGAGAGGTCAAAATAGAAATTAAATGGAGTACTGGAAATATATAAATCGCATTGTTTATGGAAGATAGTGCAAGTAATTGGTCAAATTTTGCTGAGATTGTTGAAATTGTGATTTAAATTGTATGCGTTATACGGTGGGTTAAAACAGCAGCTAGGTGTTAGAACATAGATGTTACAATTACAGATTTTGATTTCATTGTGTACGGTTGAAAGGGGGATTCAGATTTTGAAATAGAGGGCAGTTGGGTTTCTATATATATTTGGGGGTA
>OX578133.1:151888252-152010752 GCA_951213105.1 Amaurobius ferox | reverse complement strand
TATTTAAAAATAAAACATATTTAAAAATAAACAATTATCATTTTCATAATAATAATTGTTCTATTTCTTATTGTGTAATATCTTTTAAGCATCCCATTTATAATTCTATCAATTTTAGGAATTTATTTAATCGGTTTCATCATTTATTGCCAGTTAAGGATTTGAATGTTACTAAGACTTTTAAATACAATAAGCCTATTGGTCAAACAATTTTTAATTACAATGAAATTTTCCAATCTCTATCAGTCGATAAAGATTCCTCTACAAATTTGGATGGTGAATGTATTTGTGGAGTTGATAATTAAGCTAAATTTATAAATCCACAATTGGGGCATATAGTTACTGGAGACTTAGCCATAGTTAAAGATAAATTTTTAAGAACCTTAATGTCATTTGGTACAACATTCAGGTTACCCTCTTGTAAACATTCTAATAAAGTCTTAAAATCAATAAATCTTGCCCTTGATAAATATATTTATGGATTTGCTTCTAAATATGCTCAGCCTTTAGAGGCATTTAATATGTGGAAATTTACGATTTTAAAGTCAATTAAAAATGCCATTTGGAGTATCAATTTATATAGATCTATATATAATATGGGTAATATAAAACACTCTTTAAATGATTTGCATAAATCATTTGTCATTACTTATGTTGATAAAGCCTCCAATAATTATGCTATTATCTGTAAAAAATTCTATATACAATATCTGTTAAATTATTTAAAAAATAATAGTCTATTTAAACTTGATTTACACTCTGTTAATAGTATCAAATTGAAAATTATCGATATGTACAGTGATTTAGATATTAATAATAAACTTTGTAAATTTCCATATATTGTGCTTATTTCTAAATTTCTTAAAAATCCTATTAACTTTAGAACTGTAACAAGTGGTAATAATTCATACTCTACTACAGCTAGTAAATTATTACTAAATTATTTAAATGTACTAAATAGCAATTTACGAGATTCTAGTGATAACTACATTATTCTAAATAATAGTAAAGAATTAAAAAATAAATTAACATCACTAGGTAAAATAATAGGATTTCAAACTTTTGATTTTAAAGATCTATTTAATAATATTAGGATCACTGATCTTTATGATGTCATATTAGCTTTATATATAATGCCTATATTACAAATCACTCTCACCTACCTAAATTTACCAATTTTGCTAAACTTCTCCATTTTGTTCTTTTCAATAATTATATTTTTCAAGGTAATAAATTATACTTACAAGTCTCAGGGGTTCAACAAGTTGGCTGTAGTACAGTATATTAGCTAATTTATACCTATATCATTATGAAAAATTATTTACTTCTACGGATTATAAAATTTATAGATATGTAGATGATCTGATTTGTTTAGTATTTACTCATAATTATGTCATAGATATAGATTTCTATCCGGTTAATTTGGAATTAATACCTAATGTAACTACTATTAGTAAAAATATTAATTATTTGGATTTAAATCTAATTATAGAATCTACTAATGGGATAGTTACTAATTTATATGATAAAAAAGATTTTTTTAACTTCAATATTAATAAAATATTACTTTTTAATTCCTGCAACTCCATTCAATTGTTTAGAAATATTATGCTTAATCAACTTTTTAGAATTTATAGATTATCAGATAAAAAATTCCACGGTTTGAACATAAATAACCTCATAATTACCAGTAAATTATATGAATATCCAGCATATTTAGTAAATGGTATAGTTAATAAATTTCGTTTAGCCTAAATTCTTAATATCTCTCCTTATTATCTTATTTTAGCCTCACTTCTACATTCTCTTGTTTTTACATTACAATATATTTTCTTCTTTCTATTTTGCAGCTATTACTGTAGAATATCACCTTTAACTGCCATTACGCAGTACGGTTTTTATTACTCACTTTGGCAACAGTAAACCGCTTCTTTACACTTTATCGAATGGCAACATTGGTCTAGTCATTTCTTGCTCCTTACGATTGTACATTCAATGTGTATTTTCAGGTATATATGTTTCCTTTCTATTTTTTCAATCTTTATGCCTGTTGTCCTAATAACGCATGTTTATATATAAAATCTATCTTGTGTTTCAGAAACAAGCATTTTCGTGTTCATTTCGTTTAAAATATTAGGACTTGATAAAGAATTTTATCGAAGAGCTTTAATGCTTGATTTTGTTTGGTATTACTGTTTTCGATTCCTCTCCATTGACATTCGTTGATTATCTTTAGCTTTCTGCACTGTAATATGTATTATAATTTCCTCCTTTTTGTTGAATTTCAATTTATTTTATTGTATTCTTTAGGCTTTAAAACATTTTTTTAAGATAGTGTATTATCAGTTACTTCTTCCATTCTACCATTGGATTTACTATTTTAATATTATATATATATATATATATATATATATATATATATATATAATAGTTTGAAAATCCAATGATAGAATAGAGAGAAGTTGCAACTCAAAAAATTTCAACATTAAACAATGCCTAACAAATAAAAAGTAGTAAACAGAGAATCATCAATCAAGTGGAAAATAAAATTCAAACCTCTAATCATCAAGCTGAAGACAAACAACAAACATCAATGGAAAAGAATCGATAATATTAAATCAAATAAAATCCAAGCAGTTAAGCTTTACACGTGGACAAGCCCTAGGCCTAAACAAGTGAATTGTTCGTTTCGATAAAACTCTTCGTCAAGTCCAAGTATTTTATCAAAATGAACACAAAATGCATGTTTCTGATATCAGTGATAGATTATATCTATAAACACTTATAACTTGAACAACATGCATAAAGATTGAAAAATTATAGGAAACAAGGATACCTGAAAAAACACTACATATATCTGATCCATTGGAGTCTTCAATAAAGAGACCAATGTTGCCAATCGCAAAAAATAAAAAGTTGAGGACTGCTGTTGCGAATCGTGAGAAATAAATAACAGTAATGCGAAAAGACGAGAAAAGGTGATATTCAACAGTAAGAGTTACAAAATAATGGTGCAGATGATAATAGAGAACATAGAGGCTAAATTATAAGGGGATGGAAATACATGGTAATGCTTATTCAAGAGAAAGTGGATGTCTGGCTAAGATACTAAGATACTAAAACACTAAGGACAGAATTTAAATATATTCAACAATTCCAAATTTTTTAAATACACCATGTACTAAATATGCTGAATATTTATATAATTTACTAGTAATTTTTAGCTTATTAATATGCATAGCATGAAATTTTTCATCTGATAATCTATAAATTCTAAAAAATTGATTAAGTATAATATTTCTAAACAAATGAATCGAGTTACAGGAATTAAATGGTAATATTTTATTAATGTTAAAGTTAAAATAGTCTTTTTATCATATAAATCAGTACCTATCCTACTAGTAGGTTCAATAATATGTACATATATATATATATATATATATATATATATATATATATAAAATTATTGAAAATGAATTTAAAATTAAAACCAAACAATCAAAGTAAGAAATACCAAAACAGTGTGTAGTCCAAAGCAGTTGATGCACGGCCATCATGCCGAGACGACGAGTGGCGCTAAGCCTAAATTGGAGGTTCATTGGAATTAAACATGTTATCAAGAGTGGACATCTAATATTCAAATTAACCAAAACTAATACTTATTTCGGATTACTGCAGTATTTAGTGACTATGTATACCTTAAGCCCAGTCTACAAGCATAAATAGGGGATGAAAAGTGAAAAATTATTATTCAAGTCTTAAGTGCATCTATGAGGCAGGAGTCCAAAGTACTAAATCAGAGAAGATGAGATTAAATGGGAGAATGTTGAGTTGTATCCAAGGAAAAGAAGGGAGGGAAAATACAATGTAGATCATAGATACACAGGGAAGAGACTATGAGTTGAAGGGACTTCCACTGATACTCAACCCAGGGAGTAAGTTCTGAAGACAGAGAGCCATATTAAGATATGGTAAATAGATTGAAAAAGAATCATAAATGAAAAATCTTGTACTATAATAAATAGAAAACACGGGAGAATGGAATGAAAGAGAACGCCACTAACACCATTAAGAAAGGCTTCAACTCGTAGCTACAAACTGACTAAAGTTCCATATTTTTAGAGCAAATAATATTCAAAATATTAAGTATTAAAGACCCATATTTTCTATTACATATATATATATATATATATATATTAGAAATATGTAATAATAAAAAATTCAAGTAATATTAACCTCACCATAGAAGCAAATATATATATGTTTATTTATTTATTTATTTATTTCTATTTTAACGCGCAGGTATTGATACTTTCACACATCTTCCATCACTCCTTGTCTATGCTGTGAATATATTTTCGTGTCTACTAAAATATTTTTTCTTTTTGCTTCCCTTCAGTTTTCATTTCCATTATAATGTGCCTTTTTGTATTCTTAAACACATATGCAAAGTTACTCGAGTAATTTCCGGTATAAATGCATCTGAAATTTGAGTTCATCTTTATTTTTTATTAATGAGGATATAGTAAAAGACCTTGCGATTAGATTTTTCATTTTATATTCGACAATACATTATTCACTTTTCAGCGCTGTTCCTGCACGTATTATCTGATCTAACGCTATTATCTAACTTTAAAAATACCCTTCGTATGCTTTTAAATAGCTGAGACTATCACGTTTCAGTTATAAAAAGCTGTTTCGAAAACACTTTGTTTAAAATTCGTTTTTAAGGAATAAATTAAGACATATGACACTTTTCTGTAATTAGATAGTTAGTGTCTATTCAATATTTTAATAGCATTTTTTGATACTTTTTATATCTCATATTGCGAAGAAAAATCATTTATTTAGTAATTATTATTTCTATTATTTACTGTTAGTATTATCAAATACTGCATTACAAACTAAATGCTGTTTTAACTGTTAGCAGCGAAAGGATATCAAATTGTGTATGTATTGTTGTGGAGGTACTTTTTGAAGCAAAGTTTTTGAAAGTTGAGGAAGCAAAGTTGAGGAAGCAAAGTTTTTTTAAAAATACTTTTGTATCTTTACTTCTAAATCTTTGATTTTTCCGTTGATTTGAGACGAATCTAATGAGACCAAAATCGAGATTCTGGCTCTAGTAAAAGTGCTCTATCATTTTGAACAGTGGTTTTGAATTTTTTAATTATTTCCTTGCATCGTCACCCTTAATTCGAATTTTCAAAATATTAGAATATTTCGTTAACCTGGAAGCTAAGACGGATCGAATGAGACCACAACCAAGATTCTAGCTAGAGTGAAAGTGCTCGATAATTTAGCAAAGTGGTTTTGAGTTTTTTGACTATTCATTTCAGCCGTCACCCCAATTTTCAAAATTTAAAATTTTAGCTGCTTGCAGATTTTAACCTTGTGATAAGGTCGGGTGTGTTGTGCTTTCATGATTTTTCAAACCTGTATAGTAAATATATTAAATACACAGGAGGATATAAAATCTTTCAATTTGAATAACGTTAACCTTGCGTGCCTAAATTATTTTACATAATCATATTTTTTGGGAAAATTTCGGAACAGATTTCACTAGCCTATTATTAGGAATTGCGGATAAAATAAAAATGAAACTTATAAATGATTTAAAAAATTAATTGAATTTTATAATAAAATTTGAACTTGAATGACTTATTATATAATATTTATAATATTTTAAATATTACTATAAATATCATTATATTACATATTTATAATATTATTATAATATATTGATAAACATAAAATAAATTTTACAGCAGATAAGACTTCATTTTACTCGAAAATCAAAATCTACCACAACTAGGAATCGAACCAGAGACTCCAAATTAGTGTTCAGTAATTACACCCCCTATACCATATCGGACATGTTGAGTAACAACAAATCTACGCTTCTTAAATTATGATTAGGTACTGAAAGCGAACAAATACAATTTTTAGTTAATTTTATTGCGTGGTGGATTAATATTTTTATACTTTTTTTTTTACTTTTTAATTATGCTCTGAATGCATTTAATTTTAATAAAAAAAAAACATATATTCTTCTTTACTTATGTTCAGAATGTATTTCTATTTACTCTTTATTTCTATTTATTCTTTGCTTTCTATTTACCCTTTACTTATTCTCTGAATATACTTACATTTTAATAATTTTTTTCTCGCACTGCATTTATTTCTATTATTATTACGATATATTTTTCTTAATTGCTTAATGAAAATGAAAGGCCTTATGTGCAAAAACATTTTAATTTTGTCAAGGGAGAAAAAAAACCCAAAACATCATCATTTTACATTTTATATTCGGTAAGACATAAATCGCATTCAAAGCTTTTTATGCATTATTTGATCATTGCATTACGTAGCTTTTAGTTCATATATTTATTTGTTATAATGTGCTTTTAAAATTCTCTTTGCATGCTTTGTTGAGATTATCATTATTCTGAAATGTAAACCTGCTTTAAAAAAAAAAAAAAAAAAAAAATATCCGGAAGATTAGTCTGTAAAAATGCATCGAAGCATGTATTAAATATTATTAAACAAAAAAACACTCATACGAAGATGAAAATAGCGCTATTAATATTACGGTATATAAAGCCCTATTTATCCCATTTGAAAGTAAAGTACTTTTGAAAAGGCGGAAATTTCGGATTATTTGGAAAACAATTAAAATAGCTTTACTTTCAGACGGTACTTGAGAGAGAGTGTGCCTGTCTAAGTAGTGTGTAGTGAATTGTGGATTGCTTATAAAAGACTCCACTTTTAACTTTACCTACAATATGTAGTGTATCCGAAGGAAAATAATACAATGGAGGCAAAAATCCGATTATCCAAAAGTGCTCATTGATATGACATTTATGTTTTTTGCTCATATTTGACACATAAAATTCGAAAAATATATGGTAACAAGATGAAAACGTAGATTTAGTTATATGACAATTTCAGATACAGTTACAGATCAAGATTTTACCGTACTTCCCTTTTACTAGTATTTAGTGTAATATTTTCTCGCACAGAGAATATATATAATTTATAATATCTCACAGCTTGGTGATGACAGTTATTCTTTTGCAACGAATGAGAAATATAATATCTCGAATTGTGGCTACTTTTGTTTACTAATGTTAATGCTTTGTATATTATTGCTGATGTTTTGTATTTCAATGCTGATGTTCTCTATTTTGCTGATGCTCAGCATACTACTGTCAATGCTCTATTTTATTGCTGATGCTATGTATGTTATTGCTCAGGCTCTATATATTATTGTTGATGCTCTGTGTGTTATTGCTGATGCTTTATTTTATTGCTGACGCCATGTTGTTGTTGTTGAGACCCAGACCGTCCGATCTACCAGAAAGGACTGACGCCATGTATGTTATTGCTGATGCTCTATGTTTTATTTCTGATGTTCTGTATTCTATTATTTACTAGAACGAATTATCAGGAGTTTCCCGAGTCGTAAATAAATGACTACTAATAAATAATTAGATAAACGCTCGCTACTTAAATAATGTGAAAATCGTAAGCTATTTGGAAAATGCACAATATTAAATGTGTTAGCTAATATATGGCGGTAACGGTCAAGAGAAAAAAGGTCTAGTCTTCAATGGCGAACGCTCCGCCAATTAAAAAAAATTAAGAGCTCGCTCTGTTAAAAAATTTATAATTAATCATCAAATGGGTTTAGTGAATTATTTTTTATTCTGGAGCAGTCTTTGATATTTCAAGGGGATGCTAATAAATTATAAAGATGGCAGGTCAAATTTTCATATCGTAATAGAACAATCGAAGCGGTTTAAACTGCACGAAAGTATATATATATATATATTTTTTAAATCACGAAAATTCATCTGTTAACCGTATGGATTATGATCAAAATTTGCTTGCAAGGTAATCTCTTAGCCTTTTCGATGGTTTCAAAATGGGAACTCCATGATAATAATTTAGGTCGCTAAGGAATCGATTTGTGCGAATATCGACAAAAATTGAGCTAAAACATAAAATAAATAAAAATATAATTCAAAATTTAAAAAATACCGCCCAGATGCACCTATTCGGTCCTGAAGTACCTGTGTACCAAATTTCATGGTTGTACGACTCTTAGATTTCTCGCTACAGACTACATAGACATCTTCTTTTGTCATGTGCTCTGCATTTTGTTGTTGATACACGACTATTGTGAAAGCTACGTATTCCGAAAGGAAATTAATTCTAATTTGCTGAGAGTTTCACCGCAGCTCATTTTACTATTTCCGCAAGGGTAGTGGTTTACACTAAAAATTTCAATATATGTCCATGATATATTATAATGTATTTGTAGAACTGGAAGAAGATTAATAACATGAATAAAATCCAGAATTTTTTCTTCAATTTCAAATTTCCACAGAATTTGAACAAAACAAGTATAAACATTATATTTTATGAAGTACTCACAATTAACGCTGAATTAATTAGTATATGAAAACAACAGATTTTTCTCTTTTATTTTAAATTTCCATAGAATTTGAACAAAGCAAGTTAAAAAAGTTTTATCAAGTACTCATAACTAAAGCTGAATTAATTAGTATGAATATATTACTGAGATAAATCTTCTTTTGTCATGTGCTCTGCATTTTGTTGTTGATACACGACTATTGTAAAAGCTACATGTTCCGAAAGGAAATTAATTCTAATTTGCTGAGAGTTTCACCACAGCTCATTTTACTATTTCCGCAAGAATTGGTGGGTTACAGTAAAAATGTCAATATATGTCCATGATATATTTTGATAATTGTAAAAAGCAATTAGAATGTATTTGTAGAACTGGAAGAAGATTAATAACATGAATAAAAAACCAGAATTTTTTCTTCCATTTTAAATTTCCACAGAATTTGAACAAAACAAGTACAAACATTATATTTTATCAAGTACTCATAATTAACGCTGAATTAATTAGTATATGAAAACAACAGATTTTTCTCTTTTATTTTAAATTTCCATAGAATTTGAACAAAGCAAGTAAAAAAAGTTTTATCAAGTACTCATAACTAAAGCTGAATTAATTAGTATGAATATATTACTGAGATAAATATTATTACAATTTTAATGTTATAAACTTAAAAATCTGATGCATCCCACAAGTGATTTTCTGTTCCGATTAAAAAATGTCGATACTCAGAAAAACAGTAACATACATTAGACTTTTCTTATAACTAGATCTTTCGAAATATTATATTTACCGATTAAAATAAGATTGCCTGTAAAAATTATTATTGATTACCGATTAAAAGTAGTAAGATTGCTGATTAAAATGAAGAACATTACCGATTAGAATTATTATTGCTTACAAATTAAAATTTTTTTAACAATTAAAATAAATTTTTATTGTTACAATATATTCAATAACGCGCTGCCTGTACGAAAGTAAAATTCCTAACTTTCAAAAAGGGCTCGGACTATTTATTTCTGAGAAAAGTGTATTTTCAAAACATTGCTTTATTTAATAATAGTAATGATATTTAATAAAAAAAAATTAAATATTTTTATGATTTTGGAGAACTAAATGTTTGCAGAATTTAGGACCTTTTCCTGAACCGATCAATATACCTCTGGCATATATTGATTGAAAAAATCGATCTAAATTTCATTCAATTTGTTCAACTTTTATGATTGATTTAGCGTTTTGTGAGGAATAGTAAAATATCAAATACACTGAAAAAAGCCCATGATAACTCTAAACCAATAATGTCCTTTCATTTTTGGTTAATAGTAGTTATAAAATTTCAATAATTTTTAGCTATGGGTACAATTTGTTTTAATTATTTTTTTTCATTTTAGATCAAAAATAGTCTATATGTTGGTGTCCTATAACTGATGGAATTCGCTTTTAAATGAAAAAACCTTATAAAATAGTCCTTATCGTATCAATTTTAAAAGTAATTACGTTTTAATAGTTATATTCGAATAAGTTATAATATTTTTTATTATAATAACAAAATGATATATAAAATTAGATAGAAAGCAAATGTCATATAAATAAAATACGTTTAACTTAAATTTAAATATTATAATTCAATTGTAACGTAACAAAAATAAAGACTCCTTTATATTAAAGAATCGGAACCTATTTCCATATTATTTGTTAACATAAAACATTTTTTATTGTTTGCTTGTACAACACATATATGTTCGTTTCTGTTAAAAGAAATTTTTCGTTTCAAATTTTTTCATTTTCATTCCCTTTTTAATATACATTTGTGTAATACTCAACCCAGATGCAACGCTATGTAATTTCCGGTAGAAATGTAACTGAAATCCGATTTCATTTTATCAAGGGTGAACGCACAAATATTCTACTTTTTTCATTTTACTTTCGGTAATACATTATTCGCTTTTGAAAGCTTTTCTTCTCTTATTATTTGATCTCAAGGTATTGCCTGTCTTTTAAAATGCTTTTTGTATTATTTTAAGTCGCTGGGACTATCATGTTCCGGTAATGGCAAAATTGCTTCAAAAAACACTTTGATTATGATTAGTCTTCAAAGAATGTATTTGGGTAAGGCATATCATGTTTATTTTATAAAGAAGTTATTCGTGCAGAATCAGTATTTTAAGAAATGTGTTTACCAATTATTGATTTTCGGAAAAATTCCAAAACAAGAAAAGCTGGCTTATGTTGGTTTTTATTTTATTTTAGATAACAAATATGCTCTTATTATAAGAACATAACAAATAGAAACAGAAAATTTATAAAATAATCATTTTAACGTTTTCAGTGCTAGTATAAATCATAGGCTTCAAGTGCTTCAGTGCTAGTATAAATCATAGGCTAGTATAAATGTTCATCTCAGAGTCAACCAAAACCACTTCTACTACTTCAACTCCCACATAAACATGTGAGGTCACAAGGTCACACTAACCTATTTGTTATTATTTCTTTTATTTTCAATGTTAGGTTATGCTTTATATGTAAACTAACCGCCTATTAGCACTTGTTGCAGTGGCCAATTACATCCATAGCCAGGCAGATGGCTTGATTTTAAACGGAACGGAATCTGTTATTTCTGAGTGAGTTTTGCAGAGCGATATCAATAAAAAGTGAAAATAGTGCTGGATCTGTTTGTAAATCAGGCAACCAACCTATAGGTAATATCCGTCTTTTATATTGGGTTTTTCTTGGGTTGATAGGTAAGATAGGATAATAATTTACACCTCTATAGTTTAAGTGTATTTAAATGTAATTTATGTATATAGTTCTATAGTACAAGTCGTAACTTTGAGTTTATGCTATTCAGGCAAAAAGCCTGTGGCTTACGTTAATAAATTTATTATTTAAATTTTAAGTTACTTCTGCGCATATCACTAGCAATACGTGTGTATAATTATTTGCCTTTCAGCAGGTTTAATATTTGAGTTGCATCATTTTACGAACAAAGCTGTAAGAGTATTTTTACACCAAAGTAACCCGAAATGAGGATGACGTAATGTACAGACTAGATAAATTTTGAGTAGAATAATAAATTACATTATTTGTTTATTAATAAAACATAAAAATATATTCCTTTATTTAAGCTATCCTCTACAATCAATTTAATCTACAATCTTTCAATATCGTATTCGCTTTTCACAGCAAAGCGTATGTGACAAAGAAACCGAGCGTACAAAGAAAGGTTTGAGCATATCTCATCTTTCTCTTCGCGTGTTCTAGGGATATCTATAAATAGGGATCAGCTTCTACAGGATAGAAAACATTTCTTTTTCCAAACTCGCTTATTAACAGGAAAATGTAACAACACCTCTTAATGATAAGTTTCAAAATTTATACTGCTATTTGTGAAAATTGCAGCACTATGAAAGACAGGCGGTATTAGCTTGAAACTTACAGAATATGTACATTAGGTTGAGTCGTTGAGATATGCAAACAATTATAAAGTCAGAAAATGTGCATGCGATTTTGGAGAAACACTCTTGGAACTTTACGATATGTTGTATAAATTGAGTCAAAAGGGTATTTGTTGTGTTTCACATGGCCTTCTTTATTACCTTCTTCATGGAAGAAGGTTACATTATGAACGTCTGATGGTCTTTAAGCGAGGGAGGATTGTTGGAATGGGAGATGTTGAATTTGATTGCCGCAAACATGCCAATCGTACAGGATGAAACACCAGTACAGTGACAAAAAAGTGGAGTTAATGGGCAAATTTGACGTGGACGCATAAATATACGGTAACTGAACCTGAAAACTGCACTAGTGCACGGGATGATATCCCTCCACAGCGACATTCACGAAGTTAGCACAGCAGTGAAGCAATGTCACAGGTCAACACAATTCTACGTTTTCTACTTAACAGAGGACTGGTCGCTTGCAGCCTATAGCTGCGAATTCCTTTAACCCTAAACCTCAGGCTGCAATGGTATCTTAAACACAAACATAAGCGTTGTGGCGTAGTGGGTAGCGTGGGTTTCCGGTCACAGCCAAATGACTCTCAAGTGACTTCAATTCTTTATTGACTTACAGTAATTCTGTAATATACAAATTAGGTCACAAAAGTACCCAAATTTGAAGAAAGGCGAATAGTCCGCTGAGGTCACTCTGACGTGTTCAAAGAAAATGTCCAAATCAATTTCCCGTGGAAAGTCTGAGAGGTGGTTCTCTGGCGAGATTTCAGGATGAACTATCTCGCGAAGTTTCGGGATGAAGCTGACGTAAGTCCACGATGCGGTGACGTCCTGTCACGGCAAATGCTAAGACCCGGATGGTCTAAATTTCAGACTAGTGGTAGTCTATACGGATCGAGTCCTACAGGCTCTTCCGTTCCCGTACTTAGGAATTTTCGCAGAAGGCTTCTGCTCAAAACAAGGGTACAGGGTCTATGCCCGAGAAGCACTCTTTTTTTCCTAAAAAGACGGGCTTTGTCGAAGATCAGATCTTATCTGCTCTCGAAAACTCTGCCCCGGTCGCCCTCAGAAAAGGCACCACCAGGGGACAATTTTCTCTCTATTTTTTTTATTGGATCTTAATATCCGTGATGATTCTTTAAATCTCATTTGTTCGGAGACTCGTGCCAGTAAGTCTAGGGGACACTCCCCTCACGTCTGGAAGCTGACGTTCAGGCGATCACTCAGGGCGGTCTATGCCAACTTAGCCTTTCTTTTTAACTGTCAATCTGGCAGACTTGGTGGCGCGGAGTTCGCGACATCCATTGTTCTGGCAACCCCTACCATGTCTCACGTTCAAAGGGTAACAGGTGAGCACGGTCTAGAATTTCCAAGCCCCAATTCCATTTTTTTTTGGGGGGGGGGGGGAGATTTAAATTTGGTTTCATTTGGTGAATTAATTTAATTCGGCACAGCGGGCCAATTGACAACAGGTCAAACTTTTTGACACGCCACGAATCAACTTGTTATACCATGATGGTCGCATACGTATTTGAATATATAGTGGTGACCACAGATTGCAGTATCATACTAATCCACCGCCAAGTGTTATGGTTTGGACTGCCATTAGATTCTATTCGCGATCTCGCTAGATACAAATTCAGGAATCCTGAAAAATCAGCAATATATGAAGGGTGTTTCAGATGAGGATGACCATATATGAACTTTGAACTCGTATAGAAGTAGTCTGGCAAGCTAATCCTCCGGATAGTATCAAAATGCTCTTCCATATAATGTCACGTCGTTTAGAAGTTATTATTGCTGCTTAGTGTGGCTTCACACAATACTAAATTTTGTAGCGAAAAAAGATTATATAGCTTTGCAAATATAATCAGTTATTTTCTGTAACATGAGTAATATGTGACATAAATATCAGAAATAGCGTGATTCTTTCTTAGTGTTGCTATTTTCACAAACAGTAAGGTATGTGTTTTGCAAATTTAATGAAGCTATATAACTTTTTTAGATTAATAGTTATATAACTAACGGAATTGAGAATATAAAAGATTTTAAATTAATATCGTTTAACCAAAATTGCATTAAGTATCTTTTAATATAACTTATTGAAAATTATAACGATAATTTATAATCATAATGATCAGTTTTTCACACTTTATAACATAGTTGAAACGTGTTTATGACTTTGTTTATTCTGTCTGTCTGTCTGTCCTTTCGCACGATAACTGCTGCAAAAATGACTTTATCAAAATGAAATTTTAGTATGTTGTTCAGACGGTCTGTGGGACCTATGGGAATATAAATGAATATTATCACTCAATTAGTTTTGGACTGCATCCGGGTTGAAAAAATGAAATACATTGAACTCTATGGGACCTAATTTTTCAAACATTTTTTAAGCAAATTTAAAATTCACAAATTGCTTCGAAAGTTTTAGGAAATATTCAAATTATCCCATAAAATATATAAAAAAATATCAGCAAAATATATTCGGTAGTTTTTTAAAGAAAAATTAATATAAACATTATAACATTAAAAAGAAAAGTTCTTTTTAATTTATATTTAGTGATGTATCCGTCCTAAAACAGCTTTATTTTTGCTTTATTTCTGTGCATCTATATTCCGAAACAACGCAATTACAATACATTTGAGTTTAAATGATCAATGCCATCCATATTGTGTCAAAATCGTGATTTTTAAGTTCTTTTTAATTTATATTTGGTGATGTATCCGTCCTAAAACAGCTTTATTTTTTCTTAATTTCTGTGCATCTATATTCTGAAACAACACAATTACAATATATTTGAGTTTAAATACTCATCAAACTTTGGTAATTTCTACAACGAAGCCTAATTTTCACTTATGGAGAATGTAAAAACATCAAACTGTAAGATGAGTTGTATAAGAATTGCTGAATTTCTTTAACGCAAAATTATTTAGCTCTGGGGTCTGCAATATTGCTGATATGAGTGAAACATTCGTTGATTTTACATAGAGAAGCAAACGATTTTATAGCAGACTTTTTTCGTTGATTTTTTAAGCATAGAGTTAAATTACTTTTACCTCCATATTTATAAGTTTTTAAGTAAAATAAATTATTGTAGTATTGTGATGAATGGAAGGAATGGAATAAAAGTGTATGAGTGAAATATTTACTGCTTTTACATAGAGAGCCAGGCGATTTATATTTTAATGATATCATTTGAATAAAGTTCATTTTTTTTCGATGCAGTTTTAAGTTTTCAAATATAATAAATTATTGTAGTATTGTGATAATTTTAAAAATATTACCGCTGAATGTATCGCATTTTAGAAATGTTTAAATAAAATTGCATTGCAGGTGGAAAGTGTTTCATAATCAATGCTTTATGCACGATTGATATTTCTTGTTTTATTTTGTCACAGGTAACTATAATAGTTCTTCTGTTACTTACAAACACAGAAACGGCAATTTACTAGTTACATTTGCTAAGTAACTTTTACATTCAGTAGTGAATAAAAACAAATTCTCAAATTAAAGTCTATTATAAAAGCTCGTATAAAACTGTAAATGCAAAGTAGAATACAAGTGACTGCCATCTTTCTTATTTGCATAAAAACGCTTTTTAAATACTTAATTGACTTTCTATCACATCCGAAAAAGTGATATTTAATACCGCTACAGAATTTATCAAAAGGCAAACTTAGCAATTTAATATGCTTTAAATATTTTCTGCCAAACATAATATTTTTGCAATTAAGAACGGCATTCGTTTTCGAAATTTTAAGTATACTTATAGTTATTATCAATGTAAAAACTCAAATTTTGCACATATATACTTGACAGTTTACTGAATGGATTGACATAATTGGACTGATTGATGAATGATTGAAAATATTGACTGGATACTCATCATATTCGACAGCAAGTCATGTCGATAGATTTTTGATATTTGGTTTTCCGGTATATTTGTGGTGTATAATCAAAATGTGTAATCAAAGTGTGTTTCCATTTTAAAAGAAGGTGTCATTGATATGAAGAATTGATATATAAAAAATAGATATGAAGATGACTACATTATGCACATTAAAACAGATGTATTTTTAGAAGTCATTATAATTTCACTGATGTTTTGGATTTGACTCTGATAGGGTTGATAGAATTAGGAATGCTCGAATTGTTTTCGATTTTTTATGCATATAATAAATGCACTTTAATATAATTAAAAAATCTTGAAAATATTACTGCAAATATTTACATAAACATAATATTCTGAATATCGGTAGGCGCTTTCAAATCATTATTAACGTCTGAAAAATCAAAAGCTCTTAGCGAGATACTTTTCGGGATAAATAGTTGCATATATCACATGCAGAATCTAATTTTATATGCTCTTTGCAATGAAATTCCGTGATCTCATTTTGTGTAAACGGAAATTAAATCAAAATAAACATGATAAATAGCATGATCAATAGCACCACCGTTGGAAATGAAAATCTGCATTCACTGAAAAGGGAACTAGTATAAAGCTAAAATGTAACCACAGATGTGTCAGAAATAATATTTTTTATGTATTTGTAAACTAAAAGGATATCTTTATTATCTATATTTTGTAAACTAAAAGGATATTACTTTTCATTTTGATAATTTAATATTTATAAATATTTTGTATTGAAATGCCATACAGTCACATTTACAGCAGCCACTGCTAAAATTAGACACCTATTTTGCTGATATCATACAAAAAACAACGATTATTTCAATTGCGACTGGTAACAAAACAAAAATAAAGTAAATTTGCCAAAATTATTCATTACTTTCCAATACAATCAACAGCGCTCCATAATGCCAAGAACTACGTGGGTGTATAGGCAGTTGCGATATACCACGTGGGTTACACGACTAGCTGTAGGCATCTCAATTGCTGAAACCAGAGCAATAGAATCGCGTGAGCTCCAGTAGCGCCTGAAATATATGCGGGTGCACAGGCCGCCGCGGGCCAGTGCATGGACGCCCGCCATATGACGTCAGCGAAAATATATTTTCCCTCCAAGGCTGCACCTCCATGTACCTCGGAAGTACTGGGATACATAGGACGCTGCGCCATCTCTCACAGGAGGTTATAAAACAATAAACACAATGTTTGCTGAACTCAGAGCAATACTGCACTCCCTTAGCTCCCCAGATACATACCCTAATTATCATGCATTCAAAAATAGTAATATATTTTTCATCAGAAACCCTTGGTAAATGTTTTAAATCGTAGTTTAGACTATTTATAAAAATGCAGTTATTCTTATTTTAAATAATACATATACTAAAGTACTTTTCAGAAGTTTGAAATGTTTTGTTTAACATTATATGTATTTAAAAATTCAATATATCTATATTTAAAAGGATTTTGCTTTATATCTATTTATTACAATGTTTTATTCCTTAAAAATATTTGCAGATCTCTGTTATACGTAAAATTAATATATTCAAGTTCTCTGAAATGAAAAGAGGTGGATTAATTAAGAATGTAAATCACATTTCTTTCAAATTTCCTAAATCTCTGAACAAACTGTTTCATCTTACCATATAAATCGGAACTAGATCTAAGAAATCTTGAACTTGTTTGTCTTCTGAAGTCCTCTCAATAAGTCTATCTCCTTGTCCAGCAAGAACTACGTGTTCCAACCTTAACAAATCACCCTCTTTTATCCAGTGTTCAATGAGTTCATCAAGGTGATCCTCTGAAAAACAATATAGAATGAAGTTTATGTAACATTTAGAGGTTTTAATATTGGAACACAAAAATAGAAATAAAGAGATGTAGAAATGTAGAAGCACAATGATATAGTAATACAGTGATGTAGAAATACAGTGATATACAGGAACTGGGAAAGTCCTTACGTACCCCAATAATTTTGTAAAAAAAAAAGTCTAGAGTGTACACGTTAAATCTATCTACAGTAAAGCGACCATGTCGGATCAATAAAAATTAATGCAGCGCCCCTAACGGAGAATTAAAAAGTTGTACTAACGAACTCCGCAATAAAGTGGTATAAAATATATAAATTACGAAACTATAGAACATAATCTCATTAATAGGAATCGGCACTAAAGACGATGGAAACGCGTATACGGAAAGCAATAAATATTAGCATTATAAATTTAGCATTCCTGAATATGACAACAGTTTACTAATAACCTCATTGTGTGTAATCAATTGATTCCTACTAATTAGAAGGCTCTATAACTCTGTGATTGCCTCTTTTCGTCTGAGTTCGTTATCCTAACTTTTAAATTCTCCGCTAGAGGCGCTTTTTATTTGATCAGGCATGGTCACTTCACTATTAATAAACCAAACGACGTCACATACGCATTTCCTTACAAAGATATTGAGGTGCGTAAAGACATTCTTAAGAACCCTGTTTATTCGAATTTTAGTATTATTTTTTATATTTAGGCGCCTCACAAAATTGAGTGCCGAGATTCTTAAATACAGTAATGAAGAAATATAATGGTATATAAATACAGTAATGCAGAAATGCAGTAATAATATGCTAAAACATAGAAGGATAACATTCACGTATAATAATTTTTATCCATTTATAAGGAGGCTGTGATTTATAGAAAGAAAAGTACTGTCGATGGGATGGATACTCGTAGCTCTGTGGATATGGAATATCGACTCAAAAAGCGGAAATTTGCGTTTCGAATTAAATACCTGTAAGGGTCAAATTTTCAGACTTTTAGATGAACCGGACAGATAGTACCAATAGGCCCAGGAGGGAACCCGAAAGAAATTTCAAATGCAACACGCACACACACACAAATTTCTCCCTTTATTATGTAAGATTATATGAGGGAAAAAGCAAACTGTTTCATATTCAAGTTATATACCAATGCTTGTAAATCCAGAAAACCTATTTAGTTATTCCTTTAAATATAATTTAGTCTTACGATACCCCTCCAATAATCAGTGTTGAAAATAAAAGTAAAACAAAATTATCCCCAAATTATAAAACTTACCAGAACATGCAAAAATGTTACTCTGTTTCCGATACACCAAAAATTTTCCGACTTGATAAGTACATTTTTTCAATAATTTTGAAACGAAAATGTATTATTAATAATTATACTCAAAGTGAGTTTTCCAAAATATTCAAAACTCATTCAATTATTGATAAAATAAATGCTGACATAAATATAATAACACATATTAAGAAATGAATTATTGCACGAAATTAATACACGAAATCAATGCATACTTTAAATAGGCAATTAAAATTCATTATTTGAATTCAAGAATACGTAAACTAACTGAATTAAAAAATTAATGAAGAAGGCATATGTTAAATTATTTTCCTAATATTTTAATTGAATACTTTTTTGTACACGGATAAGAAAATCATTTGTTTAATGAGGTAATTAGGTTTCCTTTCAACTTCTACTATGTCAATAATCGCCACTAAAGTGCATTAAGGTAATTTCATGAACAAAAGGATTTCAGTGTTACTAAGATAAGTGCTGATGGTATAATGTGAAATAGATATGTCTTTTCGGATCTTCAAAATTGTCATTTGCATAGAATCAGCACTTACTATTAATAACTATTTATTCTAAAACAGTATTATTTGATATAAGAGCTTTTGTTGGATTAAAAAAAGAGGAAGTATTGAACTTACTTGTTAATGCATTGAAATGACGAATAATTCAAGTTGTAAGAGTATATTTTATTACTTTCCATATAATGCATACTACATGTATAAAGTCCTTTCCTAAAAAATATTTCTCTAAACCTAAAGTGAATTGGTTATATATTCCGTCCTGCTGAAAAGCAAACTATCAACACTTTTAAAGTTAAGGGATTGTACACACAGACAAAAAGGTAAAAGATAAATAACTAATTTATTCCACTAAACTACACATTTTTGTCTGAATAAATACTCTTAAACATATTACTTGTATATAGGGCAATATACTGAAATTACACAGAAATACATTAACGTACAAGTGGCAATACTACTCGTTACCTTTCGTACTCGATTACCCTAGAGAAATCCAAGATCAAAACACTATATTGCCTGAAGGATTACTGCCTAGGACACACGTGAACCTCGCACTATTGCCACAGAAAACAGCCGTTGACAACATGACAGTTGGGAATCTATTGAAGTACTCGCCGAAATATCCACGGCACAACCACACAGTTGGAATTCATTTACAGAACCCAATCTGCCGAAACTTTGATTGTATCCCAAATAGAATTCGTACGCTTGTCAAGCTGGTGCTGTGATTGGCCACTGAATCTGAATTTTGAATAGGTGTTAGTTTACAGTAAATTTATAACTTAATAAATAATTTGGTATCACGTCTGATTTCAATTAAATAATATTAAGGACAACGTTTAGACAGAAGGACTTTTATTAAAACTTCTTATAAGACCTACAAAGTATTAAAAATGCCAGAGCGCTTTCGAGCGTTAATACGCTCTTCATCAGTGGCTACATGGACAGTAAATATGGATCGTTCATATATAGACCAGTAACATAGCAAATTTGCATAAATAAATATAAAATTAGTAAATGAACAGACTATTATACAAGAAATATACACAAAAAATATATAATTTATTTTAAATTTTCTGTGTATATTTCTTGTATAATAGTCTGTTCATTTACTAATTTTATATTTATTTATGCAAATTTGCTATGTTACTGGTCTATATATGAACGATCCATATTTACTGTCCATGTAGCCACTGATGAAGAGCGTATTAACACTCGAAAGCGTTCTGGCATTTTTAATACTTTGTACGTCTTATAAGAAGTTTTAATAAAAGACCTTCTGTCTAAACGTTGTGTCCTTAATCTTATTATAACTTAATGTTCATAAGGAAAATAAGGACAAATAGGTTATTGTGGCCTAACACATATAAATGGAAAGTAATTTTGCGATTGGGTAAAAACATTCACCTCTCGGATTGTGGGGCCAACGGCCGTACCGTGCTGAAAACACCGGTTCTCGTTAGATCACCGAAGTCAGGCAGCATCGGGCGCGGTTAGTACTTGGGTGGGTGACCACCTGGGAACACCGCGTGCTGTTGGCACATTTCGGGCGCGGTAGCCCTGTAGTTTGCGCGCTGGATTTGCACGCTACCACGGCTGCCGTCGTGTTCATGTGGAGTACGATCACGTTAAACATGTGGGTCCGTAAGTCCTTCCGAAAGGTTGGTAGTAGGGTACGGTCCCTGTGAATGCCTCCCCCACTGGGTTCTGGTCTAAATTGGGTGGTACTTCCCGGCCGTCCAAACAGTTGCCTTGCACCTTTCTGGTAGATCGGACGGTCTGGGTCTCAACAACAACAACCTCTCGGATTGTGGTGTGTTTGCTCTGGAATAAAATTAAATTTTAAGTATTCCTGAATAAAAATTAGCTGTTTGTTCAATGGCGTCTATGGGCACGATATCTCGCGATTCAAATGAAATTTAGTACAATGTACAAGTATTTTGATTGGTAAACATAAGAGACTTATTAATTTTCACAGAGATCCTATCAATGGTATGCCATCATTTTTACTCTCCTTATATACATAATGTATAAGGAAAGTATTGTGACGGGGTCGAAAATTCGAATTCGAGTTTTCGACGGGAGAGCACGTTTCAAGCATCCTTGATCACGAATCAAACATTTTTGAAGCGATGTCTGTGTGTGTGTGTGTGTGTCAGTGAGTCTGTGGAGACGATAACTAACGAACGAATGGACCGATTCGAACCAAATTTGGTACAAAAATCACAATCCGTAAACACTGGAAGCCTATTGCTTTTATACGCAATCGAATGTTCAGAACCTTCCTAACTTTTCGAATGAAATTTTGAAAAAATCGTCAAAAAATCAAAACCACTAATAAAGTTACGCAAATAGACATTTCTTATGTAATTTTTCATTAGAAAACGATTGACATAAATTTTAGAACTCTAACATGAACCGTTCTCGAAATATTGCACATTTTTCAAAAAAATTATCAAAAAGTCATATAAAATATAAAAAAAATATTTTCTATTGAGAAACATGTTCACTTTTCATATGTAATATCATGCTATAAATTGAGTGACGTCATTCTCGTGGATCTAGCTCGTTCCATTCATGAAAAAAGATACTTTGAGTAATACGTTTGTATTTGAACGCCAATAGTCATTTATCTGCTGTAAGAATAACTTATTTCTTCGTCCATAACGCTTAGCGAGATTTTGGCGACGAAATTGGCGGAATGTCGCCAACTTGGCGACTTTTTGAAATGTTGCCAAATTAACGAAAATCTTGCCAAATGGATAAAAATGACGCTAAATCAATGAAAATGACGACTACTTGTCGAAAATTTAATATCTTGAAAAGAATATTAGTATCTCCTATAAGAAAAATCTATTTTTCTTACTGTAAAAGTACATTCATTACATTATATAAGGAAAGTCATGTGTTGCCCACATCAGATGTTTTATTTTTATTTCTCGTAATTTATATATATATATATATATATATATATATATATATATATATATATATATATATATATATATATTTCAGGTATATGTATGTATTGCATGTATTTTTTTCTGGCGCAACTCTATTGCATATAAGAAAGTCATGTACTGGCCACATCAGATTTTTAATACTGCAGACATTTACTTAATTTTTTTTATTTACAAGAAACATATAATTATTTAACATAATTAAATTATATATCAACATTATTTTCATATTTATCTTTGTACTTTTATTCAATTGAATTAAATTTATATAATTATATTAGCATTCTGTAGGTGTGCATGATTTAGATGGAGAAAAAAAATCAACATAGTAAAACTTGTTGTTAAAATTAAGATTTGAATCTACATTTAACCGTATCTTTCACCTCAAGTTTAAAATTTATCCAAACCTGCAGTGATATTACTTCATTACTTAATTTTTAAATACTGACAAATTCAACGGTTTTAAACTCATATATTCTACGTTTATCCTTTCAGCAGAAAATTGAACCATAATTAAAACATGCACACCGAATCATCAAAAATCTGAGTTCCATAAGTATACTTTGCAAGCCTATCTTAATTCCGTTTCATGTTGGGGGAAAGTAAAAATATTACCCTATTATCGCGAGATGTGAATAAACTTCTAACCCGGCAACTGGAAATGGGGACATTACATACTAAATTAAGAAATTAAGATTATATTTTATTTTATTTTAAAGAATCTTTTCTTTAAGCTTACTCTGAAGTCATAAATTTCTCTAATGGGCGTAAAACATGCGTAATCATACAAAAAACAAAATAAAAACTGAAATCTAATGGTTTTAATAAATACTAGTTATGCTCTAAAATCCAATGCATATTAAGTATATGAACAACTTTAGAAACTACTGAATTACCTGTATGTAATACAGTTCGGTAAGTTAAACAGTTTTAAACAAATAGGAATTACAAGGTTTTGGAGGCAAAATTTTCATCCTTTCTCAGGTTAAATGAGTGTTTCATCGAAAACAGGAAAACGCTCTTATGACTCAGAAAGAAAGGCATTATTTATCCTCAAACAATAAAATTGAATTTAAAAAAATAGAAAAACCAAGAAGGTATGAAAGAGTGGTGGAATGGAAAGCAGAATGCAAAAAGTAGCACAAAACCGTATAAATAGCAACTGAAAAAATTAAGAGTTCCTAGGAAAGAACTTAGCGTCCCCCCTAATAAATTTCTAAGGAAAGGCCCATGAGTGTACAAATTAGATTTATCTATAGTAAAGTGACCACGCCCGATCGAATAAAAATAATTTCCGCACCCCTAGCGAAGAATTTATAAACTTATGATAACTTCTGGCCAACAAATTAAGATAGACGAAAAAAGAAAAAGCTGTAGGCATTGTCTAATTAGAAGGAATCAACGATGAAACTACTACAGAAGATATTTATTTGGCACAATATGGTTATTGACGAATTTCTAACATATTCAGAAACGCTATAATAAGTAACATTTACATGACATCCCTTTCCAAGATCCTGGCTACGCCTCTGAGTAGCCTCTACTACTTATCAACGCCACTGATAACTAATAATATTTTAATTTATGTATAGAAAAGGTAAGTACGCATTTACAAAAATCCGTTACAAATTTAAAATGTTTAATATTATTATTTCAAAGCAATTGAACAGAGCTTTGAAAATAATTAAAATTTAAGCACGTATGCTTGAAAGATGTAGAAGTCCCTTTATATTTTACTCATTTCGTACCTTAAGCTTCTTATTATTTTTACATTCAAAACCATTGATCAAACTAGCGTTATTCAGCGTCAAGTGTTGCATGTAAAATTTGAAAATGTAAAATAAAACGAAATAGCTGGCAGCAAGATGAGAAAATACCAGGTGTTTCTGAAAATTTCCACAACGTATATTTTCTCTGGAAAATGAAACTGTGATCCAAAGTTTGAAAACGAGCCAAATTCACTAGATTTATTTTGTTTTTATCTAATCGTTCTAATAGTTCTATTTCTCCAAGAACACGTATTCAACAAGTAGTATATTAAACACTCTAGTCCATATGAGTGCAGTTAAATTAATGGATATGCAATTTACGAAATTATTCAGACATTCAAAATTAAATTTCCTCCATCCTCACAAAACATAATATATATAAACAGAAAATATTGTTATAGGGATCAAAGTCCAAATCTCAGATTTTCATGGATCTACATGTTGTGAGCATGTTTGACTAATTAATTAATATTTTAGATTTCTGGCATTACACCTGAATAAGAATAAATTATTTTATAAATGGTGTATGTGTATTTATTTGCCAGTGTGTTACTATATTGTTGAGTCTATAGGCGTGTAGCTTTCGCATAAATTAGGTAAATCGAATGAAATTCGGTACGATTCTTTCCGTTGGGAAACGTGATCGATTTCCAACGTAAAAAGACTACAACAAGAATCTCAATTTTTTAACATTTATTCAAATATCGATAGAATTATAAAATATAATTAAGTAAAGACAATTTCCAATTTTATATTAGCAATTTTTATTTAAGTGTCATTATATATTCAACCAGCGTTTTCGCGACATTGCACTTTTTTGATTTAAAATCGAAAAATTCATAGAACATTAAGTATATTCACTA
This sequence comes from Amaurobius ferox, assembly GCA_951213105.1. NCBI lineage: Eukaryota > Metazoa > Arthropoda > Arachnida > Araneae > Amaurobiidae > Amaurobius > Amaurobius ferox. The sequence continues at coordinate 151,985,747 of OX578133.1, read as the reverse complement.
TTATCAAAAGAATGGATATTTTGTGGATATTTTCAATCCACAATTAAGTAAACATATTTAAAGGAGTCCTCCCGATCCGTTATTGAGATATTAGATATTTTACTTCACCAATGAATAGACAACATGATATTTCCCAAAAAAAGCACACGTGTTCCTTGAAATTTAGCATGTTTGTTTCAATATTTAATAATAAGACTATTGAATTTTAGAAAGATTGAGTCATAATAAAGCTCTTATAATAATTAAGCTCCTCTCATAAGAAAGCTTGTAAGGAAAGGCGTATATTGGACATGTGCGTTTTTTATGGAAAATCAGAAAAAAATATTGCAGTAAAATTTCATATTGGAGGAAAAAATATAAAAATATATAATTAAATACCTTGAAAAGGAATTTCTAAACATAAACAAGTAAACTGAAAATAGCCTCCTCGCAAATTAATAAGATTCCTGTTATGAAAATTAAACATATCGTTAGTAACTGCACAAGAAAAGTATTTAATTGCATGAATGCATTTCGGAGACAAAACAGTCTTCTTCTTCAGTATAGATGAGACAGAGAGTGCATTTTAGCACTGTAAAAAATGCTCATGTAACTAAGTAAGATAGGTGTTGCCAATGGAAAGCAATAAAATTAAACAAAAACCAAGCAGGTATGAAACAGAGTGAAATAGACAGTCGAAGATTACAAAAATCCCCTGAAAGAGTACCGTAATAAACATACAAAACTACGAAATTTAGTAGCATCTAAAAAAATCCCTTACAAAAAAAAATTAAATAGTCTAATTACAGAAACAAAAAAGAAAAGCAGAGAAGTTATATATCAGTGGAAATAGAATGGAATGTTTCGGAAACTGAGTGATGTGACTTCATCTGAAAAGAAAAATAGGACAGTTGAAAATTAAGAAAAACGATCGGTTTCGGAAACAAAATGAACAAACTTCATACAGTAAGGAAATCTTTATCTTGACGAAGGAGTTTCTTTTGTTTTTTGCTTCCACAACAGGCCTTAAATGTCTCATTTGTCTTATGGTGTTACTGAGTTTTAAATATTAGTTTACTCAGACAATAATTTGAGCGATATATTTCATGAGCTTCTTATACTTGAAATAACTATGTAAAATCGCGTTCGAATTGCTTGCTGAATTTGTTCGAGAGACATAACACGCATAGAAGATTAATAGGAACATACTCTGTGTACTCGGTGATTGCTACAACTACATAAAGTTGCATTCAAACTACTGAATTCGTCCAGAAGATCACACTTCTCGCAGATTAACAGGATTCTTGTAGTCAATGCTTGCAAAAACTATGCAAAATTGCATTATAATTACTGAATTTGATTGAAAGATATTGCTCTTCTTACAGATCAATACATTCTAGCAGTTAATGATTGCAATAACGATAAAATTGTATTTAAAGTCCCGAATTAATTTGAAAGATGTTGTAATTAAAATAATATAAAACCGTGAAAATGCCTTAGATCACGTAAAAATATTTATATAATGTGCGTTTTAGGCATCACTGAATATGAATCTACCCTTTTTCAATTATAACTGTGTGCGTGTCTGCATCTGAACGCTGGCCTGTGGGCACAATATCTGCCGTACAAATTAAGCAAAGCGAATGAGATTTGATACGATTATTTCAATTTTCAACGATAGTGGTTTCCTGATTTTCAAGAAGCTCGGACCAAAAAAATCTCTATCCTGTACCGAATTTATTTTTATTATTTACATTATTATTATTAAAAGAGATGTCATGATTTGACTCTCGAATATAACGTTTTGTAAGCAAAAAATTGGTGTTATTTATATAATTGTCGATGTATGGTTACCAGTTTCCTAATATTTCTCTTTCATTAAATTCCTTAACGCGAGTGCATCATTTGTACATTAAAAACAATTACAGAATACCACTGTGCGTTACTTATTGCAAATTTTAATTAATCAGAAATTACTGATTTAATTACTTGGTCAGTTAAACAAATCCAAAACCTAGTTGATTATCTTTCGCTCTGCAGCAAAACCCATCCCAATCCTTCTATAGAAGGCAAAATATGCCTTTTTATCTTTCCCGAACTCATTAAGTATTCCAACTCCGAATTCTTCCGCTAACAAAAGAATGCGGAGATAATGAAATATTAAGGAAAACAGAACACGGCAAAAATAATGAAAGGATCAGGTAAAACAAAAACATGGTAACAATTTGTTTATAAAGTTGATTTATCTTTTCAAGAAAAAAGTGTAATTGGGAAATCTTATGCTAGAAGAGTTTAACTCATTTTATCTTACCATTGTGTTATCACTTTATGTATAATTCATTTTATTTGATTAAGAATAACATTATAAAGATATATAAATCATAGTTTTTTAATTTAAAACGATACTTGCGTTAACAGGCCACGTTAGTGTAGCGAGTAAAACTCGAATTTTTTTAAGAAAATGCACCAATCACCAATTTTGGGGACTATATGTTTACACCTTTACTTCAGAAACGTTAGACATCAGGGGATAACAGGGAAACAGACATCAGGGAAACTTTAGACATCAGGGGATAACAGGGGAAAAGACATCAGGGTAACTTTAGACATCAGGGAAACTTTAGATTTCAGGGAAAATTTAGACACCTGACTGGGTTTCTAAGAAAAAGTCTTGCAGCATCCCAATAGCTTTATAAGGATAAGTGCATGATTGCACACATTAGGTCTATTTGCAGTCAAGTGATTATGCCCCAATCGAATAAAAGGTTTTGCAGCGCTCCTAGTAGATAACTTAAAAAGTTAGGATAACAAATTCGGCAGCAAAGCGACATAGACGAGAAAAGTAAATTACAAAGCTGTAGAGCATTGTCGAATGAGTAGGAATCAGCATTAACAACGCACAAAAGTGTATATTGAAGGCTATAAATATATGTTAGAGTCCTATCATCAGGACCTATAAATTGGCGGTACCTAAAAATGATTGCCAATGTACGTTGTAATATTTTTTTTCTAATTCAAATGTGCATTGTTGCCGACCGAGGTATTTTGACCAGCTTGTACACAGATTCCTGTGCATCTAAATGTCGTTTATTTTAAAATTCTTGAGTATGACAGAAATTCGCTAATGACCATATTTTGTCAAATGAATGTAATCTGCAACAGTTTTATTGTCGATCTCACCTCATTAGATAATGCTATGTTTGGCTTTTTTGCCGATATCTCTTTGTTGCAAAGTCAGTTATCCTATTTTTTTAAGTTCTCTACTAGGGGTGTTGCAACTACTTACATTCTAACGGGAATGGTCACTTTACTATAGATAGACGTAACGTGTACACTCATGGATCTTTCTTTATAAACTTATTGGGGTGTTTAAGGATTTAAGAAGTCAGGAACCCCATATATCTTATCGGATATATTGAATATTTCGGAAAAAATTTATCTAAAATCTGATAATCCTTCCCTGGCCTGACCCTCCTGAGAATCAATAAGCCTCTGACATTCATCTTTTGAAATAATCGTGTCAAATTTTATTCGATTTTCCCACTCTGTTCTATAGATATAGTCTCCACAGAGTCACAGGGACTTGGTCCATTGAATTTTGAGCTTACACCCCGGAATTTGGGAATTTTTCTAATATTCTGTACATTTCTGAGTTTTACACATTATTTCATTATTATAGAATGGATTGTTGTATTTTCTCCTCCTCAACTTTCACGGTTGGCACAAAAATGTTTTGTAAAACTTGATATGAAAATGTTGGACTATCCTACTCCAAGGTCATCTGAACATCATACAACACCTGCGGGACAAAACTCAGTCTTATTTTGATCTCAAATTATATAATCTTCCAATGCATCTGCTAGGAATTATTTGCGAAATGGTTGTCCAAGTTTCAGTTTGCGCAAGAGAGTTTATATTAATATGGGGACAGTAAACTTTAAACAGTCTCGCATGACATTTCTATCTCGGCCTTCATAAACCACATTTATTCACACCGTCAATCTTGGCCACGAGTTTTGAGGAGTTGGAAAAGACAGAGATCCGTTTCATAAAAGTGGATAGAAGTAAAGCTGCTCTGAATAACTGATAATACGCGGAATTTAATTTTATAAGTTCAAAAATCAACGGTTCAAGTGCTACTGAAATAAGGCATTCCAAAATTTACAATGTGCGACATAAATAAAAATTTTCAATTACTTTTGAGTATATAGTGTGTATCTGACAGGATTTATTCCGTAGAATCAGTCCTCTGACATTTTTTAATTGAAATAATCATGTCAAATTCCATTCTATTCTCTAAATTTGTTCGAAAAATATACTCTCCGCAGACACACAAAAATGGAATGATGTATATTGAGTTATGCTGTGACATTGAGCATATTGGTTCACATTGCGCTACGCTGTGACATTGAGTACATTTGTTCACGTGGAGCTATGCTGCCAAATGTATAGATCCGCAAAATTCCGATCGAAGGATTTTTAGCCCCATCACAATACTTTCCTTTAAGAAATGGCCTCTTGTGCTTGCCCCAAATTAATTTAACTTCAATGTAAGATCGCACATATGTAAAAATTAAATGTGTGTGTCGGGTGAAGGTTTTACATCATACAAAGTTGATTCTGACAAAGATGAGTATAACAGTTTAGTTTGTATCTTTCTGAAGATATTATAGTCCACATTTAAATGGCGAATAATAATACAGTCTAACCCTGAAGTTAAAAAGCACGATTTCTAATAGATTCGAGAGGACACATAAAGTTAAGATGATTTTACTTCATTTTATTTAAATAATTCAGTCCCAATAAAAGAACCTATCATTTCTTTAAAAATTGTATCTCACAAAACCGACTCTAAAGACGAGGCCATTTATATTTATAAGCTGTCAATTAATTTAGCGTCATCTGCAGTGCGAGATAATTCTTGTTCTTCAGAGTGACTTCAACAAAATGTTAGTGGATTGCTTATACAGTTTTGAGTATTGAGACGAGGATTAGGTTAATGTTATTGAGTGTAGTACAAGTTATATGTTTAAAGATAATTTTCTTAACTTAATGTAGTTAAATTGATTCTATTGCTGTTTTCCATTTTTTGCTTGTTTCGTTTAAACCACAGCCAGAACATTAACTATTTGTTATCTAAAATTGAATAAACATTGTTATTAGTCCATATCTGTATATTTATTTTTCTGTCAGTTAATAGAACATTTGAATTACGTGTTTTGATGTAATTCAAATTCTTTAAAGTTTGCCCCAAAAATAGTTGGTTATGTACAGCTTCCATAATTTTATAGTTGTATTTTAAAACAAGTGACACATGAATAGTTTGAAAGGCATTAAAAATGTTGAGCAATTAATATTATTTTAAAAAGTTGATTGACTGATAATAATACTCTACAGCAGCCAACATGTCTTTGAGACAAAATTAGATATTTTTAACTAATATGGCCATGTTGAGCACGAATATGTACTTAAAAATTGTAGATTAGCTCTACTTTTTAAGTTACGGAGGGAAAAGTTCAGTGGAAATATGGTTTGCATTGCTTGTAGCAGAAATCTTCTTGTAGCACTAAGAGGGATTACGGTGAAACATCACATTAAAAATACATTGTAAATACTCTTTTTACGGATTTCTTCCCGGCTAAATGTGATACTGTCTATGACAATCATGGGAAATGGTTTCATCAGGATATTACTATCCTCGAAAAAAGGCATTTGCAGCAATACTATCAGACTATTAGTGAACCTTTGCAAGAGATGCTTCAGAAACTCCTTACAAGTTACCTGTATGAGTATTATAATAGGGTATTTTAAAACTTATTTTATAAATGTTTAAAAAACTATAACTTGTGTGGTGTTTTAACTGTCATTTTCATACTCAGTAATTAAACAGCATAGAGGTAATTTGGTTTAATACCAGAGATACACAAAAAGTCACAATTTGTTGGTCAGTGTAATGCATAGAAGAAGATTTAGCCTCATAACTTATTTCAAGGCACATTTTTATATTATTTACCAATTGCCTTGATACTAAAATAACTAGTGGTTTATTTTTTCAAAACAAAGGAAGCGATTATAACCTTAAAACTTTTCTTCGTGATCTGTATATTTCCAGTTTCACAATTTTCTTTCTCGCGATCAAAGTACGAAATTTATACGTTCCCGAATTTATGCGCATGTTTCAGGTATAACAAAACTTGTGGTAGGTATCTACATATCCCATAAGCAACTTAAAATGAGTCTCTGTTGAGATAGGAAAAACCTAATGCAAATATTGACTTTAAAAATATATGCAGTGCAGCATCTGTTTTTCCATCATAACATTTTTTTTCGTTCATGAAACTTTCATGCATATACTACATAAACAAAATGGATTGAATAATAAACTGCTAAATTATGTTCTTATAAAGAAAAATATTATACCGGATGTTTTATAAGTCTGTATCTCTTTTGAAGATATGGAGTATTTCAAATTCTGTATCATATTTAGCGATATAGTGTCTTAAAAGTTTATCTTGTTTAGTTATATATAGTATTTCTGTATCAAAATTAGTGATATAAGATTTTAAAAATGAATATCTATAAAGATATAAACTAATTATATATGTAATATAGATGTTGCGTAATTACATATTGCAGAGTTTGTTTTTCATAATATTAGTCCAAGGTTTATACACATAAGGTTGTGCCATAAGATTGCTAGCCAATCAGGATCAGGAGCCTTAACGGCTTTGAATGGTTTAGGATGGCCTAGCGTATGTGGCGGGTATTATATGCTCTCCTAAGCTTACGTATTCAGTTCGATTCAATCCTTGAGTTTCCATGGTTTTCTTTGATGTACTGCGTCGAAAGAAAATCAAAATATGTCAGTCTGGCTTGGAGGAGGTCATTGCAATTGAGGTGTCTGTGTGACCAAATTTTCAAGACAAAATATCTGAATTATATTGGCAAAGCGTATTAATACCGTTAATGAGTTGGTTATAAAAATGTTAATACTCCAATATTTTGATAGGCAAAATGGTACATAAGACATTTTTTTTTAATTTCTACTTGCTCTAAATGACTTTGAAATATATATATTTTTAACAATGATGACAATTTTTATATAAAAATGGAAATTTTTCATTACTTCTACTAGAAAATTATGATTACCATTGTTTACTTTTTACGCTTAGACAAGTTACTTTTTGCTTTTCTACAAAGGACATTCTATCTTTCGAAAGATTCATGTGATTTCCTTTGAAATTTAGTATACTTGTTTCAAGCAGTAATAGCAAAAAGTCTATTGATTCCTTACAAGAAAATGATTACATAAAGCTCTAATTTGTGTTATTGTATACCCACAACATCGAAATGTGTTCATTTTAAGGAAGCCAAGTATTGGAAATACAGATATTTTCATATTCTAGAGAGAGAGTTTTAAAATGAAACATGCGCTAAGTAGTCCCAAAAATTTGTTTTTTCACATTTTCTATAAGTACAATGTGTTAAAAGTATACTGATAAAATTTCATAAAAAAATACGTATAAATAGCTGAGATATAGCGATAATACTAACATAAATACAAGTTTTCGGGATTACGGTCTGAAAATGTTGCCTTTTCTAGACAGTGACACACAGTTAGTTGCCCGGCCGTCCAAATGGTTGCTCAAGTCCTTGTTGACGAGCCGGACGGTCTGGGTCTTCAACACAGTTAGTTGCATAGACTACTTTTACTTGAGGCTTTTCTTGCAACTTTATCACAAAAAAATTAACGCATTTTGAGTGAAAAACCGTTGATATTTGCTTTTACGTTAAATATTAAAAAATCCTATTGTGCTAATTGCGTATTATCCTAAACTTTAAGATTCACTTTGATATTTTCAACGCATATTTTTTTTCTATAAAAATTTAATGATTTGCCTTTCGTGATATTTATTTTTGAATTAAAAGGCGTTTATTAGTTTTGGGCAATCTAATCTCAAACAAACTTTTATTTTTGGATGTCCCAGGTATATGTATCCCTTAAGCACGCTATCCAAAATTTAAAAAGGAATAATGTGTTCTTGTTCAAAATCTTTATGAACTGCAGAAGCAGGTCCAAGTATATAAATAACTCTTATAAAAGATAAAATGAAATTTCATTACCTAAAAAACACACAATACGCATAAAAATATAATATTTCCTCTAATTTTCCTAGTTTCAGAAACCAGTTAAACTTCGGAAAATATGCCTAGTTTCATAAACCTATCAATTACAAACAAAGTATGACAAAGGAATTAAAAACCGAATAAAGTTGTCGCACCACGGAACAAAAGTTACACAGGCATAACACACGCGATAAACAATTAAACATTTTTATCCATCGCATAAACATCTTAATGCATAATCAAATTTTTGCGCGCTTGTTATCATAAATGACTTCTCTTCGGTGGTTTTTCTTAACAGAGAAACTTGAGATTTTCACGTACAGAAATAAAAAAAAATTCCTGTTCATTTTTTCTTCTCATATTTCCAATGATTTATTACCTCATTTATTCTGGGGCTTAAAAAAATAGGAAATATGACACATTCTAATTACTAATGTTTAACAGCTAAGCGCTCATATCGATCCGTATTTCAGCTTCTTGCTGACCTTCATCGGCGTTGCTAAGGCCCGTTGTTAAGGCAGAGTGACGTAGATTTAACAGCTCCCGCTCTTCTTTCGCACAGAACGACAGATCAAAACAAGGGTGAGGTCCAGATCGACAAAAAAAGATCATTTAAGAAGTTTTACTTTCGATGGCATTGTTTACCCAATACGTGTCCGGTAAATAATACTTATTGACACGTGGCATGATAAAAGTCGTCTATTAAAAGCTTGAAATGAGTTTACTTTTATGATCGAAATTATTTTGAGGTATAAAAGTAACATGGAAAAATAACAGTTTTTTATAAATAAATTTACTGTCGTATACAACATTGCTTTTCAACATTGGCACAATTGCAAATTTGTAACTTTTGAATAATTACATCAATCAATAAATTACAAACATTGCATTGCTTTAGCTACATTTGGAATCAAATATATTAAATAAATAATTCCAATAAAGTGACACTGGTTATAAAAAAATCAAACTTAATTTTCAGTACATTTTCATCCATTTGGAAATATTTCGCCAGATTTATTAGTAAGTGGTACAAACCGACCAGCGTGTATTTTATGTAGTATCTCACTAAAAATCAATCATTTTTTGTCGTTGCAAATTAAAATAAATGTACAAAGTTTCATATACGTCACTTGATTATTTTGAGGGAAATCACCCTTTCCATAGAAAAGTAAAATGTTTAAAATCTTGAGAACGATTTGTGGTAAATACTGAATAATATCCATTGATTACTGGTTGAAAGTACTTACAACGTATTCACTAATTTATAAATAATATATATATATATATATGTGTGTGTGTGTGTATAAAGTGGTAAATATATATATATATATATTTACCACTTTAGATTGAGAACGTGCAATATTTCTAGAACGGCATACGTTACTGTGATAACAGAAAATCGCTTGTGGGACATTTGTTCATAAACAAAGGATTACATACAAAGCAACTACTAACTCAACATTTTTAACCTATTCCTTTTTCAATATTTTTTATTCTTAAAATGAATTCTTAAAATTGAAGGTGTTTCTCTACTCAGAACTTCCTGATAATTAGTAGGCCTTTGACGATTAATCTTTAACGGCAAATATCCGTTTATTCAATTTCTGAATTTGTAGGAGAGAAATTACATGAAAAAACAATACTTCCGATATCTCCAGAACGTCTCTTGATAACTTTCTATGAATGGGGGGTCATTTATTTTTACTTATAAGTACTTGCAAATAATTTACCTAGTTAAAAAATATATATTGGGAAAATGAAAGGTGTTTTCCTACTCCAAGTTACCTGAAAATCAGTAATCCCCTGAGATTTAGCTGAGATTTATCAATTGCAATAATAGTTTTATTCGATTTACTTAATTTGTTTGAAAGAACTAAAAAAACTCTGATGCGGGCCAAAAATTCCTCCGAAGCGGCAGAGATTACCAAAGAAATTGCATTTTAATTTCGTTAATTGAAAGTCACTTTTGTCTATTTCGCGTTTGTCAATATGAGGGCATTTTCAAAAGTCGCCAAGTTGGTGATATTTCACCAAGTTCGTCACCAAATTGTCACTAACTATGCGGCCAAGCGTTCCACATACAAGCAGACGGGGAGGATGTTTCCTGCGGATAGTTTGAATTATAATTAATATATGTCTTCTCTTATGAATGGAACGAGCTAGATCCAAAAGAATGATGATAGTAAATTTATCCCATAATATTGCATATGGAATACCAACCTATTTCATTATACTACTTCTTTAATTTTATACAATTTTTTAATACATGTATTTGAACAATTTACAATATATTGAGAACAGTTTATGCTAGCGTTCTGAAAATTGTGTCATTCGTTTTGTAATTAAAATTATGCATGAAATGGACAAATGGTTAAATGGTTTAAAAATTTAACATTATTAAAGGTCCAGATTTGACATTGTAGGAGAATGACTAATTGGTTAAAATATATTTTATTTTGTAACGTATGAAATTAAAAATTTTAAAATGACTTACTTAATAAAGGGGAGTGTCTGTATCTAAGCGTCGTACGATCATGGGATTTGGTACACAGGTACTTCTCGGCGTATAAAGGGGCTCCTGAGTATTATTTTTTAACACTTTCCAACATAGTTGAAAAGTGTTTATGACTTTGGCCATTCTGTCTTTCTGTCCGTTCGCACGATAACTGTCGTAAAATTGACTTTATCAAAATAAAATTTTAGTATGTGATTGAGACGATCTGTGAGACATATGAGAATGTAAATCAATAATATCACCCAATTAGTTTTGAATTGAACCCGGATTGAAAAAATGAAATACATTGAACCCTTTGAGGCCTAAGTTTTCAAACATTTATTAAACAAAGTTAAACTTTACAAATTGCTTCAAAATTTTTGGAAAATATACAAATTACCCCATAAAATATATAAAAAAAAATTTAACAAAATATGTTAGGTAGTTTTCTAAATAAAAATTAGAATAATACTTACACCCATATTATATAAAAAGATCACGAGATCCACTTCAAAATGAAATATGACATCCATCTTTTTTCCCAGTGTCAAAATCGCGATTTTTAAAGTTCTTTAAAATTTATATTTAGTGTTTTATCCGTACTAAAACGGCTTTATTTTTGCGTATTTTCTGTGTATCTATATTTTGCGCCAACGCAATTACAATATTTTTGAGTTTAAATGATCATCAAACTTTGATTATTTCTGCAAAGAAGCCTAATTTTTATGGGTGCAGAATGTAAACAAGTGATTGTAAGATGAGTTGTATAAGAATTGCTGAATTTTTCCAGGCAAAATTATTTAACTCTGGGGTCTGGAATAAAAGTGTATGAATGAAATATTCACTGCTTTTACATAGACAGCCAGACAATTTATATTCCGATGACGTGATTTGAATAAAGTTTATTTCTCGATGAAGTTTCAAGTTTTCAAGTAAAATAAATTATTGTAGTTCTGTGATAATTAAAACAAATATCACTGCTGAATGTATCGCATTTTAGAGATGTTTAAATAAAATTGCATTTCAGTTGTAAAGTGTTTTATAATCAATGCTTTATGCATGATTGATATTTCATATTTTACATTTTATCCCGATTTAGGCCGATATTTACACAAATCAATTCCATAGCGACTCTTATCACAGAGGTTTCATCTTGACACCATCGGAAAAACCGAAGAAAGTTATTTCCAACAATGTTTAAACCAAATCCGTGGAGCAATTCCTTCATATTTTTTTAATTTTTTAAAAATACATCGAAAATTGCATTTTTTACGTGATCTGATATATATGTCGTCGCTTCAGAAAAACTAAGATTAGTACAATTCCATTATTTGGTTTTAAACGTATATATATATATATATATATATATATATATATATATCAGCAATCTAACAAAAAAAATCCGATTTCATAAGTAACTTCAATTTCGTAATTTTTAAGTAAATGCATTCAAACCTTATCACATGTTGAACGAAGATCAACGCAGAGCACGGGACAAGTGAAAAACAGGTTCCCGCCGTACGTGAACGCACCTTAGAACGGGGTCAAGAGTTGATTCGATGTGACGTAGTTTTGATGTGACGTCATCACCGAAACTGATGTCATCTGCTTTGGAATTTATTTGGATCGGGTGTTGGTACAAGGATCGAAAATATTATCAGAGTTTGCAAGAATTTCCATTTAGAAAACGCACTATTGATTTTCTTCGAAGGAACTTATATACGAAAGAGCTTGTATAGAGTTTATCAAAAGAGCCTATTTAAGAGCATACGCCCACACAGAGGGTGAAAGGCATACTTGGGGCAAATCAAAGGAGCTTATTTATGGCATATCAAAAGAGCTTCGTATATAGGGCATATCGAACGACCTTATTTAGGATGTATCAAATGAATTTATTTAAGGGGTATGAAAAAGCTTATTCAGGGCATATCAAAAGAGCTTATTTTGTGTGCATCAAAAGAGCTTCTTTAGGGCATATCGAAAGAGCTTATGAGCCCACGTAGAGAGCAAAAGGCGTATTTAGGGAGAAACGCAGCCATGCTAAGACGTAGTATTCGAAGTACCCAGAGCCGTGACTAAGGCGTATTACGTACATGATTAGCGGTCTAAGGTGTGATTAGGTGCTTATTTAGGGCGAACATGTGCTCGCGTGTAATTTAAGTGTGTGCTCGCGCAGCGGGTAACTAAGCTTTTCAAAAAACTTAATGAATTCAATTAAACCCTTCTCTAAATCCAGGGCAGTGCAGGGTCCAGTTTATAGTGTTTTATAAAATACACACATTATTACGTAGTTTTAATAGCTCCATATTTTCAAACAGAAAGAGCTTTAAAACTACTTAATACAGAAAGGGAGATGGATCAATACAAGAACGAGATGGCGTTTGAATTGAAAACTCTGAAGTACTTTTGCTTTCATTCAAGATTATTTACTGAATCCTAGATGATAACATAATACACTTTGACACAAAGCCTTTCTCCAGCAAGGAACAGCCACCTATTTAAAACTCCAGATGAAAATTCTTTCGGGGGAAAAAAATAATACATCTGCTTTGTTTTGAACGCGATTGTTTATTCAATTCATTTATTACACAACTCCTGTCACAAAATCAACAAAAAGGCAGCAATTAAAAGCTACGGACAAGTTTTCTTTCGACATCAAAAGAAATAAGAGCTCAGACATTTTGTTTGCAACATGATTGTTTATCTAACTCATTTATAACAAATAACTAATTGCACTACGCCTGTTATAAAATCAACAAAATATCACCGATTAAAAGAATGGATGAGTTTTCTTTCGCTATCAAAGTAAAAAGCAATCATGCTGTTTTGCTTTTAATATGATTGTTTGTTCAATTCATTCCTAACACATAATCATTTATGGCACTATACCTATCATAATAGCGGCAACATGTCATCTATTAAAAGCTGTGGTTGATTTTGCTTCAGATATCAACATAAAGAATAATTAAGCTTTTTTTCTACATGATTGTTTATACAAGTTATTTATAGCACATAAATTTATAACATATAAATTGATAACCTGTCATAGTAGCAACAAAAACCAGAGACTGAAAGCAACGTATGAATTTTCTTTCGCTATCCAAATAAACAAAAATTAAAATGCTTTATTTTCAACATGAATGTTTATTTAATTCATTTTTAACAATTAATTTATTACACTAAAACTGTTATAAAAGCAGCAAAATGTCAGCTATTAAAATATGATTTACAGAAGATTTTTATTTCGACCTTAAAATAAAGAACTACGCTGTTTTGTTTTCAATATGATTGTTTATACAATTGAATTTTAACAAATACTTTATTACACTACGTATGTCACAGAAACAACAAAAAGTCAGTGTTTTAAAGCTACGGATGAGTTTTCTTTTAATATCCAAATAAGGAAAATTGAAGTTGCTTTGTTTTCAACATAATTGCTTATTCAGTTCAATTTTAACAATTGCTCTATTATACTACACCTGGCATAAAAGCAAAAAGGTCATCGTTTGAATGTTATAGATGAAATTTCATTCGACCTCAAAATAAATTTGAATTAAGGGGGTTTTGTTTTCAACATTGTTTACTCAATTTATTTCTAAAAAAATACTTTATTGCACCATGTATGTCACAAAAGCAACAAAAGCTAGCAACTTAAAGCTACGGATTTGTTTCCTTACCGAGATCAAAATAAATAATAATTAAGACGATTTGTCTTCAATGATTGTTTGTTCAATCCCTTCCTTCAAATACCATTTGAAGGGTATTACGTTTGTCACAACGGCAATGAAGTGTCACCAATTAAAAACCCCAGAAGTATTTTGTTTCTTCAAAATTGATATAAAGAATATATCATTTGATTCATTTTCAACACAATGAATTATTTTATCCAGGTTGGACAAATACTAATTAATGACAGTATGCCTGTTGTGGGAGAAAATGTCAAAGCTTCTATTCACTTTTCATTCGAGAGCAAGATTAAAAAATGTTTCTCTTTCTTGTATGGTGCTCCCGTATAATGAGGCAATGGCAGAATTTTTCCACGATAAGCCATGGACATGACACCAATCAGCTGTTAAAAACTTTATCCACGGTAACAGTATTTGGAAACTGACTATATGTTTCATATTTCTTTTGCCTACATAATCCAAACTAAGGATCTATATTTTGACCTATATCGAATCCATATTTTGCCGACTTTTGAATATGAAATACTCGGTCTCCTGTTTAAAACAAATTCTAAATATTTGGCGGCCACCGTTAGTCCCCGTTTTAAACTGACTTAAACGCCAAATAACAACCGGCATGCCGGTAAATTATGGAGAATAATGACATATGTATTATTTAAAATGACTATACTATCTGTTTAAATTTTTTTCTTTCCTACATATATAGTGATTCACTGTGAAAACACAAATTACACACTCACCCACAAGACACAAGTTTGTGTACGCAAGTATTTCCTTCAGGGACCTCGAAATTGACCAAGGTTGAGCACAACGTAGCACAAGCCGACATATCTCAAAATTAAATCCTTTTTGACCCATATCCGCAAATTCGTTTTTCATTTCTATTGTGATTGGCCGAAGGTTGGAAACGCTATACTCCTAAATCTCTGCAACTACAATCCCCGGCTTCCGAAGTCTAGGAAGCAACCGCGCGGTCTGATTGGCAGAGCCAATGATCCACTCTATCCTCAAAAGAGGAGGCGAATTGTACAGTCTTCAGAGACATCGAAAATTCGACTCCGTTCCGTTCTATCCAAATATTTAGCATTTGAGGTCTACGGATGGGGGCTTCTAGTGGACTTGGAAAGATTTCTCAAAACCCCCAATTTGTTCCACACCCGGAGAAAAGAATAATAATTTCAGCTCTGTTACGCTCTGTTTCATATACGATGCTATAAGTATGAATATATTTAACCTTCTAGGTCAAGAGGAAGCTTCTGGAGCATCTGAAATGTCATTTTGTAAAACCTCATTTTTACTGATTTCCAGCGAAGGGAATAAAAAATTCAACTTTGAGAGGGGGGAGGGGTCTGTTCTGCAATCCATACTATAAGTGTGCAAAGAATCAGTATTATAGGTCACCGTGGGGCTTCTGGAGGGTCCGGAAAGACAAAAACACGTTGAACAATTATTACATAAATTTTGCTGAATACAGCTATTTCTTCAAAAGGTTTCGCTGATGAAGTAATGGAATTCTGTCTGGATAGAGAGAAGGAGTACTTAAAAAAAAACATGCATTTGATAATAGTCAACATAAGTAACTTGTTAAGACTTTGTTATCGAGCCAAATTTTATTTTATTTGCTTAACTTATTTTATCACATGTACACAGCACATGTACTTACACTGACCACAAAGTCACAGACAGACAAATAAACATCATGGGGAAAAAGGTCGATACAAGTGTGTCAACTTCTCTCAAAATCAGAACTTTGGATTTTTGACTCCAACACAATCTTTTCTTTTTACATATACTGTGTATTGTAGTGAATGTGAAAATATAAATTACATCCAAGAAATACTTTTATCCTAAGGATCACAAGTTAAGTATTTGGGAGATACAAATGCCTCAAGAGGTTTGGGGGACGATATAATGGAAGTTTCTGTTGTAGGGAACGGTGTTTTAACATTGAAATAGGGAGAAATTAAGATAGTGTCTCTACATGTTCCAATATGAGCCTATCTCGAAGGATACATTAAGCTATTAGAGCTCGCTGGCTCAAATTTTAGCATGCCATACATCCAGAGAATTTTCGTAAACTTGATAGGAAAGTGGAGCATTAAGAATGCACGAGATAAATTAAAGTACATTTATTTCATCGTTTATAGAGAAAATAAAATATGCCAGAGGGGAAATATGTAGTTCTTACTCAAATATACCTTTTAAAAATAGTTTGAAATCCTGGTGAATCTAAAATATGTTTTCATAGTATAGTTATTTGTTTATAGATGTTATGGACGTTGTAGGGTATTGATGCTATCATACATGGAAAGAAGGGGATTAAGAAAGTATCTGCATCTTGTTTTAACATGAATGAATCTAGAAGGATACATGAAGCTTTTAATGATCATGGCTCTAACTTGTTTACCAATTTATATATTGAAATCGTTTTGTTATAATATCGTACTGTTAAAACATGTGATACTGGGAGATTTATAAAGTATCTGTATGTTATGTTTCAACATGAACATATCTCGAAGGATACATAAAACGTTTATTGTTCTTACCTCCATGTGGTTTACCAAACCATATATTGAAAGAGGGATTAACCTTAAACAGGGATTCAAAGCGGAGAATTGTAATTGTTTGTTTATAACTGCAATGGAAGTTGTGAGGGATTGATACTATCATAATATGGAAAAGGGGAGATTAAGAATGCATGTTATGTTTCAGCGTAAACTCATCTCGAAGAGTACATGAAGCTTTTAATGCTCTTGGCTGTACGTGGTTTACTAACAGATGTATTGAAAGCATTTTCTAATCAAAACTGGGAAGTGTATGTGTTTGTTTATAGTTGTAATGGCAGTTGCAAGAAGATTAATATTATCATAATATGGAAAGAGTGGGAATTAAAAAAGTGTCCGTATCTTATGTTTTAATATGAACATATCTCGAAATATTTTAGCATGTTTTAATGCTCTTGGCTCTACATGCTTTACCAGAACGTATATTAAAAGCATTTTCTTAAACAAAGAATCAAAGTCAAGGATTTCAGTTGTTAGTTTCCAGTTGTAATGGAAGTTGTTGTCATACTTATTATAACATGGAATGAGGAAATAGAAGAGAAGTAGTTATGTTTCTGTTTGTTATGTTTCAACCTGTTCTGTTGGTTACGTATAATATCTGCTAGTTATGTTTCAACATGAACATATCTAGAGGAATACATGAAGCTTTCAATGCTCTTGGCTCCACGTAGTTTATCAAAACGTGTAGTAAAACCGTTTTCTAATTAAAACGGATATATGTAGTTGTTTATTTATAGTTATTATAGAAATTTGGGGGGGGGGGCGATTGATGCTATCAATATGGATAGAGGAGAATTAAGAAAGTATTCGTATCTAATGATTGAATATTAATATATCTACATGAAGCTTTTAATGTTCTTGGCTCTACGTGGTTTACCAAAACATATATTGAAAGCATTTTTTAATCTAAACGGAGAATTGTAGTTGTTTCTTTATAGTTGTAATGGAAATTGTGGAGGATTGATATTGTCATAATATGGAAATAGTGGAAATTAAGAAAGTATACATATCTTATGTTTCAATTTAAGCATTTCTCGAAAAATACATGCAACTTTTAATGCTCCTAGCTCCATGTGGTTTATCAAAACGTATATTGAAAGCTTCTTCTGAAACGAAGAATCAAACGAAAAATTGTAATTGCTTGTTTATAGCCGTAATGGAGGTTGTGGGGGGTTGATATGTACTATCATAACAGGAAAAAAGAGGGGTATTAAAAATGTATGTATGTTGTGTTTCAAAATGAACGTATCTCGAAAGATATATGAAGTTTTTAATGCTCTTAGCTCCACGTTGTTTACTAATATATTAAAAGCGTTTTCTTAAACAATAAACAGAAATAAAGAATTTGGAATACATAAAATAAACAAGTGGGTATTTCCTCAATAAAAGAAACTGAACTACGTTACAGGTAAAGGGTTTATTTCACGCTAAAATGAAAATTTAATATATGGTTTTCCTATGAAATATATATGGCTGGCTCATGTGCAATCAGCTTAAACGTCACAACCCTCAGGCCCTAAAATTTTGAGAAGTGTCCAAATATAAAAATTAATACAAAAATTCGAACATACAGGGTTCCTAGGAAAGTCCTTAAGCACTCAATCAATTTGTAAGAAAAGGACCATAGGTGTACACGTTAGATCTACCTACAGTAATGTGACTGTGCCCGATCGAATAAATATTAGTGAAGTATAGAAGGATAATTAAAAATTAAAATTAACTGACTCAGTGACAAAGCGAGATAGACGAAAAAAGCATACACATAAAAAATTCATATCAGCATATAGATCCTATACTAGCAGATATTTTGCGACTTTCTATCTTGCAGTTATTAATGAATGTTGCTACCAATAATTGGGTTAAGAATAGCACTTTTTATACATACGCGATGTTTCTGCTATAAATGAATCACAAACGCGAAGTTTCTTAATGTACGCTTTACCAAAATAAAAATGATGCATCAAGTGCAAGAACAAATCCTTTCAGTCTAAGGGTCCCAATGTGCTTAGTTAGGCATTTATTGGACAGAAATGTGCCCCCAAGAGGTTTGGAAGACGCAGTAATGGAAGTTTTCGTTATAGAGGATAGATTGTACCTTAGCATAGAAAGAGGGGAGAAATTAAGAACATTTCTTTTCGCTATGTTTTATAATGTTTTATCATGTGCATTAAGATTATTAAACTGTCAGGTCCAAGCTTTAATATAACATTAATTTGAGAGAAAATTTGTAAATATGGTGTGGAAGTGGAGGATTATGAAATCATGAGATGAATTAACGAACGTAAAGTTTATTTCTCGCTAATAATAGAAATGTGAAAAAAGTTATCCTTTGAACTGTTAATAGAACTATTGAGTCCACTTCAAACATATAAAAATAAAAACATCATCCCAACAGCTTAATAGCTAAATCATTACCTGGATAAACGACAATACAAGGTTCTTGTCAAGGCTAAAACATATGTTTTCAACATTGACATCTATAATGACATGATTTCAGTCAGATGCACTTATGTACAAAATAAAGTTAAAATATGAACTTTTGGGAATAAAAGTAGGTACTATGTATGCTATGACAGATACTGATAGCCAGACAATGAATTTTGAAGTTAACCATCAATGACAAGATACGATGTGTCTACTAATTAGCATTAGATAGGCCCAGCAATTTAATACGTAAATAAAATAGATAAATCCATAGATGTCAAATATTTTGCTGCCCTGAACTCATTCAAAATTCCCACTGCCAAAAGTTGATTGGCGAAAAGCTAAATTAATTTTACAAACTCGCAAAGTTGGAAGTAAATTTAAGGCGTCAAGTATTCAATCAATTTTTACAAAAATTAGCGTTTAAAACTAATTTGAGGTGTAGAGTCTATGTAACATATAGTAAAATATAGTTTTCCAAATTTAAAAATTTTATCTAAATTAATGAGATATACACGTCGTTAAATACTACCACAAACGAACAGGGAACATTTGATTAGCTAAAGGCAAGATGTATTCATACTGCCAAATTAGGGAGGCCATTTATAAGAGGATGTAAGACTCATGTGTATTTTATGACGTTTCGTTATATTTTTTATTTCATTCACTATTCAGTTATTTTAATTTTATACCTATTACATTATGTGTTTGTTAAGTGGTTATTTGAAAGCGAGGGTTATTTGATTCTTCTCACCACTTCATTGCAACCAAATGTGAATCAGATTTGTCCGCTTGTATTGCTGATAGGGACGCAAACATCAAATTGGATTATGCTTTTAAATAGATTAATTGAATTTAGAAAAGGAAGAATAAGTTCCGAGAGTCTTAAAGACATTTAGGAGATTATATGTTTAGAAAAGATCAGAGAATCATTGAATTTTATATGTTAATTAGTCTATCTGATGTTCAGCTGCGTTGTATATATATATTGACTAAACAATCTACCCGACGTTGTCCGGGAGTTAAAACAGAGATAGATTTATTTATTTATCTAAAAAATAACAAAATAAATGCATTTTATTCATACAAATAACAGTGAAAGTTGCATACAATCCGTGTACACTGGCGCGACCCTACTTCCAAATAAAAAATTATCCCCTTCCCCTTACAAACACGAGTTAAAATGGCTCTAATCCTGTGCGAACACACATTCCACAGTCATAGAAATGTGTAAACAAAAAAATTAAGAATAAAAAATTCAAAAAGGAATCATGCCTTAATTTCCAAATCATTTTTTCTCTCCTCAAACGTGGAAAGAAGAAAAAAAAAATAATAATAAATAAAAAATAAATAAATAAAAAAAAAAAAACGTACAGAAAGAAGGCGAGGCTTAAACCAGACAAAGCAGGCATGCGCAGAAACACCGGTAGAAATGTCGAAGAGAAAATCTACAGTCAGCGGTCAATAGGTTTGCTGCTTTTACACGTTCACTTAAAAAAAACCCAAAATTAAAACAACGCATAACTTTCAAAATAAACTTTTTGTTAGACTACAAAGATATACACACAACTTTTTGTCATACTATAGAATTGGGCTAATCTTACGTTTTTGGATGCGGCGAAAAAAATGTCACTAAAACTATCACGTGAAAATTTCAATGTAATTTAAAAAAATAAATAAATATGAAGGGATTATTCTACATATACGGTTTAAACATCGTTAAAAAGAACGTTCTTCGATCTTTCTGATGGTGTCGAGATGGAAACTTTGTGGTAATTTCTTCAACCGCTAAACCAGTTTGTATGAAAATCACTCAAAATAGTGATAAAACGTAAAATAACCAAAAAATTAATTTAAATTTTTAAAAAATCTCGCCGAAGTTCATCGTTCCGGATCCTAAATTACCTGTGTATTAAATTTCATGGGCATACAACGCTTAGATTCCCCCCTACAGACCATGCAGAGATCTTCTTTTATTATGTAATGTTTAATTGCCTTCATGGTAAACAGTTAAATTGACAATATTCACCTAAGAAAGTAAAGATTTTTTAAGGTTTGAAAGTTCACAAGTTGAGTTCATTAAGAATATCGGTGAAATATAAAACATATATTTTCAATCCATTCAATAGTATAATTAAAATGCAGTATATATAAACGTTATTTTTTGTTTTTAATGAATATCTATAGTCAGTATGTAAACATTATAAATAAAATAAATAAAATTGCAAATATTAGTGCTGAAACAAAAATTCAACATAAAATAACTCACTTGTTTGATGAGGTGTCTCATCTGGATTGTTATTTTCTGGCTCATTATGATTCACTGTATTCTCGTCGAGGTTCTCTGCTTCCTCGTGAATTACATCATTTTGTATCGGTTCTTCTACTACTTCGTTTTTATGTTCCAACGTTTCTGGTTCAATGTTTTCATCATTCTCTTTATTATCATCAGATGTGTCTTTTTCTGCATGATTATCTTCATTTTCTTTTTTATCTTCGTCATTATTTTCATTTGTTTCTTCTTTTGTGTCATCTCCATTTTCATTTTCTTTTTCCGCATCTTTATCATCATTATCATTGTTTTCTTCGTCTTTAGGTTCATTATCATCTTCTTTTGTTTCAGAATCTGGTTGTTCATTTTCCTCAGGGGATTCATCTTCATTTTTAGATTCCTCTTCATTTGTGCCCTCATTTCCATTTTCTGCTAAATTACTTTCAGATGGTTCGTCAGGATTATTCTCTACCTCCTTCTCAATATCAACATCTTCATTACTTTCTAAATTGTCTACTGGATTTCCACTTCCAACTTCTGCTACGGTTATACCTTCAAAGTTGTTTTCTCCTTTAGAACTTCTTTCTTTAATTTCTGGGCTATTTTCAGTTTCTTCATCTTTCTCCGGATCATTTGTTTCGTTAGTTTCTTCTACTGTGCCCCCTGGATCTGGGGTTTCGTTATCCACTTCTTGTTCCTCTTTATTCGCTTCATCTTCTGTAGGTTCATTTGCTTCAATATCTTCTTGGTTTACTTCTTTTTGTTCTTCTGTGGGGTTTTCTGCTGTATTTTCTGATTCTTCATTCTCTTCATTAATTTCTTCAGTTTTACTTATTTCTGGTTCTTCGTCATTGTTAGGATCTTCTTTTGTTTCCTCATTTTCATCATTCTTGATGTCATTTTCATCAGTCTTGATTTCATTTTCTTCCTCTTCAGGTTCCTCACCATTATTTTCTTCAGATTCAGCAGGTTGAAGTTTGGAATCAGTTGCTTCCCTTTCTGTTTCTTCTTCAAGATTTGTTTCTACATTTTCGGAGGTTTCATTTTCATTATTTTCAGCATCATCTGTTTCTTCTTTAACTTCGTCTGTCGTTTCATCAACAGCATTAAGAGCATCTTCGCTTTCATGTTGATCATTCTCAGTGTCTTCCACTGCAGCAGAATCTTCATCATTTGTAGCAACTACTTCAGTTTCCTCTGCGTTGCTATCATCAACACTTTTGGGATCTTCGACATCTTCTTCCTCGTCAGGTTTTTCTTCATTCTCCTCAGTTTTGCTAATATTTTCATGCTCATTTTCTTCTATAGTTTTATTTTCATTTTCAGTTTCATTTTCACCAGTTGTATCTGTTTCTTTTGCACTTTCCATTTCAGACAAACTTTCTTTTCGTTCTGAATTTTCAGGATTTTCGCTAGTAGTCTCGGGTGCAGATTCGTTAGTTTCAATAGTATCTTCATTGCTTTCAGAAACATCCTGTGTTGGAGTAACTTCAACTTCTTCGGATGAATTTTCGTGTAATGCTGCAGTTTTTAAAGAACTTCTAGATTTTTTTCTTGGCACATGCTCAACAGTAGCATTAGAATGTGTACTATCCGAGCTTGAATTGATAGAAAATTTTGAACCTTCATTGTCTGTTTTTTGCCCGTCCTGCTTTGAGTTTTGAAGATAAAAGTCTGCGGTTTTTCCTTTCTGCAAAAAAAGGATACTAAAATTACTCAAGTACCTTATATCTTAATATAGGAGAAATAAATTAAATGATTTAATAACAAGGAATTGAACGTTTATTAAAACATGCTATCCTGCATATGATTTAATCACTCCAAAGAAAAACTTTAGCACTAAAAAAACCACCTTATTACTGCAAATTAGATGTAAATTACTGTTTTTATAAAAAACAAAACGTGTGAATTTATTAACTTTTTCAAAAAAATTGTGTACATCCAAACTTCATAGTCAAGAAAAAGATGACCTGCCAATTATGATGCACGGCACTTTTTATGACGTCACACTCTGCGTGCAGTCCAAATAGGCTATTTCTAAAAGTAATGTCATTGTTTATTTATGAAAGAGACATTTTCATTACTATTTTGATTTTCCGATTGTGTGCTTTTAATTTAAATATATCATGAAAATATGTGATCAAACCACCAAGATTCTTATAATGAATTTATATGGCGACGAACTTGTAAAAGATGAATTGCTTTTCAATGAATTATTTGTGGTAAAAATATTAAATACCATTATTTTTATCAAAAGAAATTTCGAAGCAGATATTTCTCAAGATCTACTTTAAGATTTAGCACCAAATTCCGGAGGAGGTAGGTAGGCTTGCTAAGAATTTCTACGTTTAGTTCCTTTTTCATTTTCGATTCAAAATTTGTAGTTTCCTTGAAACATCAATTCCTCAAAAGCATTTATAGATAAAACTTAGATGATGACTGATATTGATTCAGCACTAAGTTCCTTACGAGGGGGATTTACTACGGATTTCCATAACTGGTTCTAGAGATGTCACTTCCTGTTTAAAAATTGCATTTTCCTTGCAACATCTATTTCTCAGGATTGACTATACACTGAGCTTAAATGATAGCCAATATGGATTTAGTATCACATTTTGGACGGGGTTATGGGGATCACATTTTTACTTCCAGTTTTGGAGATGTCACTTCCAGTTCTGGAGATATCACTTCCAGTTTTTTTTTCGAAAATTACCAAATTTATGAACGTGTGCAAAAGTTTATAGAAATACACAATAGTTCTGTCGAAATTGAAGAGTACACACCACTCGCCACCATATGAACGTTCTTTCATAAATTTCTTATTACGTTTGTTTCCTGCTAAAACAAATTAAGTTCTGCATTCATGACACTTAAATCCCTAATCATATCACTGATCAGGCTCAAAATATTATCTAACATCAAAATTATTAATTCTTATAAGTTCGGTTCCATCAAGTTTATCCTACGCATTTCCATTACTTATTCACTAAAGTATTGTTTGGAACATGAGAGTTATCTTCTCCTATTTTATTCTGTACATAATTCCTTTCAGAGTAAATATTTTGCGCTGATTTCTCTGTCTTAAACAATGAGTGCTTACTAGATTATTGAAGCAATGCGCTTCAGATTCACTATATTCTTATTAATAATATAATTATGGATTACTTGGAAAAGTTATGTAATATACCAAAATAGATTACAGATTTGACTTTTATTGGAATTCAGAGTTGTCCTTCGTTTTATATTGCGTATATATATTCCTAATTCATTAAATTGCAGATTGCAAACTTTATGGTTTTGCATCAAATAAAATTTTATTTAATACTTTATTTTCACTACATGAATATACTACCAACAAAATATGCGTATGGCGGAACAGAGTACTAGGATCGGTATTAGAAATGAAGATGAGGTATCAGAGTAATGTGAAAAATGTGCTGGAAAAGTGACATTTCGATCAGATCCGCTAATATATACAGGGTATCCCAAAAAGATTGAAACGCGCTTTAATTCTTTACTTGTTGGAGATAAGTGGGCAATGTAAATTGAAAAAATATTGAAAGTAAGGTAGGATATAAGTTAATGAAATAGTCCTCCCATTAATTTTCAAAAAGTTACACTTTTTAAATTTTTATACAACCCCCTTCGACAAATTTGGTCAATCAGAAAATTTTTATTTTTAATGCAACAAGATCATTAAAAACAACCCATATCTGCATCTTTAAAATCAACTGAATTATGATAAAGGAAAAAATCTGACTTGTGCCACTTTTCTGTACCATGTGAAAGGCTGAAAATAGGGATCATAAACAAATTGACGATGGAAATAGTTTAGATCAAAAATACGTTAATATGTGTCAAAATGTTTTATCACAAATGCATCCAAATAAAGTATTACACAGACAGAGATCATATAAAGCAGTGGTACCCACTGCACGGTTGGGTATCCTATGTATTATCGTTCAGTTTTATCTTTTTAACACTTTACAATAAAGTTGAAAAGTGTTTATGACTTTGTTCATTCTGTCTGTCTGTCCGTTGGCACTATAACTGCTGTAAAAATGACTTTATCAAAATGAAATTTTAGTATGTTGTTCAGACGGTCTGTGAGACCTATAGGAATATAAATGAATAATATAACCTAATTAGTTTTGGATTGAACCCGGGTTGAAAAAATGAAATACATTGAACCCTATGGGACCTAATTTTTCAAACATTTTTTAAGCAAATTTAAAATTCACAAATTGCTTCGAAAGTTTTAGGAAATATTCAAATTATCCCATAAAATATATAAAAATATTTCAGCAAAATATATTCAGCAGTTTTTTAAATAAAAATTAAAATAATAATTACACCCTTTAAATGAAGAGATCACGTGACCATTATATGAAGAGATCACGTGACACACTTCAAAATAAAATATGTCATCCATCTTGTGTCAAAATCGTCATTTTTTTAACACTTTACAACAAAGTTGAAAAGTCTTTATGACTTTGTTCATTCTGTCTGTCTGTCTGTCTGTCTGTCCGTTAGCACGATAACTACCGTAAAAATGACTTAATCAAAATGAAATTTTAGTATGTTGTTCAGACGGTCTGTAGGACCTATGAGAATATAAATCAATAATATCACCCAATTAGTTTTGGATTGAACCCGGGTTGAAAAAATGAAATATATTGAGCCCTATGGGACCTAATTTTTCAAACATTTTTTAAGCGGATTTAAAATTCACAAATTGCATCGAAAATTTTAGGTAATATTCAAATTGTTCCATAAAATATATAAAAAAAAATTTAGCCAAATATATTCAGTAGTTTTTTAAATAAAAATTAAAATAATAACAACATTTCTTATATGAAGCGATCACGTGACCATGATATGAAAATATCACGTGACCCCTTAAAATGATATAATGCATCCATCTTGTCTCAAAATCGTGATTTTTAAAGTTCTTTTTAATTCATATTGAGTGTTGTATCCGTCCTCAAATCACTATATTTTTGCATAAATTCTGTGCATCTACATACTGAAACAGCGCAATTACAATATATTTGAGTTTAAATGCTCATCCAAATTTGATTATTTCTACTACGAAGCCTATTTTTCACCTATGTAAAACGTAAACAGCAAAATATGTAGAATCAGTTGTATTAGAATTGCTGTATTTCTTCAACACAGAATCATTTACTTCATGGAGTCTGCATAGCCGATAAGAATCAAATATTCATTGATTTTACAAACAGAAGGACGATATTTTTCGATGAAGTTTTACGCATAGAGTTTAATTGCGTGTAACTCCATGGTCTTAATTCTTAAATAAAATAAATCATTATAGTATTCTGATGAATGACATGAATGGGAAAATGTTATGAATGAAATGCTGTTTTTATAGAGAGATCCAGGCGTGTTATTTTTTCTATGACGTCATTTGAATGAATTTCAGTTGTTTTCGATGAAGTTTTCAAATATAATAAATTATCGTAGTATTATGACAGTTTTAAAAATATTTCCGAGGAAAGTATCGCATTTTAGAGATGTTTAAATCAGGCAATTTATAATTCAATGACGTTATTTTAATGAAGTTCATTTTTTTCTATGAAGGTTTAAGTTTTCAAATATAATAAATTAATGTAGTATTGCGATATGTTTTAAAATATTACCGAGGAATGTATTGCATTTTAGACATGTTTAAATAAAATTGCATTGAAGTTGGAAAGTGTTTCATAATCAATGCTTTAAGCATGGTTGATCTTTCTTGCTAAAGTTCTTTTTAATTCATATTTAGTGTTGTATCCGTCTTAAAACCGCTTTATTTGTTTAAATTCTGTGCATCTACGTACTAAAACAACGCAATTACAATATATTTGAGTTTAAATGATCATCCAAATTTGATTATTTCTACAACGAAGCCTACTTTTCACCTATGAAAAATGTAAACAGCAAAATATGTAGAATGAGTTGTATAAGAATTGCTGCATTTCTGTAACGCAAGATTGTTTAGCTCATGGAGTCTGCAATATAA
The DNA here is from genome assembly GCA_951213105.1 of Amaurobius ferox. Taxonomy (NCBI): domain Eukaryota; kingdom Metazoa; phylum Arthropoda; class Arachnida; order Araneae; family Amaurobiidae; genus Amaurobius; species Amaurobius ferox. The sequence continues at coordinate 151,958,179 of OX578133.1, read as the reverse complement.
CTGATATGAAATAAATATTCATTGATTTTACAGAGAGAAGGATGATTATTTCTATGAAGTTTTAAGCATGGAGTTTGCTTTTAGTTTAGAGCATAGAGTTCAATGAAATACTGCTTTTATGGAGAGGGCCAGGCGATTTATATTTCGATGATGTCATTTGAATAAAGTTCATTTGTTTTCGATGAAGTTTTCAAATATAATAAATTATTGTAGTATTATAATAATTTTAAAAATATTTCCAAGGAATGTATCGCATTTTAGAGATGTTTAAACCAGGTAATTTATATTTGAATGCCGTCATTTGAATGAAGTTTATTTTTTCGATGAAAGTTTTTAAATATAATAAATTAATGTAGTATTGTGATAATTTTAAAAATATTACCGAGGAATATATCGCATTTTAGAGATGGTTAAATAAAATTGCATTGCAGTTGGAAAGTGTTTCATAATCAATGCTTTATGCATGATTAATCTTTCTTGTTTTTAATGATGTTGTTGCATTAAAAATAAAAAAATTCTGTTTGACCAAATTTTTCTAAGGGGGTTGTATAAAAATTTAAAACGTGTAACTTTTTGAAAATTAATGTGAGGACTATTTCACTAACGTAGTCTTATTTCCTACATTGCTTTAAATATTTTTGCAATTTACATTGCCTACTTATCTCCAACAGGTAAGGAATTAAAGTGCGTTTCAATCTTTTTGGGACATCCTGTATATGATTCATAACACCAAATAGGATTTCAAACCGGCATTAATGTAACGAATATTGCTTCACGTACATTTCGTATCAGGAGGATCTAAATAAAAAATTGATAAAAACATTAGATATTTTTATTTACCAAATGATAATCAATTATGGAAAAAATTCTGACTTTCTGATCTATGTATGTGTTTTACCTTCATATTATGAACGAAAAATAATTTTATACTGATATCATATTTTAAATTTTTAATTATATTTCTATTATTTTTTCTTCTATAGTTAACTATTTAGATGATGACCAATATTGATTTAGTATCAAATTCTAGAAAGGGTTGTGGGGATCACTAACATATTTACTTCCAGTTCTGGAGATGTCATTTCTAGTTATTAATTAGTTATTTTTTAATTGGTTATTTATTAAGTTCTTTAACATTTTATCTTCAATGACATTTTATTATTTACATTTGCATTTTTAATTTCTTTCATAAGAGGTAAGAAAATAATATAAGTAAATAAACAACAAAACATCCACGCTTAAAATTATATTGAACATATATAATATTTTCATCTTTGAAACAGATATGTTTGAATCCCTTTCAAACAGTGTATATGTAATATTAAACGTGCTAATAATAAATACAAATTCACATGATAAAGAACAGCATAACTTTTGTTGGATTAAAGAATGAAAATGTTGGCTTATTTTAGAAAACAATTAATAAACAATTAACCAATTTCAAGGCCATTATAAAAGCTAAAATCATCCGAGTAACAAAACTATTTATAGCAACTTCGTTCGACATTCCATCAAAATAGTTTTCAGTTTATTCGTTTATTCTCACCTGACCCACGCTAAGGTTTTTGCTGTAAATAAGGATATTTTCTGTGCAACCCTAAAGGCTCGTTTAACCAATGCAAAATGAATATGCAATTACTTTAAGAAAACAATTCTCATTTAGTTGACCAAAATTTTTTCTCATAAAAACAAATTTTGATTTTCAAAAATTCTTTTCTTTAGTTTAAACTACTTAGCATAACTTAAGTTTCAATACCAGTACAAGCATTTCTACATTGTTTGGAAGTTGGTACTCCTATCTTTAAAGTGAAAATTAATTCTTTCCATTTTTGACAAATATAAGAATTGTTTTACATAGATAAGCGTGTATCGCGTTTAATTTAGATTTGAGTTTAAACGGAAATTTAAACGCAACATCTCCCGTTATACGCATTGAATTTTTCTTCAAATTAATCTTCTATCCTTCTACTTCAATTGTTGTAAAATTTGACAAAATTTCAGAGCCTCCTTAATTAATTGGATTAAAATTACACATTGTTATTCCCTTTCCGTATAGATAATAGTTCACGTGACCAGAACCATGATTATAAAAGTTCTTTAATCTTAATAATTCCTCTATTTAGTCTTTACCCTATAAAAATGGTTCCCAAATATTTAATCTTAAAGACCCTTTAATAATTAAAAAAATTGCAAACCACTTGACGTCAGGAATTACCAAATATTTTCTTGAAAAACAAGATTTAGCACAAATTTTATCAGTTATAATATACTTTTTGTATTATTCGTGAATCCTCATAGAGTTTGTCACGCACCCCAACGGGTCTGCGGACTCACTTTAGGAACCACTGGCCAATAGTACATTTCTAAATCATTTAATGGGGGTTTCAGAACACTCCTGTTTTCTCACAAAATCATTTAAGTATATTTATTTAATTACCGTAGAATTCTGGAAAGACCAAACCATCCACATATAACCACGCTTAAAACGATTTTTCGTATTCAAAAATATTCAGTCTATGTAATATTTCACCTCTTTTATGCTTTTGTCAATCTTCTATATATCCTGCGACTTCCCAAGGTCACATTTTCCAACCTGTTTATTTGTTGCCAGACTTAGAATTGCTATGTCTAATTTGTAGAAAGCTACATTTCTGAAGCACAAAAGTATCCCTCATAAAAGCATTCCTCATAAAGCATCCCTCATAAAGCTTCCCTCATAAATGTATACCCCATAAAATCATTCCTCATAAAGAAGTTGTCATAAAGCATTCCTCATAAAGAACGTGTTATAAAGCATTTCTCAATAAGCATCTCTCATAAATCATCCGTCATAAATCACCCCTCATGAGCATAGAAGCATCCCTGATAAAGAAGGTGTCAGTTTCATTTACTGTCCATTCTCCTCTTTCGCATGTCAGCATTGCAAAAGAGAAAGTTAGATATTCTGCGTTTCCGCTACTGATACCAGTATTACTAGATCGATTTCGCAGTCATTAACAACATTTTACAACTAATAACTGACATCTGCAATGCCGGCAAGAAAACTTGTTATGTGTAGCAATTTTTCTTGCGGCTATTTCATGTTGAATATACTCTGAATAACGCTAAAACCGCGAAATTTGTCTATAGGTGCTAGTATCTGCAATAGAAACACAATGATAGCTTTGCGAAAACGTCCCCTGAAGGCGGTTATGTGACATTTTATAGTTAATTTTTATTTTATAGCTTATAAAATGTACATTTTTTTGAAAAAAATATATTAATGAAGACGCGGAATGTCTTCATGAAATGAAAACTCAAAATTGCAATTCCCCTTTGTTTAGGTTCGAAAATTTCTATTCTAACACCTCTTCAAGATCAGCCGTTTTCCTCTTCTTCGTCTTCCTCTTTTTTTTAAATCGTTCTTTGAAAAAATCAAAAAAAAAATCACCTTCTGAGTTTTACTTAACAAAAAAGAAACTTATTCCCTTACATCCCTGATTCCCTTTAATTCCTAACTACTTCAGCGAGCTACAGATGTTTTCCTTGATAAAAAGGAGACCTATTATTGAATTCTTGACAAATATGTTATAAAAACGTATATTCTCACTTTTTAAACATTTTTCTTACATACTCCCTATTCCCTTTATGTGAACTCTCCAAAGAATTGCAAGTTAAGACATTACTTTCAAGCAAGTATGATAAAATATAAACTGACAAGCATCCGATTTGGATCATAAAGTACATCATGTTCGAAGAGTTTTGGAACTATCTTATGGACGTTTCATAACATGAGTATTGACAGCATCAAAGGAGTTTGTGTTTAAATAAACAATTGTTTATTCCCACCAGATATAGTTGCTTAGAAATACCGAAAATAGGAACAAGAGTATTCTAGTGGACAGTGGATTAAAATAATGTGTTTGCAGATTCTATATTTTGTATGATTAGCAATTCTAACTTTTATTTCAGAAATAATTTTAATATAGAAATTTATAACTTCATTTTATATTTTTTTATATAGTATTTCTGTTGGAAATAATCAATACATCGCGATTCACGTTCCTGTGAACGGGCGTTTATGCAAATTTAATATGAACGACTCTTCCCGTTCACCGGCGTGAACCGTGACGTTTTTCAACATGAGGTTTCATGCAAATCAGTTCTCAATGCGTACGCATCTGATTTGCATATCCGGGGGCGTTTCCGGAACTGTCCATTCTCGGATATATAGGGCAGAGGTTTCTTGAAGCAAATGAGAAGGTCGAAAGGGTCGATCGAGATCAGACGTCTGAAGAAGTCAGACGAGATAGACACTGATGGTCTGATGCAGGCAGACAGAAATGTTTTTGACAGAAGTACTGCGGAATATCGTTTGACGACGGTGAATAGTCGAAACGGATGCAGATGTGGTCAGTTTGGACCAGCATGTATTGAACGTTAAATTTACTTACAAACGTTCGGAAGCCGCTTTAAATATTTTCCTGATGTTCTATCCTTTGGTTTCCCTTTGCCAAGTGATGGTGGCTGAAATACACGCAAGTGATAGAGGTAGTATAGTAACTTACTACCAAATGCTTCAAGGAATCTCTGTCTAGTCATTTACAACTAAAAATCTTTTCTACATAGTATATTTTTGATGTTTTACGGCATGGAAAATTACCAGGTACGTGTAATATGCCGAGTTGTGTTTTTCACCAAATAAAGTGAAAGAAGTTTTTCTTTAAAACTGGACTTGTGTACTTTCATGACCCAGCCAACACTTATTGACTCTGACAGTGCGTGCTTTGCTATCTTCAAATTTTAAATTTTCCAATAATTTCCATAATCAGAAAACAATAAGGAAAATATCAAAAGCAGATATGATGACTTCAAAATTTACTTGATCCAAAATCTTTGGATCAGCTCCAGCTTGCTTCAACATCTTACACAATGCTTGGTTTCCTTTTTGGCTGACAATGTGTAATGCCGTTTTGCCGGTCTGAAAGAAAAGCAGTATATTATGTGTTTTTTCAGATTAATGTACTACTAGGCAAGATATCAAAATCATAAATTTTTATGGTATAATATATTTTTCTATCAACAAACATTTTTCTGATACATTTAATAAAAATGCAATATAGGCAAGACAGATTCCGTTAATATACAGACTCCGATTTGCTTTTGTCTCTTTTGATATTTATATTACTTTAAATTAGACATTTTTGCATGATTCCACAAAATATCGCCTAAATTGAATACTTATATAAAGTTATCCGATCAACTGAATGCTATCCAGCTAGTGACTAGCTAAATGCTAGTTGCTTTATGAAAATAACTCTGAGAAAAAGAACTTTTGTAGGCCGTCTTTAGTATGCCGCTTACAGTACAGTTTACACAGTGGACGTGTTTCAAGCAAATTTCAAATCCCGTACTTCTAAATCGTTAATATTCCAATATTTATGTCAGCGGCCTAGGATTATAGCCCCTTAAAAAATATATGTAAAAGCCCGTCACTCTGGGTATATATTTTTGGTTTGGTTCTCAAAAATAAAAGGGCCCAAATTTTGTCTTTTCTCCGAAATTTTAGTTTTGGGAAAAGCATTAAAAATTTAGTTTAAAAATAAAAACATTTACGAAAATTATTTTATTTTTATTTGGGGGGAGGAGGAGGCATTTTCATAAATGAAAAAATTTGAATTTGTTTGGTATTTTCTTTAATTTTCTTTGCTCTTCCTTTTCTTATATTCTTCATTTTGAGACTCTACTTAAACTTTCGTCAGCCATAGATAAATTCAGCCTACTTCAGGTGTTCAATAAAAGGTGTTAGAACCATAGATCATTTGCACTTTGTGTGCTATTTACACTTTGGAGTAAAGGGCTATGAAGTTAATTCTTCGTTAAATACTCGCGCACTCATTTAGTCCTGGCTCCCGTCTCCTGCTTGATAGGGCCCTACGTTTTTCAAATTCAGAAACATTTTTATTTATACTTAACAAGTTATAGATATTCTACTTACAAATTTTTTCATATGCATCATAAATATCAGCTTAATTAACCATAAATAACTTTATATATAATTATTATAACAAAATAAAAATACTTTTATTTTTCAATAAAATTATTTAAGAAAAATATTTTTTTATTCCAGGAGTTGCAAACATCTCAGCTCGTTTTACGGCCCTATGTTTATTCGGCCTTTAAGCGTCGCTTAACAGCACTTAATGCTAGTTATACCACTGATCAGTGTGGCCATGCTGCAGCAAGATCACCTTTTTTGAGAATCACCAGATAAAAGTCCAAAAACGCACAATTAATAGTCGAACTTTGTTACTAAAAGGGGTTATTACCAAAGGATTTAAATGAAACCGAAATGAATTTACTGAAAATTACCAGAAACTCAGCTCATCATAGCTAATAATTCAAAAGAAATTATAAAATGAATGAAGACATTATAAGATTTTCGATAATCAGATTATTGTAATGATTGAATAGAAACATATATTTCTTTATAAAACGTCATACATCATTCTACAATACATAACCATAAATTATATCTATCTTTGAATAAAATAATCTGAATCAGATTCGAAGTCAGTTAGTACTCCATAATCATTTGCAACAACATTAACTTATTTGTGGAAATATAAATGATTTCAATATAAGAATATAAAATATTTTAATCTAATAAATTTATGAGAATCGGCCGGGGATTAAACTGCAGTTCGAAGATCCGCACTTTGATCTCCGGGTTGAGATGGTGCCCAAACGAATTAATCAATTAATACAGCAGGTCATAACAAAATCTTTTCATGCATCTACTCAGAAAATTGTACTTTCATTAATTAGTTAATATTTATGCTGAAAGTAGCACTAAATTGCCAATTATAGCAGATTAAGCATCTCACACTTCCTTATTTTCCTTAATTAGAATAATAGATCCCTCCAATGGGCTTTATTTACATCTTACGTACATAGAGGTGAAATACACATAATTGAACTTTCTTTTAAAGCTTATACTTTTAGAATGCTTTTTATGCGGTATAAATGAATTATTTATTTTAATGCAATGCTTTTAAAAAGTGGTAGAAAATAAAAAACATAAATTTGAAATTTTTTATGCTCGTGCAAAGGCTAATAGATGCGAACATTGTAATAACAAGGGGACATTATCTTGTAATAACAAGGGGGACATCATTGTAATAATCAAATTAATGTAATAATCAAATGTCAATCATTGTAATAATCAAATTAATAATTGTAAAGGGGACATCATTGTAATATCATTGTAATAACAAGGGGGCATTAGCAATAAGTCTTGACGCTTCTGTAATTGCTTCGGATATAACAATGTTTAAAAATTAATATTTTATTTTGAATGTTTTTATGCTGAAACACTTTTCATAAAGTCACAAAAAATCACCTTATGTACCTTTGCGATGTCAGGTAAACGGTTGACATTCACTGATAAACAGGGTGTCTCGAAGTTTTTTTTTATTTTTTATTTTCTGGGTATATTATAAGGATATGGTATATCGAAGGTTCGCAATATTTAAGATCTAAAACAGAAGATTATTACAGCCTTCATGAGAGTTGATGCAGAAATGGCTAGATAGCTAGAAATTGTTGATTATCGTCTGGACGTGGTACCAGAAACTATACGCGCACTTTAGAAAAGTGCGAAAAACCTTTAAAGAAATTAAAAAAAAAATTGGAAATAATTTCTAAAAAACCTGGATAAAGACAGAAACAAGAAAGATCAATCATGCTTAAAGCATTGATTATGAAACACTTTCCAACTTCAATGCAATTTTATTTAAACAAGTCTAAAATGCAATACATTCCTCGGTAATATTTTGAAACTTATCACAATACTGCATTAATTTATTATATTTGAAAACTTAAACCTTCATCGAAAAAAATGAACTTCATTCAAATGACGACATTGAAATATAAATTCCCTGGTTTAAACATCTCTAAAATGTTATACATTCCTCGGTAATAGTTTTATAATTATCATAATACTACGATAATTTATTATATTTGAAAACTTCATCGAAAACAACTGAAATTAATTCAAATGACGTCATAGATAAAATAACACGCCTGGATCTCTCTATAAAAACAGGATTTCATTCATAACTTTCTCCCATTCATTTCAGTCATCACAATACTATAATAATTTATTTTACTTAAACATTTTATTTAAGACCATGGAGCTACAAATAATTAAACTCTATGCTTAAAACTTCATCGAAAAAAATCGTCCTTCCTCTATATAAAATCAATTAATATTTCATTCATATCAGCCATGCAGACTCCATGGACTAAATTATTTTGTTAAAAAAATACAGGAATTCTAATACAATTCATTCTACATATTTTGCTGTTTACATTTTACATAGGTGAAAAATAGGCTTAGTTGTAGAAATAATCAAATTTAGATGAGCATTTAAACTCAAATATATTGTCATTGCGTTGTTTCAGTATGTAGATGCACAGAATTTAAGCAAAAATAAGTAGTTTTAGGACGGATACAACACTCAATATGAATTAAAAAGAACTTAAAAAAATCACGATTTTGAAACAAGATGGATGCCATATATCATTTTGAAGTGGGTCATGTGATCGTTTCATATCATGGTCACGTAATCGTTTCATATACGATGTGTAATTATTATTTTAATTTTTATTTAAAAAACTACTGAATATATTTCGCTGAATTTTTTTTTATATATTTTATGGAACAATTTGAATATTACCTAAAATTTTCGAAGCAATTTGTGAATTTTAAATCCGCTTAAAAAATGTTTGAAAAATTAGGTCCCATAGGGCTCAATGTATTTCATTTTTTCAACCCGGGTTCAATCCAAAACTAATTGGATGATATTATTCATTTATATTCCCATAGGTCCTACAGACCCCGTCTGAACAACATACTAAAATTTCATTTTGATTAAGTCATTTTTACGGCAGTTATCGTGCTAACGGACAGACAGACAGACAGACAGACAGACAGACAGAATGAATGAACAAAGTCATAAACACTTTTCAACTTTGTTGTAAAGTGTTAAAAACTTACAGAGTTTCTGTTTCGTATGCAAAAAGTCTCATTATGATATCTGAACTCATTACCTATTATTACAGGCTAAACTTTTAAAGATAATTTTGGGACACCCTGTACTCCTTACTAATCTTGGAGTTCATGGAATATTTTATTATCTTGATCGGAGTTTTATGGCATAAAATCAAAGGATAGGCCAATATAACAATAGAAAGATGCGCTACTTATTCTACCTACGAAGTAAATTATATTATACTTACGCAGTCTTTCACATTTAAAGAACTTGGATATGTTTTTACAAAATGTTGAAGAACATCTGATGATTCTGTAGAAGCTGCAAGGTGCATTGGAAGAGCTCCGGATTCGTCGCGCGCTCGCATGAGTTTCTCATTCGAAGACAGCAGCTCTTTCACCTTCTCCAGATCTCCAGTGCGTGAAGACTCGTGAAATGACTGTATTTTGTTCTGGAATCAAATAAAATATATTTAAAATTGAACTATTTAGATAAAGTTATGATGTAAAGTACTGCCAGAAAAATCTGATTTCGTGTGCCATCAAACAAATGCTTTTGCTTAGTGGAGCAATGGTAGGAAACATTTCCGATCAAAAGAAATAAAATATATTAAAAAATGGTTTTAAAAAACTGATATACGTTCTCTATTAAACATGGAACTTAAATATAACAGCCAAAGACACGGATTGACTAAGCACATTTTTTAATCTTCTTACAAACTCAAGTAACATCCCCCTCCCCACGTTTAAACATATTTTATTAATTCAACATTCAAGTCACACTAATTGAAACTTAAGCAAATACAAAACTTATAGATCAATCAACTTATTTTTGCATGTGCGGAAACCTGATGTGGGCAGCACATGACTTTCTTTACATAATGCAAGTACTTTATTTTTTCAAGGCTCAATAAAGATGGACAAGGTCCACGGTTTTTAACTATGTAAAATACACTGACATTTAGCGTTTTTCTGGATGACAACATGTAAAATTATTTTGAACTACAAAATCAACTCATATTTCGCACAAATCTAACTTGGAAATAGGAAATATTGCTAGCATCTGCTAAGCAATATACTCCATTATATTAATATATGTTAATTATAATTTCATCAATCTGGTGTCATTTTCCTAAATTTAGTGTCATTTTTTTTCAATTTAATAACCACATAAAAAAGTCGCAAGTTGGCGCTATTTCGTCAAATTAGTCGCCAATAGTTTAGCCAAGTATAAAATATTTGATGATACGTGCTACTGTTCATTTTTAGGTATTTTGGATACATTTATTTGAACAACGTGCAATATCTCAAGAACGGTTCGAGCTAGAGTTTTAAAGTTTATGGCATTCATTTTAGAATAGAAAAATTATTATGTATTAAAGATTATTGAATGTTCAGATTTTTTAATTATATTTTTAAAAAAATCACTTGAAAATTTGGAGGTCTTCCAAACGTTTGTTTACGTTTAAAATCATAAAGGTTCCATTATTCATGGATTGTAACAATCGTAGTAAATTACGTTCAAAACTCTCCATTCGTTCATGAGATATCGCATCCACCGACACGCACACACACATACAGACATCACCTCAAAAGCGTTCTATTGAAGTTCCGGGATGCTTGAAACGTATTCTTTCGTCGAAAACTCGGATTTGAATTTGCAACTCCGTCACAATACTTTCGCTTTTCATTATACTATGCTCGTAGAGGAAGTAATATACAAAAACCTTACAAATACTATTCATAAACTTATGATTGCTATAGTATTGACTTAAATACTGAAGTATAAAAACACTATGTCAAAGTAAATACGCAAACATAAACCAATAGCAGTCTGAAAGTGATATTTAATTCTACTTAGGAAGAAGGCGTTTATTTCTCAGCTCCACTTAAAGAGTTATAAATATAAAAAATAAGTCCTTCCACAGTAGTTCATACGTTCTACACTCGTCAAAAGTAAAATTGCAACAACATGAACGTAGCCATATGCAAATCACAGTATCGGTAGAAGAGAGAGTCATATGCATATGATTAAGTTTTCGTACGTATCGGGTCACGTAAAGACCAGCAGACGGCTCGTATATGTTATCAGCAATGATTTGTAGCAGCCAAACTTTCGAAAAAGTGAAAAAGCGGTGCCACGAAGATATCAGCTAGCTGTATACCAGAACTTAACGGCTGGGGAACGAGACCGTACCCTGGAACTGCGTGGCATGAGTTTGTCGATGCTTGCAATTGCCACGCCTGTTGGGCACTACGTGAGTATCATCCAGCGATGTGTGACACGATGGGCGCAGGAACATAAGAGAACAAGCCGAAGAGGAAGTGGATCGAACAGGCACACGACAGAGCGCATAGGCCGCAGATTCGCCGAACGGCTCATCGAGACAAGTTCGCAACGGTAAGTGATATCCGAAACAGCTTGCCACCATCAACGGTTGCATCTGCATGCACCCAAATCATTTACAATGGGTTATATGAAGAACGGCGTCCGGCCACTGGGGTGCCATTAAGCGCTCGACACAGGGATGCACATCTCGCGTGGCTCAACTCTCAACAGCATGAACTGAATTCACACCCTTTCTTGGTCGGCAGCCTCGCCGGATCTCTCTCCCATTGAACACATGTGGGCCTTCATCGGACGTCAGATGCACTGAGGACCACCAATACATACCGTAGACGAACTGAGTGCCGCAGTGAACGCTGCTTGCTAAGGTTTACCTCAGGCAACCATTAATTGTATTGCTGTTTAGCAGCCTGTATAGCTGCCAGTGAGGGACACATTTTTAACACTTACAACATAGTTGAAAAGTGTTTATGACTGTTCATTCTGCCTGTCTGTCTGTCCGTTCGCGCGATAACTACCGTAAAAATGACTTTATCAAAATTAAATTAGAGTATATTGTCCAGACGGTCCATGGGACCTATGGGAATATAAATGAATAATATCACCCAATTAGTTTTGGATTGAACCCGGGTTGAAAAAATGAATACATTGAACCTTATAGGACCTTATTTTTCAAACGAATTTACAATTCACAAATTGCTTCGAAAGTTTTAGGAAGAATTCAAATTATCCCATAAAGATATAAAAAGAAATTCAGAAAAATATATTCGGTAGTTTTTTAAATAAAAATTAAAATAATAATTACACACATATTATATGACCGGCCACACAAACAGCTACCATAAGCCTTCGGGTTGGTCGTGTGGTCTGGGCTTTCTACACATATTATATGAAGATATCATGTGACCCACTTCAAAATAAAATATGGCATACATCTTGTGTCAAAATCGTGATTTTTAAAGTTTTTTTTTTAATTTATATTTAGTGTTGTATGTATCCTTAATCCGCTTTATTTTTGCTTAATTTCTGTGAATCTACATTCTGAAACAACATTATTACAATATATTTGAGTTTAAATGATCATCAAGCATTGATTATTTTTACAACGAAGCTTAATTTTCACTTATGGAGAATGTAAGATTAGTATGACAGACATGAAGACATATATTTCAGACATGAAGCTGTAAGATGAGTTGTATAAGAATTGCTGAATTTCTTTAATACAAAATTATTTAGCTCTGGAGTCTGCAATATAGCTGATATGGATGAAACATTCATTGATTTTACATAGAGACCCAGACGATTTTATAGCAGACTTTTTCGATGAAGTTTTAAGCATAGAGTTAAATTACTTTTACCTCCATGATTTTAAGTTTTTAAGTAAAATAAATTAATGTAGTATTGTGATGAATGAAAGGAATGGAGAAAAGTGTATGAATGAAATATTTACTGCTTTTCCGTAGAGAGCCAGGCGATCTATATTTCAATGACGTCATTTAAATAAAGTTCATTTTTTCCGATGAAGTTTTAAGTTTTCAAATATAATAAATTATTGTAGTATTGTGATAATTTTAAAAATATTACCGCTGAATGTATCGCATTTTAGAGATGTTTAAATAAAATTGCATTGAAGTTGGAAAGTGTTTCATAATCAATGCTTTATGCATGATTGATCTTTCTTGTGTACTGAATAAACAGGCTTCTTTTGCATATCTCTGCTTGTAATTTTAAGCATTGGCATATCTTTGTTTGTTCTTTTATTCATTTGCATATGACTCTCTCTTCTATCGGTACTGTTATTTGCACATGGCTACTTTCATTCCTTCATGGTGTTTCAATTTCACTTTTGACGAGTGTAGTTATCTATCTATCCTATCAAACTTTTTAACTCACATTCATGTTATCAAAATCTCATTCATCTGACCTGGGTGATGGTATGAGGGGGGGGGGGGACAATATTCAGACTTCCCAAGGGAAGGACTTGAAACCTCAACCTCTGTAACATTAGAACAACGCTTTACCTACTGAGCTACATGGATCAGAATTTTTAATTCCTAATAGGATTAACTGCTCTTAATAATTTACAGATGCAGCTTTTGTTAGATATATCTCATATAAATTATGATTTCATAATTTTGATTAAAAATGTATATTAGGTTAACTGTATAAATGTAAGCGTTCCAATGTATTGATTATTGGAATGTTTTTTTTTTTTTTTTGCGAGCAGGCTCCTTAAATACGCAATGTTTACTACAGAACATTATTCAGTACAACATAATGTAAATTGACCATAATTATTACTTTTACCACTACAGGCATATAACAAACTTTTTTACTGCTATTAAGGATGCCGGCTATACAATGCTGACAAGATAACGACAATGAACGCAAAATCGGATCATAGATGCCGTTATCAGCTATGGCAGTTTATTTCAAATCTTTAGTAACTTCCCCTATATTTTCTACGAATATCTTTTGTTAACTTATAAAATATAGTATATATATATTTTTAATTCCATTCATGTATAATAACCAAAGCTTATTCTACTGACACATGAAAATTATACTTTTATTCTGTCTTATGGCGTGTGTGTAAGTAGTTTTAACATTTTTTCTGTCTATGCTTTTTAAAAGAATTCATCTTTTTATCTTTTAAAATGTATTGAGATGTACTATTATAGCAAGGTTTGGATCTCCACGTACCGGAAAGTCAAAACAAAAATGAAGAAAATATTCTGCTGTAAACTAACCTCAAAGGCTTTGAATGACGTCACAACATTTTTGGGGTGATTGACGGAGATGTCATTCTTAAACTAAATCTGAAACGATTTTCGTGAATTTATACAAGACAGGAAATATATGTTTTTTTCAGATATTTCGGCACTTATTCTACCTGAAAATATATCATATTCTGTGATATTATTTTTACAAGAAGTAATAGTTAAAAATTATTTTAATGCCTTTAAAACTCTTTTGAAGTTTGAGATAAACGTTTGTAATCTTTTAAGAACACAGTACCTGTACTTATGTCGGTATAATCGCTATACCTCAGTCATTTCTACGTATTTCTTGATGAATTTTAAAAAGAATATTTATGAGAAACATTGTTTATTTCAAAAATGTGAAATTAAAAATCGATTCTTCTGACCAAACTAAATGTATTTGCCCCTTAATGAAACAGAAACTTTTGGAGAAAAATTATTTAGTGCAGACAGGAAAGGAGAGGAATAATGGTTAGAATATGTCAAACCTGTTACGCCAATTAACAAACTTTAATACGAATCATTAATATAAAGTTGGTTTACCCATTGTTTCTGTAAGAGCCTTAAGTGCTCTGGAGAGATTTGTTGAAGAAATATTGTTGCAGGAATTGGCTCTCGAACTTCCAAAATAGTATCAGTAAGATTGGTCACTGCTGGTGGTGCGATTTGGCATTAACCCGCAATTTACGTTTCGATTCGTCCCAACTATTTTTATGATGGAGTTGAGATCAATATTCTGTACTAGGCAGTCAAGTTCTTCAACACTTATCTCATTACATCATTCTTACACCTACCTCATTGTGTGAACAGGGGCATTACGGTTGGGGAAATTGCCATCGCCTTTTAGTTGGAAATCCAGAATTGTGTAGAATACTTTATAACTCTCATACTTAAGATTTTAAATCATAGGAACTAGAGGTTTCAATTCAAACCCCAAAAATGGAGCCACACCATGATTGCTCCTCCACCAAACTTCACAGTGAATTACCTATCCAATTTTGTAGAATTCTGTCAAATAATGTTTAAGTTAGAGTGAATACACGCATTGCAAAGACACACAGACAGACACACACAAGACTTTAAGCTTACTAAAAGTGGTAGATTCGTGTTCTAGCGTGTCTGAAACGTGAGAAACAATGAAAACTCGAGTTTCGATTTTCGACCTTATTTCAATACTTTCCCTAAAATGCATTACTATGTATTGCAGTGAAAGTAAAAATCCCTCACCAAATACTTGATACCAAAATTTGAATCCAAAGCAGGCATTTTAAAAAGCATTTACTTACAAGATAAGAAGGAAGCTCTTTCAGAAATGACCTGACTTCTTCATTCCAAGACGTCTTGCCAAATAAATGTTTCCCGTGCCCCTCCAACACTAAATCTTGCAGAAGCTCTGCATCTCCTCGTTGAAGTGCTGCTGTCATTCTCTCTAACACTGTAAGTAATAAAATTGTAATTAATTCAGGGAACAACAGTGCTAAACAGCCTAGAGTCTTGATAGGTATAATGATGATTTACGGAAAATTTTCGTGTCATTTCGGTAACTAAGTTTTCAACTTGGAAGTCTTGGAATATTTTAAAGTTTATCTTTTAATAAGTTATGAAGGCGGTGATAATGGAATTTAGGAGATTGATGAGATGTCGCATATTTTTATTAGGATTAATCATTTTGTAGTAATTGCTATATTTTTATATCTGTTATCCTGAATATTAACTGTTTCTTATAATTGGGGATGTATAATACTTAATAAACATATTTTACATTTATGTTACTTTCATAGCACAAGCATGTATAAATTACATTTTAATTACTTATTCTCCTTTCATTTTGAAAAATACTTATACATATAAATTAAAATTTATACTTATCATGAAACGTCTGTTGAATTTTCTTTGTCGTATTAGTATAGCACCCCTCCCCCACAAAGATGCGTCATCACTATATATATATATATATATATATATATATATATATATATATATATTTGAAATGTAATAATAAGAATTATGTAAAAATAAAAAAAATAAAAATACAATTCAAGTAATATTAACATCACCATAGAAGCAAATTCACGGCCATAATACCGATAAGAGAAAAGAACAGAACCTTCCCAAATTCGATGATTAATCAGAATTAAATTCCTCTTCAGGTCTGAGTATTTAACTCTAATTAACCCAAACAAATGCCTGTTTCAGATTAAGCAATAGTACATTACTATAAATGCTTAAACTCAGACTACAGGCATCAAAAAATGAAAAAATGAAAAAAGGATACATTAAGAAAATTGTATTACCATGCGGCATGATTCATTCTTCTTCTACCACGTGTATACACGATCAACCTCAACAACTTAATCTAGAAGCACCGGAATGAACAAGTCGAAATTCTACCAGGGAGGTAGTACGAACGTTCACAGAAATACTCCCAAACCCGTCCAGTGAGTCTAAGCTGGAGACTGGACAAGCAATTCAGAATACAACTTCCCAAACATGCAGAACTGAATATGAATATGAATCATAGATGAAAATTCCTACTAAACAAGAATTAATAGGAAAACTGGATAATCGAGAATGCCACTATACACCATTATAAGGGCGCACAAAACGTAGTTTCAATACTGACAAAAGTTACATTTTTTTGCGAAAATAAAATTCAAAACATTAATGCATCTTATTTTCCGATTTTTTGATTTTTCTAATGTTTTTGACTTAGTTTATTATTTTTCATTTTTATTTATTTATATAATTAATAAATAATTATATATAACATACAAACATATATATACACATATATATACATATATATATATACATATATATATATATATATACATATACACATATATATATATTTTTTTTTTTTATTTTTTTATTTTTTTATTTATTTTTTTTTTTTCCTCTCCTGTATGTTAGTCACTATAATTGGGAATGTTTTCTAGGATGTTATCGAGTGAAATTTGATACACTGAGTTGATAATTTTAATAACAAAAATGGGAGGATATGCATTATTAGTCGCTGTACTCAATAATTCCATAAAGTGCGCTAATTTATAATATTCATCACAAATTTTATTGATTCTAAGAGCCTGGTTTATTATAATATTTCTAAATACAGATATATGCAGACAAGAGTCAAAATGTTGAATTTTTGATGTATTAAATTTAAAATCCTGTCTTTTATCATACAAGTTTATAACCATATTACAATTTTGTAAATTTAAATTTAAATCTAAAAAGTTTGCAACATTTGTGTCATTATTACTTGCATTTAATTGTAAATTTTTTGGATAAAAGTTTAATACTATAGGGATATTATTATTTGGGGATACACATAAAATGTCATCTATATATCTAAACATGTGCATATTATGCAAGCTTGGATTAATGTTTTTTTCATAGAAGAATAAATACAGATTAGCTAACAATGATGAGGCACACCCCCCTTGTGGGATACCAACCTGTTGTTTAAAAATAGTACCACCATGTTGAATATAATTCTCATAAAGAGTGAAGTTAAGTAATTTTTTAAAAAGAAAATTTGAATATTTTAGGTTGATATTATATTTTTCAAAAATTCCTAAAATAATTCTATACAGATCATCTATATTAATATTATTAAACAAATCTTTGAAATCAAAGGTATAAATACTACGAATATTAGTAAGAGTTTTCAATTTCTTAACTACTTCAAAACTGTTTTTTACAATATGACAATTTTTTGAGATTTCATCTGACGAGGATACTTCATGTAATATCTTTAATAATAATTTTCCAGCATTAGTAATGTAAGAATTATGCCCACTGGTAATGGTTCGAAAAGCAACAGGGGATTTATGAAACTTGGGTACTAAAACAATATATGGAATGTTATTACAACTATTTTTTAGATGGATTTGCTTATATTTGGCTGATATTCTATTGTATAAGATTTTAAGGTTAGTTTTATGTAAATTATAGATATGATTATTAAGTAAGTGTGACTGAAGGGTATTTTTATAATAATATTTACAAATTATTGAGTAGTTTCCACTTGCCTTATCGACATATGTAATGACAAAATCATTTTGTATTTCTTTAATATCATTTTTAATTGAATTAAGTTTATATGAATTATTAATTTTCTGATTATATATATAATGATTTAAGTATTGCTCTATTAAGACTCTCCAAGGTTTAAAGGCTTCTACAGGGATTTGATATTTATAACTGATTTTATAAATAAATTTATTTAAGTCAAGAAATAAACCTTTACATATTAATTTATGTTTAAATTTAGTAGGTATACGGTACTTAGTACCCAGTAACATCAGTGATCTTAGTGCATCATAATTAATAATATTTAGATTTCCCGTTATAACATGCCCATGGTGTTTATCTGCGAAGTCTTTGTATTTTTCTAAATGACAGTGGCAATATGACTCTTTATCCAATTCATAGTTTTGATTAATATCTACTGATTTGGCAATTTGATTATAGTTGAAAATATAACGTCCTAGCGGTTTATCATATTTATATGCAATTTTAGGATTTACATGTTTGACTGGAAAGTAATTGGAAACCGATTTTAAGAAATTATTTATCTTCAGATTATTTAATACAGAATTAGTAAAATTCAAGGTACAATATTCATTTATTTTAGTATTTTGTTTTGATTCGTCATTAAAGTTTAAGTCTGTGACATATAAATAATTATTAAGATTTTTACTTCTGGTAATGAGCAAATCATAGAATAAATGTTTAAAATGAACGTTATCAAATGCAGTACTTAGAAAAAGATTATATACCATATTTAATTGCTGTTTTTTAATTGCGAAAATCCAGTTTTTACATTGTTTCCAATCAAAAGTAATTTTAAAATTTGCATGTTGCTGAAGGATGGCATTTTTTAGTTCAGATAATGATGGCAATTTTTTATTATATTTACTTGCTCTTTTAGTTCTTTTTGATTTACTTTTATGATTGTTGAAGGAATTATAAATATTATGGTCTTCATTAGGAGAATTAAAGGACTAAACAAGAGTCCCCTGTTGACCTGAAAACTTAAACTTTGCATTCTTATTGTATCAAACACGGAGCAGAATTTAACGCATATTTCTTTCTCAGTGGTGAACAAAACGTGGAAGAAGGCTGAAAGTCTTTTCAGATCCCCTAGAAGCCCCTGGTTACCTAAAAGGCTGAAACTTTGCATACTTATAGTATCGACTACGAGACAAAACTTAACTAAGTCAATTTTCGAATAAAATGACAGTTTTTAACGCTAAGCTTCATACATTATTAACAAAATAAAATTTATTAAAAAAATGTTTTAACCACATTTTTTAAGTGTGATATTCTCCCATTGACAGGTTTAAATATTAGTTATATGTAAAAATGTAGTTTAAAAACAACTACGTATTAGGTTGCTTAGGTCGCTAACATTAAACTTTAAATGTAATTGTTACTATATAAAATGGCTGCATTGAAAACTACTATTTTAAATTAAACAATTGATATTACTTACCACCCTGTTTACTATATCGGTTTAGCGTTTCTGAGTGTCTTCCTCCTTTGGGCCGGGTTCTCATCATTCCCGTATTTGGCAGAGTTATTAAATGTGTTTTGTAGTAGTCTGGCGTGCGACCATGCTAGTGGAAGAGAAGTATATATCTATGTTACTCTATATTTTCATGTTTATGCATAAAATAGGTATAATAGTAATCAGTACATTTATTCTCATGCTATATTCTATTTTAAATCTAAAATGTGTATATTTCTAGGACACAATTCGCATAGTATCGTCATTTGCTTTTGTATAAGGTTCTTAGGAAAGTTTTTAAGCACCCCAATTACTTTTCAAGGAAAGGTCCACGAGTGTACATTTTAAAGCGACTATTTCCGATCGAATAAAAGTGATTTCAGCTCTCCTAGTGAATAATTTGAAAAGTTAGGATTACAAACTCAGGAATAAAGCCAGATACTGATATGTGATTCCTCACACGTCAGGTATTGACGCTATATAGACCGATCTCGTAAAGTGGAGTAAATAAAGAAATACATAATACCAGTAATTAAAATGAAGAGGCTTAATTTTAAACAATAACAAAGAATTTATTTCATTAAGATAAAACCTTATTTAATAACTATTAACATCTGGTAAATTTCATATACCAACATCTTTAGTGTAGTACATTAAGACAATCAAATCTCCTCATTCTATGATCATAATATGAGCATTACAATTATTAACCCATTAATGTGCATTAACTCACTATTCTTACTAGCCTACGTCTTAATGGCCCAGGTTAACCTTATTTAGGAGGGTCAGAGAGATAATAATAATCAAAGTGCAAAAATATGTGTAGAATTGTCCTACCTCGATCATCACTGCCGATGTCGGACTTTATGACGGCGCGCTCCGGCTCTGTCCCGAGGGCTCGCTCTCTCCGAGATCCGTCGCTCTTGCGACCTCTTCTTTTCACTCACAAAATTCAAGTCCCCGATTTCAAAAACTTAAAGTCCAAAGTTGCTCTCTGTCTCTACCCCCTTAACAAGGCGCCCCTGTCCATAATTGGCTAAGTAAATTAAGGGCTACGCCCTTCAGGCTATATTATTGGTCAAGGCCCCCCTGAAATATGAGATATGCAGTCTCCAGTTTTAAAATCGTTGAAAGTTCTCACGAGAATTTTCCCAAGGTTCGAGTGATATTAATTGACTCTGGGGTCAAGAAGTTCAACCCCTTCCGTTTGTTGTAACACCTAACGCTGACATGAACTTGAGAAGCACCCTCTCTTTTCGAAATGAATGTCCGGTGCAGCTGCGTTCGAGGGAATGTTACAAAAATTGCCTCACTTCATGAGGGACCGTCTTCTTAGGTCCACTTCCTTTTTCAAAAGAGCAATGTTATATTGGGAATTGAAAATTACAATATAACAATTACCCTTCTTCCCCCCCCAAAATTTTGGTGGGAAAAAAGCCAATTACAAAAGTGCCAGCTCATAGTTGCTGCATGCGTGTCCACTGTGTAGTCCAACAACTCGTCTTGCTCTCATCTGTATCTACTGTAAAAATGTACTATATACACATATACACAAATCATATTATCATATATATACTCTTATATGCCATCAAAAGAACACGAAAATACTATACAAAATACAATTCTCAATGTGTCTGAAAATGACGATATCTGTGTCGTTCAGTTGTACTTATTATCGATTAAAAGTCTATTCATGTAAGCACAAGTTCGTCCACTGGTGATATGTCTTTTTTTTTTTTTTTTTTAAACAATATAGTTCCACACAAGTTCAAGGTGTATATCTGTAAAATTGTTCACTTATGATAACCAAAGTCACTTTGACCGTCACTTGGATAATTGTTGGGATCAGGGACTTACGCATATGGTCCCTAATAATATCACTTTGTCCCCTTGTAGTTATGGTGGAACGTGTAAAATATCTTTCCTTTGGAAAAAAAAAAAACACTGATATCACTGCACACTTGGAAACCGCTGAAATGTAAATCGCTCCACTGCTGGAACTCGTTGCAGAACTGGATCGCTGTCTAACTGGAATTCGCTGAACTGTAAGGCGCTGAACTGCTGGAACTCGCGGAAGGATTGGACCGCTGTCTAACTGGAATTCGATGAACTGTAAGGCGCTGAACTGCTGGAACTCGCTGAAGGATTGGACCGCTGTCTAACTGGAATTCGATGAACTGTAAGGCGCTGGACTGCTGGAACTCGCTGAAGGATGAGAATCTTTGTGCACCAGGAATCGTTGAGCAATGTGAATCGGTGATCAACAGGAATTGCTGACCATTTGAGAATCGTTAGGCAACCGGATCTGTACGCTGTGTCATGTTTTGTTTAGGACAATCAATACATATACATTACACTCAAGCTTATTAAAATACTCTCTTCTCTTAAAACTCCCTTAAGTATCATTTTTTTATAAATTCAATTTCTATAATTTTAATTTGTCACCCGGCACACGAAACATTACAAAAAAAAACTCTCTTTTTTTTTTTTTTTCAAACTCCTTTAAATTTGTTAACACTCTCAAAAATTGCCCCCTTTGAAATTTCTACACTTTATCTACTTTACATCCTTCCATATAATATATACATTTTTTTTTTTTTCTTAAATTTGATACTCTCTTCAAACTTACATTTTTCAAATTCCTTCTTTTTATTTATTTTACATCTCTGCCTTATGTATATATATATATATATTTTTTTTTTTACATTATATACACTTCTTATCTAACATCCAATCCATCATGTGTTCTGAACCGGACATGCCATAAATATAACTCATGTACATATTTATAATAAAATACTTAAACAATTACACTATCCTCTCAAATACTATCAAAATAAGACTTATATAACTCCAAAAATTTCCGCAATATACTTTAAAATTTTCCTACAAACTGAGATGACAGAAAAAAAACCCATGTAATCATTTAATTATCCTCCTACTGAAAATCTTATAACTCCCCTGCGATTCTATATTACAATATCCATAATTATACATTTTCTTTCACATATCACCTGGTTTAATCCATATCTTATACTTGGATACGGAATTTCCCGAATTCATTAAATTATTCACTTTCCCACTTAATGAAAACATACTTAAATTTTTCGTAAATCTTATCACTCACTGAAATTCTCTCAATGTATACATAATTACAAATTTTCTCTCAAATATGCTCTAACTCAATTCATATTCCATACTTGAATACCAAAATGTACATTTTCTTTTCATATATCCCTTGTAATTGAATGCAAAGTCTCCTGAATTAATTCGTTTCACCTCTTTCTCTTTCAACTTCCAGACTTCATGTAACATTTATTCGAGTCTCCAAAGCATTCGTTCCAATGTATTTTTCCCAATTCTCCCACAAGGTCAACACGTCCTTGTGCCATTGTGTCATTTTCCCGGGATAAGCTCCCCTTTCTGGCCTGCGGCTAATACGGGCATTTCTCCGTGTGAGTTCCCATGGCCAATTAGCTGTACAAATTTTTGAAGATGTCGTTTTGGTAAAATGGTACAAATTTTCTCGTCTATGTTTCCGCCATGTTGTGTTCAGTGGCTTATGGATTGTGTGATGTGAAAGTGCTCTACCGAGGCCCCCAAATGGATTAAAAACTCTGGAATTACACGGATTACCTCAAGGATTCTCACTTTCATTCTCTGGATTAATTAAAATGCGGTTAGTGTTATTTTGTTCTTACATTCCTTTTTATTATTATATCACGTTTATTCCCGTCACTAGCATCTAAATCCAAAATCTGCGTCGTCTAGCGTTTCGAAAATGTGTCTCTCTCAAAAATTTTATATGTGCGACCCTATCAAAATATATGTAGAAACGCTTTTTTTTTTTTTTTCAAATGCTTTTTATTTAATCTACAATTCGCGTATGTTTATTAAAATTATCTATTCATTTTAAATTATAATTTGCGTATAATTTTCATTACCATTATCTTTTTTCCTTTGAACTGCCATTATGATTTTTAATTAAAATTCTCTATCCATTTTAAACTCTAATTTTAATTTTTAATTACCCATTGTTTAGTTATTTGAATTACAATTTTTATTTTTAATTATGAATTATTTATTTATTTAAATTCCAATTTTTACTTTTAATTAAGAATTATTTATTTATTTAAACTAGAAAAAAAAAAATTTTCTTCTTTTTTTTTTTTTTTTTTTTTTTTATTTACCAATTATCTAATCATTTTAAACTATAATTCTATAATTCTTATTTCCTCACGCGTATTCATCCAACTATGGTTGATCAGTCCGTTAATTACATGAAGAGCGCGTGGAGAAAGTTTACTTTTGTTTTAAAATTTCACTGTTCTTTGAAAAGAGTTTTTTTTTTTTTTTTTGAAATTCAAAATATCCCTTTATTTAATATTCCTAATTATCTTACCCATCGAAATTTTTATTGCCTGGAAATCAAAATTCTCTTAAAAAAAAACCTTCTTTTTATAGAGTTATAACGACTTTTTATAGAATTCTAACGATGTCCCCCTTTTGCTTTTTTTTTTTTTTTTTTTTTTCATGAAATGTGACGTGTCTCCTCTGTTATTTATGTTCTTTCCAAAATTTGAATTCAATATATCCACATCTTTAACCTATCAACCCTAAAATTTCTTTTGTCCTACAACGATACTTGTTATTTATTTTGTAACAATTATTTATTTTTTTAAATCACAATTTTTATTCATAATTCCCAATTATTTATAGTTCCATATTTATTTAAACTTTCTTGTTCATTTAAACTTTCAACTAATTAATGTATGATTTATTTAAAATTTCCTCATTTTTTTTTTTTCTTATTTCACAATTTGTTTACACTTCCTTAATTAATGTAATATTTATTTAAACTTCCTTAATTTATAATTCAATGTTTATTTAAAATTTCCTTTATTTACAATCCAATATTTATTTAAAATTTGCGTTCCATATTTCGCGTTGCATTTTGTGAATGGCGATTTTTCTTTGTTACTAATATTTTCAAAATTTTGAATTACGGTTTGTCCGCGTTCTTACCTATGTTTAAACTTCTTTCGTGTTTTAATTGAATCAATTTAAATTTGAATTCTTTAAAGATCTCAAATCATATCTGTGTTTCGGCCTAACCGGTGTTGGAAGAAGTACTGTGCGTGAACAATTTGTACTGCTTATATCGTCACCTTGTGAATTTCCCGCTGATTCATCCTTCCTTTGCGTGCTTCCCCGATCCATTTGTATACAACCCCCATCTATTTGTGTTGGTCCCTCTTGCGCATCCCGTTCTATTTCCCCCGCCTTTTCATTCGTGTTTGCTTCAATTTGTGTACAGTCCCCCTGTTCTGAAAGTTCCAAATTCTCGTGTGTTTCTAGCGTGCTATGTCTGCCTGAGTCCCCCCCTGCTGGAAGAATGTTTGCGTTCGGAGAGTCTTTTGGAGGGATGATTGCATTCTCTCGTGCGCTCTGAGTTGTTTCGTTTTGTACTTGTGCGGTAACTGGTTTCGCGGATCCAAGAGTAAGAGTGTTTTCGTGCGTATGGTGTGGTTTCGCGTTGTGTGCACTGGTTTGACAAGACTCTCTGTACTGTCCGTTTGCTATTTCCTCTTCCAACATGATAAACGGAATATTCTCATTTTGACCGTGGTCTTTCTTTAGTTCCGGTTTCGGTTCAGAGTTTTGTGCGTTTTTAGGAGTGGGGAGAAGAGGTGACTTGTATTTGTTTATGTAGGGCATTTTTAGATGTGGCTTGCGGTCGGGAAGAGTCCTTAATCTATTTATGTGGGCTTTTATGATTTTAGAATTTGGTTTGTCACACAGTTTTATTTCATATATAAATCTATTCATTCTATTAATTACTCGATAAGGTCCCGTGTGGTTCCCCTTTTTATACCGATTATTATTGTTTTCCATGAACACCCTGGACCCGATTTCCAAATCCCTGAATTTAGCTCTTTGGAGTTGTTGACTTTCTTGGCGTTCTTTCGCGAGAATTAAATTTTTATTTGCCTCCTTAAATGCGTTATTCATCACTGTTATTTTTTTTGATATATAATCCTGATATGTTGTTTCTGTATTATTTTCTGTTACATTAGTTTCAAAAAAAGTTGGAAGGTCTCTTCCAAAAAAAAGAAAGTTTGGTGTTTCTTTGGTGCTTGAATGTACCGTCGCGTTGTACACAGCTACGTGGCATTGTACTGCAGTATCCCAGTATGGCGAATTCTCCGCTAATGTCGCTAAGGTGTGTTTCAATTGTTTGTTAGTAACCTCCACTATACCGTTAACCCATGGCGAACGTACCGATGCTATTCTGGCAACTATTCCGAGTTTCTCTGTCATAATTTGATGTATATTAGATGTAAATTGAGAGCCTGCGTCCGATAACACTGTCTTAGGACATCCCCAATTCATAAAGTAATTTAAGAGTCTATCAGCAACCGTAGTGGCCGTTATATCCGGGATTGGAAACATTTGTATATGTTTGGAGAAATGGTCTACCACCGATAACACATATTTATTATTTGAAGTGCTAGTTTGAAACGGTCCGCAAATGTCTGTTGACAAAATTTGCACGGGCCCATCAGGTATAGGATTTCTTCCCAGGGGAACGGGCTGATTTTTTCCCTTTTTCTTTCTACACTGTTCGCAAGATGTAATAAAATTTTGTGTGTCACTGTACATACCATTCCAATAATACCTATCTGATAGTAATTTGTAAGTTTTATCAATCCCTGCATGTGTTACGTGTGTAATCGCTAAAATTTCTTTCTGTAAATTTCTGGGTATAACTATAGTTTTGTTTAAATTGTCTCTCCAAGGTCTGTCCTTCCAGTTTCCTACGTGCATTAATAAATTAGTTTCCTCGTCAATATATAATGTGTCATAATGTTTACCCTCTTTAAAATTCCGATTTTGTAAATTTTCTCTGATTATTTTTAATTTTGGATCTTTAATTTGTTCCTCTAAAATTCTATCTAATGCCGGGATTTCTGTTATTATGTTTATCTGTGCAATATAGACACTATCCTCATTCACATATCCATTTCTTTTCACCGTGTTTTCTCCCTTAATTTGTTCTATCAGGTTAATTTCTCCCCTTGGATTCTCAATGTTTTGTTTTCTCTCATTCTGCTCTGTTTGTTTACTTTCAAAATCATCTCTACTTAAAAAATCCGCTAATAAATTATCTTTACCCGGGACGTGAATAAATTCATAATCGTATTCAGATATGTCTAAAAGCCACC
Organism: Amaurobius ferox; assembly: GCA_951213105.1. Taxonomy (NCBI): domain Eukaryota; kingdom Metazoa; phylum Arthropoda; class Arachnida; order Araneae; family Amaurobiidae; genus Amaurobius; species Amaurobius ferox. The sequence goes on along the minus strand of OX578133.1, from coordinate 151,931,295 downwards.
TCTGTAATACGCTGGGAGGGTTTTGTATTTTTAAATGCTGTCCCAAAGGTAAATGGTCAGAAAGCACAAAAAACTTTCGGCCGAAAAGGAAATTTCTAAAAAATTTCATTCCCTGATGCATAGCTAATAATTCAATTTTCATGGCCGGATACTTTTGCTCCTGTATCGATAATTTCCTGCTAAAGTATGCAATCGGTTTTAAAATCCCATCTCTGTATTGTAAAAGAGCGCCTCCTATGGACTGAATGCTGCCATCGATATTCAGATAAAAGTCTTTGTCAAAATCTGGCTGTATCAGTAAAGGTTTCTTGAAAAAACATTCTTGGAGTTCCTGAAATGCCTCCTCACATTTATTATCCCATTTAAATTTATTATCCTTTCTTGTTAAGTCTGATAAAACCGCGGTTAATTGAGCATAATTTTTTATTGAATTTCTGTAAAAATTACAAATGCCTAAAAATCTTTTTAATTTTCTTAAAGTTTTTGGTACTGGAAAAGAAGTGATTTTGTTTATATTTTCATCTGTTGGTGTAATGCCTTTTTGACTAATTTCAAATCCTAAATATGCTACTTTTTCTACAAAAAATTTACATTTGCTGGGTGTCAGAGTTAGGTTGTATTTTCTTAATTTATCGAATACTAATTTTAATTTATGTATTAATTCTGAATAAGAGTTAGCCGGGATTATTATGTCGTCGATGTAAGCTTGTATGTTTTCCTCTCTTAAGTCCGCTAAAATGGTGTCCATAACCTGTTGAAAAATTGGAGCGGAGCTTACATGTCCAAAAACTAGTCTTTCAAATTGGTAATTGCCATAGGGCGTTGTAAAAGCAAATAATTCTTTTGTGTCTTCAGGTAGAACCAATTGGTTGAATGCAGAATGAAAATCCAGTTTCGAAAAGTATCTGTGTCCGGCTAATTTAGTTATAATTTCATTCACACGGGGAATTTTGTAAGGAAACAGAGTGGATATGTTATTAATTAATCTCAGATCTAAACATAAGCGGTACTCTCCACTTGTTTTACGCACTAAAATCATCGGCGATGCAAAATTTGATTTTGTTCTGGCAATTATCCCTGCTTCTTCTAACTCTTTTAATTGATTTTTTGCGGTATCCTGCAGTGCGTACGGAACGTCGTATGGCCTGGAACGTATTGCGTGGTCATGTGCAAGCTTTATCACCGGTTTTAGGATGTCCGTCGCTCCTAAAGTTTTTAATGATTTTGAAAAAACGTCCGAATATTGCATTACAAATTTGAGGAAATCTTGTTTAATGTTTGGGTCCATGTGGTCAGTATTAAAATCTTCTGTTTTCAAATCTTTTTTTCTTTCTTCAATTATCTCCGGTTTAGCCTGTATTAAATTTATCATCTCTTCGTATTTATGTGTCCGTTCACTAATTTCTGGTTCTTTAATGTCCTGTTGTTGTATCGTAAAATCTGTCGTAATGTTTCCTAAAGCCATGTTTTTATTTAATGTAATTGTCGCATTCGTGTTATTCTGAACTTCAATTTTAATTTTGTTCTCATTCATGTGGTGTATTCCATAATTCATTACAATGTATGATTTTTCTTTGGGTTCGAACAAAACCTCTGTTCCATTTTCTAGACTTTCCTCACTATATACTACAACATTCTCCCTCGAATTCGGTTTGATTTGTACTTTTCTTAAAATTTTGGCTAGATTCGGTCTTTCCTGTATTATCTCATTTATTTGTCTATCAATTTGCCTATCAGAATTTAAAATTATTTCTATGTCGCCCATCTTCAGAATGTTCTTTTGTGTATTCAAAATGGCTTGATTTTTCTGTAAAAAGTCAAAACCCAATACTCCCTTAAATTTTTGTGTAAATCTTGCTGTTGTGACAAAAAAAATATGTTTGAACTGTTTTCCCTGAATTTTAAATGGAATTTCCACAGTCTTTATATATTCAATACTATGTCCTGTTAAAGTTGATATTGTAACACTCCTTGACACATATTTAATTTTGACATTATCTTTAATTTTATTGAACAATTCTAATGATAATACACTAACGCTCGCTCCAGAGTCTATCATGAGTTCGCTTTGTATATTTTTAAATTGAACTATTATTGTTGGCAATTCTGTTTTTTCAATTTGTTCTCCTACCGATGCAATCGTTTCCTCATGTTTTTCAGTACTTTCATCGTTATGTATCTCCAATTTCTTATTTTCTGTTTGTACATGAATTTCAATTTTTCTCGGGAACTTTACCCTGTAATTTTTCTCTCTTTGTAAGTTATTATTTAAAGCTCCCACAATTAGTTTAAATTATCTCTTCTATTAGGGAAATTTCTGTATTCAAATCTTGTATTCATCTCTCTCCCATTGTTTCTTTGCCCGCCCGATTCTCTGATTCTGTTTTGGTTTGACTCGTCCCTATTATATCGTTGTTCCCTAGAAAATCTACTTTGTGGAGGGGGTGCCGCATAGTAATTTCTGCTCTGTTGATAGTTTCCAAAGGCGTGGTTTGGCCTATAATCGTATGTGTCCGGCTGGGAGGAGTAAGTTCTGTGGTCATCATACGGCTGGGTTTGAAATGAGTGGGGAGGAGACTGTATTTGATTATGCCACTGTGTCCTCGCGTTGTTTATGTTTTGACTCTGTGTTTGCTTAAAAAGATCCGCTTTGTATATTCGGCATTCTCTCATGAAATGTCCCTGTCTATTACAGTAGTGACATGTTACGGGTTTTTTTGTTTGTGTCGTGGGAATTTGTACTTTTTCTTGGATTTTTAATGTGTTTATTTCTTGGGTAATTGAATTTAAAATATGTGCGTTAAATTCCTGTTGCTCTTTGCGGAGCGTCTCAATTTCTTGTCTATATGTAGCACTATTTACATTTGCCGTTATCGCAGCTAAATTTGCCTGTTCCAAGTTTGTGGCTATTTTTACAGCTTCATCAAAATTTTGTGCATTAGTTTTTATTATTTCTTTCTGGAATTCAGGTGTTACCGCCTCTAAGAATTTACTTAACCTTAATTTATCCATAATCTGTTGTGTCGCTTCACTGTGCTCTGTGTCGCCAATATAATTTAAAGTTAGTGTTGTTATTCTGTGTGCTAGCTGCTTAATCGTTTCTCCCTGTGTCTGTTTTGCGGTCGTGAAAAGGATCTGATTTGTTGTAATGTTCGGTTTTTCTGTAAAGAACTCTAATAACCTATCCCTAAATTTTTCGAAAGATGTTTCCCTTCTTAATTCTTGTGACCCTATATAAAATTTTCTTGCATTCCCTCTTAACCGCGATTTCACAATTGCTAACTTTTCCTCCTCTGACCAATCCCCCAAGCTGCTTAAAGATTTGATCTGGTCAAAAAAAATTTCTACATCATTCTCTATGCCATTGCATTCCCCTAATAGGTGTATAAGTCCTGGTAACCTGCCCCTCGTTGCTGGATGATTTTCTCCGCTTTCCGTCATTCTAAATTTCACTTTCTCGCAAAAATTCTATATCTAAAATTATCTCCTGTTTTTACACCTCAAAATGTTCCCCCAAAATATTTAAATACAATATCACATAAATTCAAAAACATAATTCTAATCATTTCACTATCTACGCATGCAAATACTTCAATCCTCATAATTAACTCCTCAAATATTACACAAATATTTATATAATTCAAAAGTTTCTTAAAAGCTTCAAGTTCCCTAATAATTATATTTTCACATACAATATGGCATGTCTCATTGAGAACACATAATGATTCGTCACTTTGTTTGCTTCTCATACTGTGAAATAAATTTTCTTAAGTTTATTTATATTTATTTTAATTTTAAAATTATTTCTTTAATTTAATCCTTATTTTACACAAAAAAAAATTTTATTCAATATTTTCATTTTTCATTAATTCCAAATATTTTTATTCTCTTCATTAAAATTTAAATTCTGGCATATAACAGGTCTAAAACAGCAAAGTCGCCAGAAGGGTGAAATAATTTTGAATCCAGGTTTGATTGGTCATGATCACCAATATGATAAGGGTGCAATAATTTTGAGTCCAGGTTCGAAACTGGTTTAAACGGCACCAAAATGATATGTGAGCAATAATTTTGAGTCCAGATTCGACTGGTCACGGGCGCCAAAATGATATGTGAGCAATAATTTTGAGTCCAGATTCGACTGGTCACGGGCGCCAAAATGATATGTGATTCCTCACACGTCAGGTATTGACGCTATATAGACCGATCTCGTAAAGTGGAGTAAATAAAGAAATACATAATACCAGTAATTAAAATGAAGAGGCTTAATTTTAAACAATAACAAAGAATTTATTTCATTAAGATAAAACCTTATTTAATAACTATTAACATCTGGTAAATTTCATATACCAACATCTTTAGTGTAGTACATTAAGACAATCAAATCTCCTCATTCTATGATCATAATATGAGCATTACAATTATTAACCCATTAATGTGCATTAACTCACTATTCTTACTAGCCTACGTCTTAATGGCCCAGGTTAACCTTATTTAGGAGGGTCAGAGAGATAATAATAATCAAAGTGCAAAAATATGTGTAGAATTGTCCTACCTCGATCATCACTGCCGATGTCGGACTTTATGACGGCGCGCTCCGGCTCTGTCCCGAGGGCTCGCTCTCTCCGAGATCCGTCGCTCTTGCGACCTCTTCTTTTCACTCACAAAATTCAAGTCCCCGATTTCAAAAACTTAAAGTCCAAAGTTGCTCTCTGTCTCTACCCCCTTAACAAGGCGCCCCTGTCCATAATTGGCTAAGTAAATTAAGGGCTACGCCCTTCAGGCTATATTATTGGTCAAGGCCCCCCTGAAATATGAGATATGCAGTCTCCAGTTTTAAAATCGTTGAAAGTTCTCACGAGAATTTTCCCAAGGTTCGAGTGATATTAATTGACTCTGGGGTCAAGAAGTTCAACCCCTTCCGTTTGTTGTAACACCTAACGCTGACATGAACTTGAGAAGCACCCTCTCTTTTCGAAATGAATGTCCGGTGCAGCTGCGTTCGAGGGAATGTTACAAAAATTGCCTCACTTCATGAGGGACCGTCTTCTTAGGTCCACTTCCTTTTTCAAAAGAGCAATGTTATATTGGGAATTGAAAATTACAATATAACAGATACATAAAAATGCCGATTACAAAGTTGAAGAGCATTACTCAATGAGTAGGAATCGACAATAAAACTGTTACAAAATGGATTTATTTGACACAAAAGAGATTTATTTGACACAATATGGTTATGGCCTAATTGCTCTCATATTTAGGAATGATACAATAAACAATACTTACATGAACAGAAATATAGTGAAGAAACCTTTTTAAATATTCTCCGTCAAAGATAATGCACATTTGAATTCCAGAAAGAATAGTACCGCGAACTTTTACAATCATCACAGATGCCACCATGTTAGAGGCTCTCTATAATAAGACTTTTTGAAAGGTATTTATTGCCATTCGTATATGGGATTTGTTCATTCCTTGTATCAATTGCTTCTTATTAGATAATGCTCTATAAGTGACCTATGGCATTTGAGCGGATCCAAAAGAGCTTCGCTATGCTCGGCCTAATAAAAAATAACATGAAAATCGCTATATAAATAGAATTTTTCAACATAATTATCTGTTCAAACCTATTTTTTAATCGTCAAAAAACTTTGGATAAAAATAAATATTTTTTCCTGGTCCGTTGACTCCAAAAATAAATCGGACACTTGCATTTATGAGTTGAAATAATTGCATAGAATTTCAATCAATTTACTCAAATGGTTCGAGAGACGTCGTTCTCCGTGTGAAAGTAAGATTTCCAATATTTCCTTATAAATCCTTATATCCTTGAAAGAGGTCATTATAATTCCTAAACAAAATTGTACATTAATTTATCGTTAAAGTATTTATAAATAACAAACACATCTGATAACAGACAGTCACAGTATACTAACTGCTGTTTAGAAGAATACTAATTCTTTATACGTCATTCATAAAAGGCAGGCATGCAAAATTAGAATAAATAAAACCGCAGCTAGTGAGAATATAATTTCCCACTACTTTCTTGAAGAAATCAAGCAAATCAAAATTATGTGACTGCAATTGTTTTAAGCGCGTTTTGAGCCCTCTTCTTCGGGTCAAAGATAGTGTTTTCTTAACAGACGTTAAGAACTGTCTAAAATATTTTCTAAGTTAATCACATTGACATATCCTTATCATTGATTCTTGACATTAAAATGTACTTGTTGACCAATTAAACATGAATGATGATAATGATCTAGATGTTAAATTAAAAGATCTTTCATTATTAATCGTTAAATTAATGTATTTAAAATGTTGAGTAAAGCAACTTAAATGAAGACGACAACTTAAATGTGGATAGAATAATATAATTATTTACATATAATATGGCGTTGGCAAATTGCAACTGTCTGCCAATGCTTTACATATTATTATTACCAGATAATAGCCCGTTATATGACGGTGTGCATAAAGATATATATATATATATATATATATATATATATATATATATATATATATATATATATATATATATATATATATATATATAATTTTTTCACTGTGAAAGAAGTAAATTCATTGCATTATCTAGAGAAAGTCATTTGCTGCCCACATCAGATTTTTAAATATAAATATTACTTGTTGTGGTAATGATAAATACTGGTAGAGGTTCAAGGATTACATGCTTGGTTAACTTCTTTCCCACTTTATGGATTATTAGAACGAATAATCCGGCGTTGCACGAGATAATGTAGATACAAATAACACCACAGAATTTCCAAATGGTCTGTCTTGCACCAAAATTATTTCTTCCATTCCTTAGTTTCAACGCATTTATAGTCACGCGCAACTGTTTGCCACACATGTGCACAAACATCCATTTCTTCCCCACAGCAACTCCCAGCAAACTGGTGTAAAAGGACATTGAAATTTTTGAGTTTTATACATTTTGTCTATTAACAAAATATTATAAAATTAGAAATATTGAATTGTTTTTACTAGAATGCGAAAATTTAACCCCATGGTTATGCCAAACCATAGAATTGTGCAAAAATTTTCTTATTTCAGGTATGGTAAAATACGAAAATATAAAATAAAATATTCATATTTGGATGTGTTTAAAAACAAATAAATAAAAAGAAAGGAACTGTCTTACAAATTCGGTTTAAAGCTCGTTAGAAAGAAAGTTTTCTGGTCTTTCCTAGGAAGTCAAAATGGAAACTGTGTAATAATATTTTCGATTTCTAACGATCAATTTGTATGAATATCGCTCAAAATCGTGCTTCAACTAAATATGTAAATCAAATTAGAACAAAATCAATGAGGGCTGTTGTACCGGGAGTTCAACCCGGCTGTCCGAAGTTTAGAATTTCCGCTACAAATGACCCAGGCAGACAGAGAGCCAGAGAGACAAACATCGCTCTTTATGTAAAATCATGCAATATTATAATTTCTGCATTTTATTGCAATTTCGTTTGCACTGAATACATTTACTTTAAAATATACTTTGCAAACCTAAAAAAACCTTAATGTTTGCTTTATGAATTTAATCTAGCACAGATTTTGTATATGAATGAGTGTTAAAAAAATTGGGCAGTAAAGAGTCAGATAGATTTAATATACTATTTACTTGAAGTCAAGTGATATCTGTTAAATAAATTGTACTAGTTGTCCTGGAAGCATTATTACAAGGGATTTATTTAATCATGCGCGTGCTGAATATTTGATTTTAGATATCCTTCCAATTTCCAAGACCATGTAATGTAATAAAACTAAGTTGGATATATGATACCATATATGATACCTAAAATATATTTATAGTTTACAAGTTTAGTACTTTAGTATCTTATCCCAAAATAGTTATAATCTAAAAGTTATTTTGTCTATGCAGATTAAATCTTTATTGCCCATTTTCAAAATGATAATGACGATTTTTATCGAGAATTTTATGATACCGCAACCTTGACATTGCTGATGTGAAATCATAAAAGTACTTTTTTAAAACTGTTTTGGATCGAAATATTGAACTTTTGTTCGAAAACTTTTTCAAGAAATATTCAACAAGAAACACCATAAAAAGTAAAATATGATTTGACAAAAATATGCATTTTGACAAATATGATTAGTATGAAAAGATTATGTTCTTACTAATATTAAAATTATTTACAAAACATTCGAGAAACTAATATATCATTCATTATAAGTATGTTCATGCAAATTATTAATATTTAATATTAATTACTAATATTAACATTTATTATTCTATGAAATTTAATATTAATTGACATAATTGTTAGACCTCACTATGTTAATTAATTATAGTTTAAATTATTAGTTAACTAAGAGGATTGTAGATGGTGATATTAACATCTTTTAATCTAAATTATCTATCTAATTTGAATGTATGCATGTTATTTTATCATGTGTTTTTATCTCTAATATCTTCAGACATATTTTTCATGTTAGTATTTTATTATACTTTTTGATACCAAATATGATATTCAATTATTTGATTGAATTATTCTCGACTGTTAATCGTTAATCGTGGATATCCACAGACTTTCCACTTCCTCTCCTTTATGTTGTAGATCTCTTTGTGACTTATGTAGGCGATCGCCCTATTGTTTACCATTTTTTATTTTTAAATCATTGGTAAATGCCAGAAATTGCCTAGGACTATTTGCTTTGAGATAGGGCTCGATGAGATTCGATGTAAGTAGTCAATTCCAATTAATCCTTTTGACACTAATTAGACTTTTTCTTTTATTGTAAGCCTAAAGCTTTTATTAGGGGTTTAGGCAGCGCTTGAATTCTTTCCATTCTTACATGAAGTTGCATTGCACTCTCTTATTTGAAACTGTAATAAATTCATATACCTCATTTTATTTAATTTTGATTTCGATTGTTACTGATATATATATACAATATATATACATATATATATATATATAATATATAATATATATATATATATATATATATATATATATATATATATATATATATTACACACACACACACACACATATATATATATATATATATATATATATATATATATATATCGTTACTTCTATGGAAAAAAATCTACACACATTACGCAACCCATTTCTATTTCGAAATTAATATAATTAATGTGCCCCTGATGGCGTTGATGTTTCTAGCAGATATACTGTTTTCCATTTTTACATTGATAAATACATTTTTACACTTATTTATAGAATTTTCCAAAGGTCTAAATTTCCAACTCTCACTAGTCACTTTTTAAATATAATTGTCCATTAACTAGTGAAAGCTGATTACAATTCATTGAAGACACAAATGCTCCCCTTTTAAGACATATTGTTAAATTCTAGTTTAGGATAATTTCAAGACTTTTCAGGATATGTTTAGGCTTTTTGTGCATTTTTTAGGAACTTATAGGATGTATTGTGACATATCACTAGAGGCTTTTGGAACTTATGGGATGTCTTGTGACATATCACTGGATGCTTTGGGATTTTTGGAGCTATTTTTAGGTTAGTTCAGGGTGTCTGCAGACTCTTTATAAAATTCTTCAGGAATATTATGGGGTTTTTTGTCACATTACTGGAATATTTTTCAGGAAACTTTTTCCATAGCCGCTTTTTCATTTTTCCGAAGTTAACTTATGGAAAATAGTCCTTAAACCTCTAGTTTACTTTTTTAATTTTTCCCAACATTTTTGTCAAGCATAGATGATGAGAATAGCAATATTTCTGTCTTAAAATATCGCTATAATAATTAGAAGTTTTTCTAATACTTTTGTAAAATGAATGCATCACTTTTAGATACATATTAAAAATACTTCTATTTTACAGATTTTTTTAAAAACGCATAAATCTTCCACTTTTCAGATTTTATGATTATCAAAACAGTCCGGGAAAGCTAGAAGTTAGGGACTGTTTTCTATAGGTTTACATGGAAAAAAGAAACAAGTAGTTGGAAGGAGAATCCACTTAATGGATGATTTAGGTTTCAATATTCGAATTATTAGTCAATATAGTTTATATTCATAATACCCAAACTTCACTTGTTTAATGATGCATTCATTTAAGCATTACCAATTTATTTTCAAAGTGCTAATCAGTTAACATTTTTCATATACTGAGATGTTTTCTTGTTATTTAACAATTTAAATTCAATTAATGAGAACTTAAGCCATATCAACTACCAATTTACTTATGACTTATTAAATCTTTTAATTCTAAATTGTGACTTTAAAATATATTGCAAGCCCTTGAATGTTGTATTTTACAATTTATTTTAATATGGAATGAAAAGTAAAATTATTGTATTTAAAATTATTACCTTTATTTTTCATATTTTTAAATCTGTTGAAAATTGCAATAGTATAACTATAAAATATTTCACTCGGAAAAACTTGTAACTGCACGTAAAGTAGGTTTATTTTTAAATGTAGAAAGAAGTCAAACTTGTATATGGAAATTATTTTTCTCCAAAATAAATAAGTAAATAAGGGAAAGCTCATTATAATAAAATTCTTTTAATTTGATCACACATTAAGACGTTAAAATTATATAAAAACCAGAGAGATTTCAGGCGTGAAACGCCCATCATAAGGGGCAGTGCAAAAACGGGGGAGGATGCACCACGGGCTCTTATACACATCCAGACACCGCGGACAAAATTTGCATATGAACAGTCAGATTACCCAAGATAAAAAAGGGATAAAACATTCCATAACGAAATTCACACAGCAGAAGTAAAATATAAATGACAGCTTTCTAGAAGTGAAAAAAAATAGCACTAAAAGCAAAATTAACAAAACTAGATATCTAAAAATTCAGAAAAAGATTTAACCCTCAGGGAGTTGAGAATGAGATGCCAAACGAAACTAAGGGTTTGAACGGGATAGAAGTTGCAAATTGAGTCACTATAAATGTAAACAAGAAAGATCAATCATGCATAAAGCAATGATTATGAAACGCTTTCCAACTGCAACGCAATTCTATTTAAACATCTCTAAAATGCGATACATTCAGCGGTAATATTTTTAAAATTATCACAATACTAAATTAATTTATTATATCTGAAAACTTAAAACTTCATCGAAAAAAATGAACTTCATTCAAATGACGTCATTGAAATATAAATCGCCAGGCTCTCTATGTAAAAAGATTAAATATTTCATTCATACACTTTTATTCCATTCCTTTCATTCATCACAATACTACAATAATTTATTTTATTTAAAAACATAAAAACCATGGAGGTAACCGTAATTTAACTCTATTCTTAAAACTTCATCGAAAAGGTCTCTTATAAAATCGTCTGTTTTCTATGTAAAATCAATGAATGTTTCATTCATATAAGCTATATTTCATACTCTAGAGCTACATAATTTTGCTTTAAAGAAATTCAGCAATTCTTATGCAACTCATTCTACATCTTTATGCGTTTACATTCTCCATAAGTGAAAATTAGGCTTCGTTGTAGAAATAATCAAAGTTTGATGATCATTTAAACTCAAATATATTGTAATTACGTTGATTCAGAATGTAGATGCACAGAATTTAAACAAAAATAAAGCGGATTAAGGATACATACAATACTAAATATAAATTAAAAGGAACTTTAAAAATCACGATTTCGACACAAGATGGATGCTATATTTTATGTTGAAGTGGGTCACGTGATCTCATCATATAATATGGGTGTAATTAATATTTTAATTTTTATTTAAAAAAACTTTCGAATATATTTTGCTAAAAATTTTTTCATATTTTTATGGGATAATTTGAATATTTCGTAAAACTTTCAAAGCAATTTGTGAATTTTAAATTCGCTTAAAAAATGTTTGAAAAATTATGTCCCATAGCGTTCAATGTATTTCATTTTTTCAGCCCGGGTTCAGTTCAAAACTAATTGGATAATATTGTTCATTTATATTCCCATGGGTCCCACAGACCGTCTGAACAACATACTAACATTTAATTTTGATAAATTCATTTTTAAGGCAGTTATATTGCTAATGGACAGACAGATAGACAAAGAGACAGACAGAATGAACAAAGTCACAATGACTTTTCAACTATGTTGTAAAGTGTTAATAAATCGGTTTTAGGACGGATACAACACTAAATATAAATGAAAAGAAATAGTCACGATGTTAACACAAAATGGATGGCATTGATCGTTTAAACTGAAATATATTGTAATCGTGTTATTTCAGAATATAGATGCACTCACAGAAATTAAGTATAAATAAAGCGGTTTTAGGACGGTTACAACACTAAGTATAAATTAAAAAGAACTTTAGAAATCACGATTTTGACACAAGACGGATGCCATATTTTATTTTGAAGTGGGTCATGTGATCTCTTCATATGATGTAGGTGTAATTATTATTTTAATTTTTATTTAAAAAGCTATCGAATATATTTTGCTGAAATTTTTTTATATTTTTATGGGATAATTTGAATATTTCCTAAAAGTTTTAATGCAATTTGTGAATTTTAAATTCATTTAAAAAATGTTTGAAAAATTAGGTCCCAGAGTTCAATGTATTTCATTTTTTCAACCCGGGTTCAGTCCAAAACTAATTGGGTGATATTATTCATTTAAATTCATATAAGTTCCACAGATCGTCTGAACAACGTACTAAAATTTCATTTTGATAAAGTCATTTTTACGGCAGTTATCGTGCTAACGGACAGACAGACAGAATGAATGAACAAAGTCATAAACACCTTTCAACTACGTTATAAGGTGTTAATAATAAAAAGGGATTTGTAACACAAAATATTGCGAGGATTATTACAATTAGAAAAACTTTATAAAAAACTTTACTTCTGACTAATTAACTAATATTTCTCCAACGAGGTGTTAGATCCAATTGAAACTTTATGCTTGATTACAATGATGGTAATAAATGATTATAATATCATTATAAATAGTTAAATCTACTCACAAATTTAAAAAATATAATTTTTTTTCTTTAATTCATGCAAAATATTTTTAAACACAAAAAGGCAGTATAGTGGATCTATCAACAAAAAAGTTCTCTACACAGAAAGAGAATAAAACTGCATACATATTAGTTTACCCGAGTTTCACTAGAATTTGAGAACTGAATCATATCTAGTTATTGTGGTGAGAATTATCAAATAAACACAGAGTTCAAACCTGTACAGTTAAGAATTTAAGAACTAACAATATTTTACATTTAATATGCTGTAAATAATCCTACAGAGTATAAAAAATCTAATGTAGGCAGCATCTTTGCAAATTAGACAACATTTTTGCCAATCTAGGTCAAATATTGTCATGTTGGCGAAATTTTGCCAAATTAGCTTTCAAGTTCATCAAACCCATCGCCATGCGTTATAGAGAAGATAATTTATTATATATAAATGACTGTTGGCAAATTATTGAGAGTTAAAAAACAAAACTATTACCCATAGCATCTTTGCCCATAAATGGAAAGAACTAGATCCACAAGAATAATTTAGACAAATTTGTTGCATAATATATTGTATGAAAAGTGAACATATTTCACAATAGTAAATACTTTTTCATTTTACGTAATGTTTTGATAAATTTATTTTTAAAACGTGCACCCAAGCACGGTTCATGCTAGCGTTCTAAAATTTGTGTCATTTATTTTCTAATGATAAAACATAAGAAATGATCATTTATGTAACAGTTCCGAAGGTTCTGATTTTCTAATGATTTTTATCTTCGAAAATTTGGGGGTCTTCCGAACATTATATTGAATTTAAAATCAATAGGGTTCTAGCATTCACCAATTATAATATTTGTACCGAATTTCGTTCGAAATCGTTCCATTTATTCGTGAGATATCTCATCCACAGACTTACGATATACACATTATACACGTATACGTCACTCCAAAAGCGTTCGATTCGAGTTCAGGAATGCTTGAAACGTGATCTTCCGTCAACAAGCTTGAATTCGAATTTTCGACCCCGTCATAATACTTTCCCTATACATTATACTACTTATATACGGAAAGTAATATGATATCATTGAAAAAGTAATCAATTTTATGTGCTTACATTTCAAAAAATATTTATCCAGTATAATATTTTCCGTATAAAGTATAAATAAAAAATTGTCTGTCCTTCGTTTGACATTTCATTTCTAATACAGGATTTACTTTAGCTTATTTTTCATAAATTTTGAAACTATTCAGTTACATATATAATTCATGAAAATATTTACAACTTTGTCTCTTGAGAATAACTTCAGGTTCTCCAACAAAGTGCTAAGAAAGAATAGAATTATATCTGCTATAAATTTGTGACAACTTGAATGATGTTACTAACATTGATGGCGGATTTGAAAGATATAAAGTTTGCCATTTAAAATATGCACGTACATCGTAAATTCATCGCCAGTCCATATAGTAGGGCATTAGAGAATGCACAAATGGTGTAGAGATTGAAATAGATTTATTATTAATAATTCTGACATAATTTGTTTTACCTTCATTTTTGAGGAAGAAGTTAAAACGATACCACAAAGAGCAAAAGGTAAATTTCTATTTTCTTCTACTCTGTTCTAATATTTTATATGCTTTAAAATTATGGATATTTAGAATGCAGTATCTATATGAGTCCATAAGAATGATTATTTATTAAATTTATAACACTAACAGGGTCGGTTTTACGACTGGGTACTTAAGTCGCCACTGAAGTCTGCAAAACCATAGGACCCGCACAGATGGTATTATATTACTTCTTTAACATCAAATTTTAATCTGGCTTGTGTTATATTTGTTAAAAAATGCAAAATAATAATATTTATAACATTTTCTAACTCTTATGTATCGCCATTTACATTTTTCCGTTTGGGTACAAAATATTTTTTTAATCTTTAGACGTCTTTAAAGTCCGCAATCAAGTGCCGCTTTTGCCGTCACTTTCATCTGTATTTACAATATGGCAGAAATTCAAATTTTGTATGATAAACTATATAATGTTGAGTCATATATCAGAGCCTCAAACTTCATCGTGGGTAACAAAAGGTTGTAATTATTATCTGAAAAATTAAAATCATCGTATAAGAAATAAATTCCGTCTGCTTCTAATTTTGAAAATGCTGAGTAAAAATAAAATTTTACAATTTCCTATTTAAATATAGATAATAATCATCCGAAACTTTTTCATAAGTCTCATATTTTATTCCCAGAAAGACTGGATTTACTTGAGTTTATTTTTTAATAACTTTCGAAACCATCCGAATGAAATAATATAATCCCTGAAGATATTTACTTTTTATTTTTTGAGGAAAGCTTTAGATTCTTCAACAAAGGAATGGAATTATATTTGATTTTAAATTTTTTATATTATCGCATACAATTTCTGTCATACGACACGAATTTGACAAAATGAATTATCTTTGATGTTTTGAATATATCTTTTAGGGAAATCAGCATTCCCTCCATACACTTTAACACCCATAGCGCCAGGGCCAACGGCCGTACCGTGCTGAAAACACCGGTTCTCGTTAGATCACCGAAGTGAAGCAGCATCGGGCGCGGTTAGTACTTGGTGAGTGACCACCTCGGAACGCCGCGTGCTGTTGGCCATCTCGGGTGCGGTATCCCCGTGGTTTGCGCGCTAGATTTTCACGCTGCCACAAATGCCGCCGTGTTCATGCGGAGTACGATCACGTTAAACATGTGGGTCCGTAAGTCCTTCCGAGAGGTTGGTGGTAGGGGAAGGAGGGTACGGTCCCTGTGGATGCTTCCCCACTGGGTTCCGGTCTAAATTGGGAGGCACTTCCCGGCCGTCCATACAGTTACCTTACACCTTTCTGGTAGGTCGGACGGTCTGGGTCTCAACAACAACAACCCATAGCGCCACGGAAATAACATGCATCTAGGAAAGTAACAAGCGTAGTTAAATGACGTGCTTATAGCGTCCCTAGTGGCGAAATACGGAATTTAAGAAAACTAACTCAGATGCTAAGAGAGATAGGCAAAAAAGTCCAATTTCAAAATGTACTGCAAAACTATGCTTTGTTTTTATGCAGTGCAAAACGATGTAGTGCAAAACTATGCTTCGTTCAAGCAAGCTTGATAAATTAATGGATGGGCAGTCTGTATTTCAGTATCCCCAGCGATACCGCATACATAGACTTTCTCTGTTATCAATGACTGTATGCTGTTCAAAATGCGCTTCTGCAGCGAATTCTGATGTGCATTATCACTGATGGTGTACATTTTGAGCACTGTGCACGTAGATTACTCGGTGAGACAGTTTCACGTGTATAGCACGAACTTTGAGTTAAGACTGTGTTATTATAAATGCCTACTACTTTCATATATCGGGAATTTTCTGTAAATGTTTCTGTTAAGCATCGTTTTGAACTAATTGAATACCATTCTTTCATTTCATAATTGGACTTTCACTTTTCTACCTATCGCTGCTGGTTTCTGAATCAGTTTCCTTAAGTTCCGTATTTCGCCACTAGGGGCACAACAAGCACGTTCAATTGACCGCATGAGTACTTTCTTATGGGTACATGTTACTTTCATGGATGCTACGATATGCACTTTAAAAGTTATAGGCGGTATACGGACTTTTCTCTAAGATTCCTATATAATACAATTATTGACAGCATATGTTAATTGCTTATTACAGACGTATAAATGATTTCGGTTTTTTTATATGTATGTTTGTAAATCCTATTATAATTACTTATCTAAAATATTGCTTTGAATGAGACCAAAACCAAGATTCTAGCCAAGACCAAAATCTAAATTCTAGCTAGAGTGGAATAGCTTGATAACTAAGCAAGGTAGCTTTGGGTTTGTTGACTATTAGGCAAAGTGATTTTGAGTTTTTTTATTATTCCTTTGTATTCCTTGTTTCCTCTCCGCCCATAATTCGAATTTTCAAAATACGAGATTACACCGATAATACAAAATACGAGATTATCTACGTGATGTGACCAATCGAAGGAGACTTAAGCCGCGATTCTGGCTCAAGTGGTAGTGCTCGATCATTTTGAAAAATAGTTTTGAGTGTTTTGATTATCCCTTTGCACCGTTACTCCTAATTCGAATTTTCAAAATATTAGATATTTTTTATTCGGTTTCAAGGCTAAGACAAATCGAATCAGCATTGCATCACGTCTCCTCAGCATGGCAAAATGTCCTCCATACTTAACTTGAATTATTAGCTCATATTGATTCCGAAACGATTTTTATTTCTTACTAATTACTTATTTAGTTCCTTCTTAATTCGTTCAATTTCGGTTTTGTTTCGTTTGTTCGTTTTGTACAGAAATTTTGTTATTAAAGTTAACTGTTTAACTTACAGCGGTTGTGCTGGTAATGTTCATTACTGCCATTTGAATTCCTTGCCGCTGTAAAAATTCCCGGCTTCAACACAAAATTGATCATATCAAGTAAGATTCTCATTTTTCAAATTTTAATTATCAAGAGAATATCTCACCATGTTAAACATTCAAACTGCTTTACATTTTTTAAATATTGATCACGTTGAAATCTTAATAATGTATTTTTTTTTACTCAATTTCTAAAAAGAAAGCAAGTTGGGCCTTTTTTACTTTCCTTATATACATAATGTATAAGGAAAGTATTGTGACGGGGTCGAAAATTCGAATTCGAGTTTTCGACGGGAGAGCACGTTTCAAACATCCCTGATCACGAATCAAACATTTTTGAAGTGATGTCTGTGTGTGTGTGTGTGTGTGTCAGTGAGTCTGTGGAGACGATAACTGACGAACGAATGGACCCATTCGAACCAAATTTGGTACAAAAATCACAATCCGTAAACACTGGAAGCTTATTGTTTTTATACGCAATCGAATGCTCAGAACCCCCCTAAATTTTCGAATGAAATTTTGAAAAAATCGTCAAAAAATTAAAACCACTAATAAAGTTACGCAAATAGACATTTCTTATGTAATTTTTCATTAGAAAACGATTGACATAAATTTTAGAACGCTAACATGAACCGTTCTCGAGATATTGTACATTTTTCAAAAAAATTATCAAAAAGTCATATAAAATTTAAAAAAATATTTCCTATTGAGAAACATGTTCATTTTTCATATGTAATACCATGCGATAAATTGAGTGACATCGTTCTCGTGGATCTAGCTCGTTCCATTCATGAAAAAAGATACTTTGAATAATACTTTTGTATTTGAACGCCAATAGTCATTTATCTGCTGTAAGAATAACTTATTTCTTAGTGCATAACGCTTGGCGAGATTTTGGCGACGAATTTGGCGGAATGTCGCCAACTTGGCGACTTTTTTGAAATGTTGCCAAATTAATGAAAATCTCGCCAAATGGATAAAAATGACTCTAAATCAATGAAAATGACGATTAATTGTCGAAAATTCAATATTTTGGAAAGAATATTAGTATCTACTATAAGATAAACCCGTTTTTTTTACTGTAAAAGTAGTAAATTCATTACATTATATAAGGAAAGTCATGTGTTGCCCACATCAGATTTTTTTTTAATACTTTCCAAATTTGCACAGAACCCCTGACATATGCGCGTGGAGTCTCTGGGTTCCGTGGCTGGGAATTATTGTATTTATAGTATTGTAATAGTACGAATTATAATATTGAAAGTATTGTAATAGTATACGAATAGTAATACGAATAGTAACACGGAATACGAATAGTAATACGAATATTACGAATAATTACGAATAGTAATACGGAATTACGAATAGTAATACGGAATAGTAATACGAATTGCGAATAGTAATTACGAATAGTTATTACGAATAGTAATTACATAATTAATTTAGTAATTAATTTAGTACGTAATTAATTTAGTAATTACGAATTTGTAAATTACGAATTTGTAAATTTGTAAATTTGTAAATTTGTAAATTTGTAACGAATTGTAAACGAATTTGTAAATTTGCGAACGAATTTGTAAATTTGTAACGAATTTGTTGCGAACGAATGTGTAAATTTGTAAATTAGTAATTACGAATTAAATACGTAATTAATTTAGTAATTACGCATAGTAATTACGAATAGTAATACGAATAGTAATACGGAATTACGAATAGTAATACGGAATAGTAATACGAAGAGTAATACGGAATACGAATAGTAATACGAATAGTAATACGAATAGTAATACGGAAATAGTAATACGGATATAATTACGGAATAGTAATACGAATTGAAAGTATTGTAATAGTATATTATAGTATTGAAATAGTACGAATTATTGTATTCCCTGGCTGGGAATTATTGTATTAGAATATAAGTGTTATGAGAATTAAGTTTGTGAATGTTTTTTCAACATTTACTCACGTTTTTACACATTGCATGGTGTACTGGGGGGGGGGGGGGGGGTTACGATAGAGTAGCGTTTGTTTTATTATGGTCGTGAATGTGACGAAAAGAAGCGAATATTTTCAGTTCATATTTCCAGAAGCAAGAATTTTCACGTTAACCATGATTGTCAAAAAAGTAAGTGCTAGTTGGATGCTCTAGTGTCAACTAAACTCAGTTGAGATTCGTCTGCTAGATAGATCTGCAGAAAGCTCTAAACAGGAATATTTTATTTGATTCACTTAAATTATTCAATCCTTATTGGAAACGAAAGTCTTTATGTACTTTTCAAATTTTCAAATCTTTGTCATATGATAGTAACTGCATTAAAAATATCGAAAAATTGCTAACATAAGCAAAAAAAAATTCCATTTATGTTCTTCCTTTTGTCTTAAGCTTTCCTTGAAAAATATCTTCATCAATAATCAAATTCTTTGAATCAAAATGTTACAAAATTTGTTTAAAATAACTTAAAGTAAAACATGTAATTTTATACATAAGTTATAAGTGTCAGGGAAATGATTCGGTAAGTTTTATACCAGTTTCTAAAGCAGAAATAAAAAAATATTTGATACGATATATTTTAGAATAGGCAACGGATAGATTTTACCAGAATTATTAATACAATTTTTTTAATAGAAAATTATTTATAAATTATATAATGTTCAAGTATGTATATTATATGGATTTATTTAAATCATATAAGCCATAATTTAAAAATCAAGCTTTATACATTATTCATTTTTATTCTATGTGATAGTAAATGTATTAAACATATCAAAAATTCCACGCCAAAAGCAGAAAAAAATTCATCACTGTTTTTACTTTGTCAAAAAGTCTTAAACTTTTCCAAGAAAGAAAAAGTAAATATCTTCAGGGATCATATTCTTTCAACCGAATAGTTTGCCAAATTTGTTAAAAATAAGCTAAGGTAAATCCTGTAAGTTTAGAAATAAAACATAAGTATCAGAGAAATGTTTTTACGGCTTTTATACTTATTTTTATAACGAAATCGTAAAATTTTATTTTGTAGAAAATATTCTCTAAATGAACAAAGTATAATCGATTATTTATTCTATATGAATTTTTAATATGATTACCACTTAATTAGATTGTAATAACACAGGTCTGTGATAGAAAAAACTATCTTTAAGATTTTCGCTGATTTTAATTCATTTTAAGGTGCTGAATTCGAAAAACACAAAAATAATGTCATCTTATGAATAGATATTTTATAAATTCGATTTTTTTTATCATTTTTTTTATTAGAGACAGTTTTTTTTATCAGTATTATTTTTTATTAGTCGTTTTCTATCAGCAACTTTTTTTTATCACTCATCAAAAGCAAAATTTAAAAAAAATATATTTTTTATCCTTCCGGACATTAGCAGGCTGCTGTCAATTGAAAATTTCTTGTCTCTTATGATTGAAGTAGAGAATGACTTAAAGTTCTTTCAAAAGTGTGGTTACTTAGTTTCTTGGAACCAATAAGGACTTTGAATATGCACTGATTGATTCAAAATGTTCAAAGATTTAAAGCTCCATGAATATTAAAATTCATTTATTGAATGTGCCAATCCTTTTTTGTACTTTCTCATGGAAAATTCAGATGCAGTATGTATAATAATATGGAAAACGTTTATCAAGATATTAAGAAGATAGAATTATGGATTCATAAACTTGTCGTTAGAAGTTGATTAATATGGGATAAATAGTAGGTATTTTTATTTTCTCTACAATATATAGTAAAGGACAAGCTACAATACGCACTTCGTTATAATATAAAGCCTTGACTGAGTCAACCGACTTCTAAACTGAAGCGCAGTTGCCAAGCGCACACATAAAATGTTTCCTCATTGGATAACAAACATTTCGTTGATTGTTTAATATTTGACAACATTTTTAAGAGTCAGATTTTATCAGTTATTGCAATATCTGAAGTCAACTTAATTTTCAGTGATATTAATATTTCATAAATTTGCGACATTTTCGTAAATTTAACAACATTTTTGTCAATTTGGAAATATATATCAATTTGGGCAACATTTTCCAATAAGTCGCCAAATTGGTCGCCAATGTCTCCAAATTTGACTCAAAGATGTCTCCAAATTTATTACAAAACATTACAAATAGACATAAAATGCTTTTCTTTTAGAATTAGATTTTTAGAATAATATATACTAGAGCTTAACGTACGACATTGAGAGAAAACAAAAATATTACTAATTTTAACAAACGTATAATCATTGTGTTGTATCTTTACCTCCATGGTATAATCACAATCGACAAACGTTGCCACAAAATTAAAATAACATTTAAAATGTATTAATTATGTATTTATGTGGCAACAATTAAATGTATTACATTTAATTGTTGCCACATAAATATTAAAATATAGCCCAACTATACTCAATGGGTTTAAGTATTGCTAGACAGAGTCTTTTAACCAAGTGCTTGTTCTTCAACGTTGATATTAAATAATAAGCTTTAATATGTGCCACGTGATCTGTATATAAGTATTTAAAATCCATTTAATTACCTGGAAATTATATTTCCCGTATCAGATAGAACATTTAATGGCAACAAAGTTTTATTTTCGGACACAGTGCGCAAAAGTTCCAAATATAATGTTCGCCATAAACGTAAAATATTGACTTTTAATCTCAAATATCTGAGTTCACAGATCGAATTTTAAAATTCGAGCTCAATAATGACCTGTAACTAAGCGAATTTTATAAATCTTCCAAATTTCACTCAAATCGGACAACACAAACATATTTAAGTCTCGAAGAAGCTATGCTCGGACCTCACTGGTCTTCATATGAAGGACAAATAACGATACATATTTCGCTACAATATACAGGGTTACAAGAAAGTCCTTCCTCAGTCCAATATCTCACCAACTACGGCAGCTAGCTATGTAATTCTTGTGCTGTTGAACAGGAATCCCCCTATGACCCTAACAATTGGACTGAAGGGATCCCGTGGCCTCCATTTTTTTTGGAGAGGATGCGTTAGGGGGATAATCTTGGCCCCTATTGAGGATAGGAGAAAAGAGGTAATTAGAAAGTTGTAGACCTAATTAATTTTAGTGTAAAACTGTTTTATTTACATACCAAAAGATAGAGAGGGCCACTCCGAATGAAAAAAGAAAAAAAAAAGCTGAAAGCTGTCTGATTAACTGTGCCCGGGGGATATTTACATACAGTTAAAATGTCGTGCTTTATGCTGATTCCACATAGTATATAAATAACATACGAGGGAGGTACGCAAAGACTTCGTGAAACAGTGGCAGGCATAGCACATTTTGCTATTTATGCAAGTCTATTACAATTACATACAGGTTTCCCACTGCTTCGGCACTTTATGCGAATTCTCCATCTGTCAGTGTATTTAAGGAAGAAAAATTGTCTGTTATGCATTCACATATTGCCTTGTCTAAATACACGTTTGTTGCTTCCCTATATTTTGATTTTCTGGGGAGAGGCGCTGCCCGGCCCTTTCCATTCTTTGTTATGAAACTAAAACATATTTGTACTAAACTATGCCTAACTCTATACCTTTTTCTCTATACTATGACTAGCTCTATAACTTTTTATTTGACTATTTTCCCTATCTGGAAAAGGGCAGAAATGCTCCCTCTAACTTTTCAAATAACGAGGTCCACGGAGTCCTCCCTCCTTGTCTCAACGTGTGGGTCATAGGGGATTTCCTATACAGCAACACAAGAAGTACATAGATAGCTGCTATAGTTTGTGAGATATTGCCCTGGGAAAAGGCTTTACTTGTAACCCTGTATATTAAAGGAGAAGCTACGATATCCATGCCCTCCCGCCACCTGATCCTATGAGATCAATTTTTTTTTACCTTAGGGGTGTTAAAAATTTCTAACATTGTCCTCAGTAAAAAATAATTGGTTATGCTACCAAAATGGTGGCTATTTAAAAAATTTTAATTTAAATTTAAAACCTCTTAATTTGCTCACGCAAGCAGTCATTTTATATGTATTTTTACCATAAAATAAATGAAACCATTTTGAAGCTGATAAAGCTAACAGTTTTTGAATCATTCGCAGTTTTAGTAATTTTTAAAAAATATTAGAGATGGTACATCTTTCAAAACAAAGTAAATATTTAAACCTTTTTATAGTAATTTTATATTCAGAATAGAGTAATCAACTGTTCAGGATCATATAAATAGCAGTTTTGTATAGATATTTCATTGTTTTTTATAAATTTATAGAGTATTTTGTGCTGGAGCACAGCTTTCGAAAGCTCTCCAAACACCGTCATCTTAAATATCAGTGATCGAGAGGTATCCACATGTGTATTTATCCCAGATCCTTGGAAACACATTCTATTGTATGTCTGTCTTAAAGAGCATTGATCATGATTTAAAATATATCATGTTCCAAAAATTCGCTATACAATAAAAATGGTGGCCTTTTTGACCGGCATGCAATAAAATTACATATATTTTATTTTTCTAAAATATGGCACGAGAAAAGCCATTTTATGAATATATTCATGCAACAAAATAAAGTAATCAATTTTCAGAATGCTAGAATTATCTTTTTCCAAGAAATTCTACATTTATAGGCTTTTTCCTAAAGAGTTTATGTGATGAAATGCTTCAAAAGCCCTTTTAACATCGTCATAATATAAGCCGGAAAGAAGGAGGCTCCACACACGTGTCCTTCTTCAGATCCTGGGGAATACATTTTATTTTGCATCTTAGAGAGTGCTGAACATTTTTAAAAATGTTTAAAAGGAAAAACTGGCTATGTTACGAAAATTGTGGCCATTTTCACCGGCTCGCTTTCAAATCAAAGAAAACTGAATATTCCCAATTATATCAAGTGAGTATTCATTATATACATTTTTGTTGAAGGAAACAAATTAACCGACTTTTAGAGTACTAGAACTAACTGTTTTTAAGAAATTCCAGACTTATAGACATTTTGTAATATAGTTTGCGTAATGGTATCATACAAAAGCTCATAGAACATCGTTGCAATGTAAGTAGGAAGAACGCAAGCCCTATACATGCATCCTTTGCTTTGATCCTTCGAAACACATTTTCTGCACACCTTAGAAAACGCTGAAAATATTTTAGTATGTTCCCAGAGAAAACACTAATAAATCTACAAAATGGAGGTCCTTTTGATTGGCCTGCCTTAAAATTAAAAACAAAATCTAAATATATTTAATCAAGTAATCTGCCAATGTTTTCATAAAATAAAGATCATTTTTACGATGCTAAGAGTAGTCATTCCTAAAATACTGAATTGTTTTTTAATTTTGAGTCAATTTTAAACATGCAGTAAGGGAAGGTGACTGAAAATGTCTTCAGGAACTTTCTAGACTATTTAAGAGGAATAGCAAAATATCTGCAGATATGCGGAAATGACTGTCATGCGTTTTCTCAGTTATGACTTAAAATACATGGAAGTGTTTTAAAAGATCATAGTGATTCTGCACAGCCTGAGAAAGGATACCAACACCATTAAAGTGTCCAAGACGGTATAGCTGATGAATGGGGGGGGAATACATGTGAATGGAGGCAAATACAGGTGAAAAGGGGTGATTAACTCTTTGTAGCACCTTTGTAAAACATCAACTTTCAGCTTTATCAAGAACCAGTTCCTTTCTTATCCATAAGTAAAATACACTTTATGCGAAGGATAAAGAAAACTTGAGCAACGTATATAAGTACAAATAATACAATAATGCAGAATAGAGATGTTTCGACGATAAGCTGAATCCCCTTCTTCAGTGCAAGAAAACCAACAAACCCGAAGTCCAAAAGATGAATGAGCGCCCATGTCTCTTTTGGACTCCGGGTTTGTTGGTTCTCTTGCACAGTAAAAGAGCATTTAGCGTATCCTCGAAACAGCTGTACACTGCATTATTGTGTTATTTGTACTATTGTGTTATTTGTCTTTTAGGAGTGGGTCTTCGTGCATTCTGTAATCTCCTTTCTTTAGAGTTTAGATTATTATTAAAGATATATTATTATTATTAATTAATTCCTGCATTAAATCTCGGGCAACGGCGGGTACATTTTCTAATATCTAATGCTAGTATCTATCTAGTATCTATATGCTTCAGATGTTTTGCTTTATATAAGGAATATTTAAAACTTTAAACTTAATACATTTTTCAAATCCATGTCAGGTGATAGTAAGAACGTTCAATAAAAAAAATTCAAATGCTGATTTAATTCTATTCCTATTTTTCCCTTTGTCGGAGAGTCTTAAAAGAAGTATCTGCAGGAATTATATTCTGTCAACCGAATAGTTTCGAAATTTGTTAAAAATAAGCTAAGGTAAATCCTGCCTTCCAAGGAATAAAATAGCAGTCTTAGGGAAAATTTTCAGATTATTTTTATCCTTATATTATACGAAAATCGTAAAACCTTATTTTGCCCCAAAATTTTCTGAAATGTGGGCAGAAGATGGAATTGATTATTTATTTGATTATATTATATTTTAAAATGAATGTCACATTTTTACCATTGATAAATCACTTTTTCGTGATAATGATAAGGTATAGCAGTAGTTCACCGCTTTGATATGACCCGTCAATTTTCTATATGGCATATTTTTCAATATTAGAATTTTATTGCTAACTCATCTCAGATGCGTAAATTTAAATACCTCAGAATTTGGTTATAAAGATTCAAACTTTTGAGGGACTAATCCATAAGGATAAAATAGTCTGATAAAAATTGTGCAATTTATAAAAACACTGAAATATAAAAGTTTTATTTTCCCAATTTAGAAAGTAAAAGCACAAGATAGCTTTTAGCACTTTCGGGCGTCAAACTTCCTTCATCGGAAGGCATAAAAAAAGCATCATTACATAGGAAATATATACGAAACCAAAAAGGAATTAAAATTTGCATATTGCAGTTACCCAAGAAGTAAAAACAGATTTTAATAAGAATTGTATCAATGTGTACATTGAAAACATGGAGAGCAGGAAAAAAATGAAAAGTAAGAAATTCAAACTAAAATCTGCAGAAGAAAGGAAGCGAGAATTTTTTTCTTTTGAAATATTTGTTACTTGTTTTTTCCTGTACTCTACGTTTTTAATGTACGCACTAGTATTTAAGCCTGTCAAAGACAGAGAAACTAAGATTAAAAAATTAAGCTGCCCTTTTTTTAAAAAGTTTTATTTTGTTTAACAGAGTGTAGTACTCAGCGTTGAAAATAGTTGTCTCAATTGAAAATTGGCCCATTTAAGTTCAGCCCCGTTGTCGAGTTTCAGCTATTTTATGTCCCCGGTGCGGTAATCCAACGTGAGAACTACCGTAAAACTATTCTTTCAAATCACACTCCAAACGTCGTTTTATCGCCAGTTCTGGTACAGATTTTATTTTGGTAGCATCTGCAAGCGGAGAGAAAGACGTTCGCAGCAGAGGGAAAGAAGAATTATTTTTAATAAAGGATATTGCTCATGAAGACCGTTGATTTGATTGCGTATCATAATGTCATTAGATAATTGCAAATAGTGACGATGTAAAGTATCTTATCGAAGTATAAAGTAGAATTTCAAATACTGGTTGGATTATAAATCCAATAACAATCCGACAAAGATTTATTCATTTTGTACTCCATACCACATTTCCACAAAAATCATTTAATATGAATTTTCTGATTTTAAAGTAATACTATGAAAATACATGTATTTAAGAACTTTGTATACTGTATACAGATTGTTTGCAATTAATTTAAGAAATGTTCCACACACATATATAATTTTTTATTTGAATAAAACGATTATATGCCAGATTTCGTAGTAAATATATGTGTAGGATGCGTATATTGTTCAATACTTATATAGTACTAGAATCAATGACGAAAAGATTATTTGAAAGGAAGGAATGTTTGTCATTTTAAAAATACAAAATTTGCAACATTTTAGGGAAATTTATTTGACTTTTTCAGTTTATGGGTAAAATAAATTAATTGTTACTTTCCCGACATACACAGTATAATGCAGTATTTTTCAAGATGTGTTGCGACGTGGTGGTTTTATGTAAAGCGTCTTAAAGATTTAAAAACGAGTAAAATTTTAATGCATAATTTGGACAACAAGGAACTTTTCTTATTTTGGGGTTCTGCCATCAAATTAAGTTTCAAAAGGGTTTCTCAACCAAATAAGTTTAAAAACACTGGTATAATGTATAGGAAAAGTTTTGTGATGGGATCGAAAACTCGAATTCAATTTTGTGTTTAGAATGAGGCTGCATCATACGCTTAAGGGAATCTGGTTGGCCCAACAGATGTATCAGTTGCCATCTTGGTCGGAATGATATGGTATATGCTCCATATTGGCAACAGTGGATCAGATAAGGTCCATGTAACCATCGCAGAGGCTTAGAATGTCCCAGACATAAAACTGCTTGAGAAAATCGTGATGTGAAGTGAAGAGATGAGTCAAATCCACATCAATGGCGTCGTTATCAGCCATTCGAAGGCATTTGCCATACTCCATGCATTCTGTATCAAATAACACTATTCGAAGACGGCTAGCAGAAGGTGGGATTAGGTGTCGACGTCCATCATCCGGTAGAGCTCGTTTCAAGCATCCCTAAACTCGAATAGAACGTTTTTGAAGTGATATCTGTGTCTGTGTGTGCATGTATATTAGAGTGTGTGTGTGTGTATGTGTGTGTTGAGATATTAGCATGAACGATTCTTGATATATATTGTGCGGTTTTCAAATTAAACTTAAAAAAATACATAAAACTAAAACAGTGCTAACTATTGTGAAATGTGTCCCCTTGCATATACAATATTATGCGACAAATGTGTTAACATTATTCTAGCAGATCTAGATCGTTTCATTCACGAGAGAATACACTTTTTGTAATAGTTTCGTATTTTGACATCCAACAATTCGTCAAAAGTAATTTATTTGTTTGTCTGCCTATCTGTAATGCTTGTCGATAAATGAACAAAATAACGCCAACCTGACATTTCATTTAAAATAATGCCAAATTAGCAAAACTGACATTAAATTAATAAAAATTATGCCAAATTTATGAATTATATATATACTTATGCCAAATATATTCAATATCTTGGAAAATGAAAATTACTTTATTTGATAATTCCTATCACTTTGGGTAAATCAATAATCTTTATTTAAGATATATTGAGTTTTACTGTCGTTTCAAATGCATACTATATTGTTTAGCGGATACTATCTATATTTCTAATTGTCAAGTTATATTTGCACAAAATAAAACTTAATTTGGTTAAGCTGTGAAGCACGCAAAGTCATTGACAAAGTCTTTTTGGCACCCCCACCCATTTTGTTTGCCCTCGGGAGAGAAATAAAAATATCCACCTCCGTTAGGTTCTGTCCCGTTGTCGATACTATAAGAATAGGAGCCCATAGCACTTTCTCCAGAGGACAAACTCAAGAATGATACATACAATATCAACTGACTTGACACCTACATTTGGGACCTTGAATGTCCAGGGGGAGTTGTGAGGTCTAAATAACCTTTCGATTATTATTTCCCTCAGTTTGCATTATAATTTATGTTTATTTACATTAACAATTCTAACTGGTTAGTTGATAGACCATTGCAAGGGTTCCCTTCTTATACTATTAACATCAGGACATTCTCAACAAGATTTTCTCAACAAGATTTTTCATCAGGATTTTCTCAACAAGATATTTACCTCTCATCCTTGATTGTGGCCATCCTAGGAATAAGCTCTCTCTCTCTCACCCGTGTTCTAATCACGTTAATTACATAATGATCTGCCTAATTCCAATTCTTTACAAAATGCATCGACATATAGAATTTCGTGGCTGTACTCTAAAGAAATGTATATGAAATAAATTTTGTCTTTCCAATTTAAATAATAAAGAAATGTATATGAAATAAATTTTATTGAAATTTCTTTTTGGATTGGATTATATCAATTACGGCCTTCAGGTTTAAAGATTACTTTGGGATTATTGAAATTTTCAATTTATTATGCTATCTGTTTTATTTTGGCAAAAACGGTTGAAATTCATGTACGGTTAGTCTTCTATTAGTACACGGGTATATCTTCTAAAATATAAGTTGCACGGTTATACCTTCCCATACAATTTTAGCGCTTTGATTTTGACGTATATATTGGAATCAATTACGGCCCTCAAGTTTAAAGATAATTGATATTTTCACTTTATCATGTCGTCTGTTGTACTTTAGCAAGGGTTTTTGAAATTAATATATTGCTATTTTCTACTAATACCTGGGCATATCTTCTAATATTTGGGAATATAAGTAGTACGGATATATCTTCAGATACAATTTTAGCTCTTTTATTATGGCATATATTGATTCAATTTCATATGTTCTGCAAATTTGTTTACCAACGGGGCCAGGCTATTTTATTCTTCAGATCTTCCTGTGAAGATAATTTTTGTATAGAGAGAACAGAAATTTTCTAATTTACGAGAATGTAAGTACCCCATATAATTTTAGCCCTTTCATTTTGGCATATATTGGCATCAATTACGGCCTTTGGATTTAAAGATTGCGGGAATTATTGATACTTTCAATTTATTACATTATCTGTTATTTTTTGGCAAATATATTTCTCCTACTGATACCCAGGTATATATATCTTATATTCGAGAATATAAGCAGTACGGGTATATTTTCCATTACAATTTTAGAGCTTTTATTTTGACATATACTGATTTAATTTCATATTTTTTGAATTTGTTTAGAAGCGGAACCAGGATATTTTATTCGTCAGATCTTCCTGGGAAGATAATTTTGTATAATACGAACAAAAATTCTTAAATTTCTTTTTAGGAGCATTAATTTAAATATCTTAATGGTTTGAATAACACTGGCATTTAGAATGCTATAAGAATTTGCACATGATTGAGAATTTTAAGTGTGTATATTATATACTCCGTACGAAGAACGGATATGCTGCTAATAACCATATAAAAAGAAAAACAAAATTGCGGGAATTTCTCCTGACGTAGAGAGCACGTGGCTGCTATAACCTTGAGAGAGAGCTCTCCTTCATGTATCACACTGGCGATAAAACTACGTTTGGCGTCTGATTTGAAAAAAATAGTTCTACGGTAGTTCTCATTTTGGATGATCTCATTCGTCCCCGGTGCGGAGGGATTCGGCGTGTTCTGAAACACTTTACCTCCCGCCCCCCTCCTAATTTGTCTACCCAGAGAGAAAACCATTAGGTTCGGTCCAGTGATTGATACTAAAAGTGGGTAAAGATTTGGCCTTCTAAGCCACCGGGGGCTGCTGTATCTGTAAAAACTTTTGAAAACCGACAATATCCTCTTCGTGGAGAAGGTGTGAAGTTCAAAAATTAGTCTCCGTTACGTTCTATAATATAATGGGTCAAAAATTCAGCTTACTGGGTCTGCAGGGAGCTTCTGGATGGTCAGAAAAGACCTAGAAATTATTATTTTCGCCCTTACCCCCGTGGATAGGAATCTGAAATACAGTTCTGCTATAGGTTCTGTACTCTAGTGAGATACTATAAGTGTGTAAAGATTCAGCCTTGTGGGTCACAGGAGGGGAGCTTTTGAAGGGTCTGAAAAGACGAAAACATGTTCAAAATATTAAACAATTATGTATAGTGACTGACGATACAATTTTTTTTTTTTGGGGGGGGGGGTTATTGCCGCTTGCCTAATATGCAAATTTTAGTTTGTATTTGACTTTGTATAAATTTCCTATGTAATGGTGCTCTTCTTGATCCCTTATGAAGAAGGGCGTTAATCTGAAGTGGGATATCAGAAGAAAAGACGATTAAAATCAAAGGAAAATATTAATTTTCCCATTTTCATTCATTAAAGCAAAGATGGTGGTAAAAACATCAGATTTTTGTTTTAACTTAGTTTGGATAAATATGATGAAATACAATTACCAAGCCAACCCCAAATACAAAAATAATAATAGTAGTAATAATAATAATGTATGAAAATTGGGGCTAAAGTTATAAACAATCAAAACATTAGAATGAGGTGTCAAATGTATGATCTATTAAGAATAATATAAAAATACGTAATTTCCCATATTTATACTTATTAACAGAATGGTATGATAGAAAATGTAAAATTTTCCCTTTTCTTAGCTTTAGAAAAAGTAATACACGAAAGCATTGCGACGATCCCGACGCAATCCATCCTAAACCATAGCAGTCTTGAAGAGCTTTGTGCCAGTCTCGTATTAGCATAATGCTTCGACCTCACTGGATGCTGATTCCATGTGCATATCCGGCCGCAAGGAAGATCTATGCAAATGCGTCGGCTTCGCTGGATGCTGATTCTAAGCACGACCTTGAGAGGGCAGAACGCCGCCACTTATGCTAATACGGTGTATTCATTCCGACTAAAAGCATATATAAAAGTTCGAGACAACATGCCGAGTCAGATGAATCGGAAGTCACTAGTGATTTGACTTAATGAGAAAGCCTCTCTGTCTATGATGAGTGGCTCTGATGTCTTCGTGAAGTGAGACGCTGTGCTGTTCGTTAAAACGTAGTGCGTGGATGCGGTATGCTAGCCAATGTTCCACCTCGGGAATCATTGTCATGCCGCTAGTTGATACGTGCTTTGCGTCTGCAAACGTCCGCCATTTGGCTGGCTGTGTCTTCTTGAAGTAAAAAGTTATTCTGGTCGGTGAAACACAGTACGAGGCTGCTGGATGTCCACCATTGATGGTTGTGTGTTGCATCGAAGTGTCTGGTTTTTGAAGAACTTGCGTATTTTTCTAAATTTATGCATGTTTGGGAGTTGCAAGTGACTTTGAATTCAACGGCGAGAATCGTCCATGTCTTTCAACTTTCATGTCGGTGAGTACTATTGCGTTCTCCGTATTGCATCTTCCTCATTGCTGCTGCAAATTTAATTACAGGTATTGATCTATTCGCATCCTAATAAATTTAGTTTTTAAAATGTATATTCTCTTTCAATCCTTATTCATTCTTTAGGCTTCGATCCCGAAGGTAATTCATCATTTTATTTCGAAAGGTAATTCAAAATTCCCAGGACGTTACAACATTTTATAAAATTTTCAAAGAAACATCAAAACATTCGGATTCTTGAAGCCCATTAGAAAACAGGAAGGATAACTAAATGTGGATATAGAAATTAAAAAATCTAAATATTGAAAGGTATCAAAAATAGAGGACATCATACTAAGAGCGAAATACCAATCGCATAAGTGTCCCGATCTTTGTCTACGTATAGTAATAAGTTAATGAGAACTAATTAATTTACAATACAGAATCCTTAATGGAAAGCTTGAATTTATGTTTTTATTTAATTATTTCTTACAATCTTTTTTTCGTTAATACTTCAAATATTTAAGTACAATATATTTTCGCTTATTTATACATGTTAAAATATTTAATTATGAATTATAATAATTCGTTTTTAAAGCTTATTTTATTGCATTATCGCAAAAACATATTGAAATATGAATTGGGTATCCTTTGAACTGCCATCAAAATAGTATATCTTCGCAAAAGCCTGTTATAGAGATTAGTCAGTATTTTGAACCAATATCTGTTAATACCATCAATGCTTTCATTTTAATTCCAAATGGACATTTATACAAGCAGTCAGTTATCCATGATTATGTGTAAGTGATTAGTATTATTAACTATGAAATCGGAGATAAACACTACTTGTAGATGCAAGAAAATTTAATCACGAAATAAGGGTGATTAAAGTATCCTTGTTTAAATTGTTCTATAGAGATATATGAACTAGCTCTCCAATATATCGTAACGCAAACACATTTTGTAGGCATACTCTCCAAGATGCTCTATTATTATTTCCATGAAACTTACATTCGTTTCTAGAATAATTTTATAAGAAAGCATTAAATGTCATGAGCTGGAGACTTCTTAAGCTCAACGCTATAATGCTCGCCTACCAGCCTTTAGACGCTGAGTCAAACAGGCCACTGCCAAATTTGTCTTTCACATTCTGCTACTTAGCGACTTTGGAAGAGAACGGATCATCCTTCGCTTTCTAGTAATTACAATTATTCATCTGTTTAAAACTGCATAAATGCAATAGCTGTAAAACTTCTGCATAGAGGGACACGATATCCAGTGGTTAACGCGCGGGTATTGTACTCAGACAACCCGAGTTCAATTTGCGCCTCTGTCCAAACTGTCCCCGTGTTCACGCTGAGTACAATCACGTTAAACATGTGGGTTCGAAGTCCTTCCGAGAGGTTGGTGGTGGGGAAAGGATGGAACTGTCCCTGTGGATGCCTCCCCCACTGGGTTCCGGTCCAAATTGGGTGGCACTTCCCGGCCGTCCAAACAGATACCTTACACTTTCGGGTAGGTCGGACGGTATAGGTTGAAGAAAAAGAAATCTTCTGTATAAAGGCATTATAAAAATGTACCTGTTGTACACTCATGATATAACGTCATGAGGCAGTTCAAACTCTGCTTTACTTTCTTCATCGGTAACACAATTTACTGCTGACATGCCTCATCCTAGCCTCAGGTTCTAGATAATATCGTCAAAATTGCAAAAATGCTGCTAAATTAGCGAACATAACGCCAAATTGGTGAATTCATTATTGAAATATTTTAATATATGGACTATATTGCTTATTGCGACTGCTATCAATATTGATAACTGTCAATTTAGAGTTGCGCGAGATATAAGTTAAATTGGCACTTCGAAATGTACATGTTGTCATCCGGGCCTGCATTCAACGTTAAAAAAAAACATTGTGCCAAATATCTTATACATCATTTTTTCACAGTGAAAGAAGTACATTTGTTGCATCATAGAGGAAAAGTCATGTGTTGCCCACATCAGAATTTTTTACATTAAAAACTTTAAAAATACTAAAGAAAATGGTGCAATGAGTGACATTTATTTCTACATTAAAAATTTTAAAAATACTTAAAAAATTATCTGAGTCAGTTTGATTAAATATTACATTAAGAACTTTAAAAATACTCAACAAAATAAGTGGTATTAGTTCTTACATGAATAATTTTAAATATATAGGTCAGAAAGACAATGATAGTTACATTTATAATCTAACAATGTGATAAATATCAATTACCGGCATTTTCTTGTCAACACCGGTATTATAGTACCGTTAAAATTATACCGGAATGCAATTTTTACTGCATATCCTAGCACAATTATAGTTTTATTTAACGATGATTATTCATTTTGAGTGAATTTATAAATCCCCTAGAGTTAAAAGTTAGAGAACCTTACATATGGTTCATAATTCATTTGAATAAAAGATACAATCACAAGTTTCTTATTACATTTTTTGTTTAAGGACTTAACCTTCTGCATCTGTTTATTTTTATTTTTTTCATTTCCCTATTCATTTTGAACTTTTTACTTTCTTCCTAATTGTTTTATCTACCGCTTATACAGTTAATCAGGATACATTATTTTCTATATTGTGCGTGTAAATATTCTTCCCTTATTCTAATGCTGTATGAATATATTTATTGAATATTTATTGTTTTGCCATATGCCAATGCGCTATCTCGGTCATAATTATATATATCACTCATCTCCGGAATCGATAGCATTCATGGCTTCATATTTTTTGGTATATTTGCCTTATCTTCTTTGAAGGTCATATTGACGTGTATTCATTTTATGGACTTCATTGTTATGCCACAAAAATGTCGAAACTGTTTAAAAAATGTCTTTTTACTAATGAAATAATTGAAAAAAATAGCATTGATTTGAAGTATGCGTTATAATTTTTGCTAATTAAATAATATCAAAGCTTTAATTTTTACTTTATAGGCATTGCAAAATATATTCTGTTGCAAAAAATATATATGCAGCCATAAGAAATTGAGCTACAGCCGCCAATTTTGGTATGTATGTATCATTTGAGGAGATATGCAAACGATTAAAATTTGGTTCCCCAAAACGTTTTTTGTATGGCAAAAAGGTTACATTTTAGTAAGTGGTAAATCCCCTCCTGGCAGCTATACAAACCGATATTCTGTGCGACATAGAATCAAGCTGCTTATATCCTTCTGCGGAAGATTCTGCCACAAATGTTGCAACTTGTCAGCTAATTCAGTGGTATTCTGAGAAGGCTGCAATTGCCGTCCTAGCGTGTTCCGACCGTGTTCTATTGCTGATAGGTCTGAGAACCTGGATGGACACGGGAGGGTATTAAATCCTCAAAAACATTGTTAAGAAAGTCGTGTCGTATGTGGCTGAATATTGTTTTGCTGGAAAATGGAACTTACGCGGCAGCACAGAGAGAAAAGCGAGATCCGTAGCTAAAGACAACATGCCTCCAATCGGACACTGTACAGTTCAACCAAGCTCAGCACCAATACAGACGGTTCTACTAATATTGAGGGGTCAGTGGTAGGTGCCTTAATGATGGACGTCGACACCTAATCCCACCTTCTGCTAGCCGTCTTCGAATAGTGTTATTTGATACAGAATGCATGGAGTATGGCAAATGCCTTCGAATGGCTGATAACGACGCCATTGATGTGGATTTGACTCATCTCTTTACTTCACATCACGATTTTCTCAAGCAGTTTTATGTCTGGGACATTCTAAGCCTCTGCGATGGTTACATGGACCTTATCTGATCCACTGTTGCCAATATGGAGCATATACCATATCATTCCGACCAAGATGGCAACTGATACATCTGTTGGGCCAACCAGATTCCCTTAAGCGTATGATGCAGCCTCATTCTAAATCCGAAAATTATTCGTAGCGCTGTCGAGTACATCTCAAAGGGATTTTTGTACACAACTTGTAGTATCAAAACAGAATATCCAATTTCAGTTGTCCGTTAGTGAGAAACCTGTCGTTTTAAATGCACCAGATGTTTCGTTCTCATGTGCGTTGCCTGAGCCTTATAACTTCATTGGCGCTCATAGTTTGATCATTTACATAACTCTTAAAACGGCATTTGCATGCCGAGTTCCGCGGTTGTAGTTCAATTTTTATAAGTATATATACACTCAGCTGCAAAAAAAAAATGTATAATCATCACCTATCAGCAGCTAGGTAGAAAAGACGTGTTCATATGGCAAATTTTATACTGCGTTCTTATAGTTTAACAATATCTGTTGTCAACTGCCATTACTTCAAAGCAGAAGAAGAAGAAATCAAAATTCAAATATAACAGTATTGAAGAACGTACGAGTAAATTACTCATTGGATCTGACAAGAGCGTCATTTAAAGCTCTCAGCTTCTTCCTTATGTATGCATTCTGCACAGTGATTAAAGTGTACTATGGATATAAGTTGATTTTATGAAACTGTGTTACGATGCTCTATGAAAGTCATATAAACGGTTTGTGATCATTTACATTTATATGTTTGTTTTAGATCAACAATATTAAATTAATAATTCCAACGCAGCCACAGAAGTTATCAAAGAAACTAAACACAATTTCCCAAGCTATTGAATTTTTGTCAGTTTTGCGGCATTTTCGAAAACTTGCCACGTTGGCGATATTTCACTAATATTTCACTAAGGTCGCCAAATGGTCGCGAAACTTGTCACCAAGGGAGCAGGACAGACATAAGTATTTTACTTATATAGCATACTAGAAAGTGTACACAGTGTTGTCTGGGATATAAATCAAGGATTAACAGAATGCATTCATTCAATTTTTCAAAAGGCGCAATCACACCCCACCCGCTTTTTAAAATAAAAAATAAAATTAACTGTTGGGCAAACCGCACCTGAAAGAAAACTTTTGTTTCAACGCATGTGCTGTCGCCCGCAACAATACGCCACTCATGGCATAAATATCCTCTAGTCTCTATAGCAACGCCCAGTTGCCAACAGCCAACTGGAGAAAACACGGAATAAAAGAACTCGATTTTTATGCTTTCGTTTGAAAATTAACAGAAAATAAAATAATGTAAAATATTTTTGGTAGAATGCGAAGATATACACCCATATTTTTTACCAAACTATTGTGCTAATCTTCCTTTTTCGGGTACGGCGAAATATGAAAATAAAATATAAAACATACAGATTTCGATGTATTAAAAATAAGTAAAAATAAATGAAGAAATTGTCCTATGAAATCGATTCAAAGATCGCTAGAAAGAACAGTCTTTCCGATGATGTCAAGATAGAAACTCTGCGATCGGTTCCTTAGCGACTTTCGATCGCCAAAGAACCGATTTGTGTTAAAATCGCTCAAAATCGTTCTTCAACATAAAACAATTAAAAACTAATTCTTATTTCTTTAAAATCACACTGAGGTCTGTCACCCAGGGAGTTCAACAAACCCAGTACCGGAAATCGCGACTGTTCAAAGCTTACAACTTTTCCGATACAAACGGCACACACATAGACATACAATCATTTCCTTTTATTATGGAAAGTGTGATCTCAGATAAAATTATTATTGATAATAATGTCGCTCTATCAATTTTTCATAAATGATAGAGAGAGAAATGATAGAGATAAATGATAGAGATTTCTTTCTACTATGAAAATAATGAATGGTAAACTCCAACTATATTAACTCATAGTATCCTCTTAAGAGAAAAATATATTTATTTACTCTGTCTTCTAATATATCCAATTACTAATTCGGTATTCTGAAAGCATTTTGTAGATTACGGATATTGTTGAAAGTATGTCCTTCCGTTGCAGGAGTAATATTGCAAGAGGGATTTATGTTATGAGAGAATTCAATATCCTAACGAGCATTGAAGGGTAAAAATAATATTAGGAATATTTTTTTCTTATATAAATTTTTACATGTGACTAACGATATAGTTTTAAAGGATTGATTTTACAGTGCATTATTTATAATAACCATTAGAAAGACTCCTTCCAACGCCTTGATCTCAAATGATTAGTTACTGATTATGAGTTGTGAAATTTTCTCAACAAATCCGTTACTTACTGAGCTATTGGGATTGTGAGAAATCCAAACATTTTTGACAAACGCGTTACTTTCTGGGCCATGCGGGTTGTGAGGAATCCACATATTTTCAATAAACGCGTTACTGACTGAACTATTCGTGTTGTGAGAAATTCATACATCCTCGATAAACACGTTCCTGATTAAGCTGGTCGAGTTGAGAGAAATTTACACATTCTCAAGAAACGTGTTACCGGCGGAGCTTTTGAACTGCGAGAAATCCACACGCTGTCAACAAATACGCAACAGACTCAGTTATTCGGATTGTGAGACATCGACACATTCTCTACAACGCGTTACTGAATAAGCTTTTCGGGTTGTGAGAAATCCACTCATTCACAACAAATGCGTTACTGACTGAGCTATCTGGGTTTTGAGGCATTCTCAACAAACTCGTTATTGACTGAGCTTTTCGGGTTGTGAAAAATTCAGACATTTTCAACAAATGTGTTATTGGCTAAGCTTTTCAGGTTGTAAACAATCCATACATTCTCAACAAACACGTTACTGACTAAATTATTTGGATAGGGAGACATTATCATCAAGCACGTTACTTACTGGCTGAGCCATTCCAGTTGTGAGAAATCTCCACATTCTCAACAGTGCACTACTGACGTTGCTATTTTAGTTGCAAGAAATTCTCAAGAAAGACGCTATAATAATTTAATCCTAGTGTTAAATCTCGGGCAACGGCGGGTACATTTTCCACATTTTTCTGTCTTTACACAATGTTCCTACTGGGAGCTTGAATTTCAGCAGAAACTCCCCCAGAAGTTGCATAAAGAACTCAAGAAAAGTAAACATTGTAACTGATCGGTGCCTATTAGTGGGTAATCTGATAATCTACACTCCTGTTTGTAAAAATTGCAACACCATGAAGGAATCATCAGAATTGAATGAAATTTATTCCATAAACGACCTATATCGATACAAATAAACGACTAAATTTATAAAGCAAAAATCAATGTTACATGTGGAAAATCGGTATTTGGTGAAGCCACCACGTACTGAAATAAGTGCTTCTATATGACGCGCCATCGAATCACAGAGATTTTGAATTTTTACCTGAGAAAGAGCATTCCAGATTGCTTCTACCCGAACCCAAAGTTCAGCTGTATTAGTTACAAGACGAGCGAGACATCGATCGACTAAATCTCAGACTTGTTCTATAAGTGATATATACTGTGAATAGGCAGGCCTAAGAAGAAGCTGTATCTGTTGTACTGAAAACAAGTGTTAAATATTTCTAGTAACATGCTGACGGGCATTGTCTTGTTGTAATATAGTTCCAAGAATGCGTTGAACGAAAGGTATGACTTCGGACTCCAGAACTTTTCTGATGCACCTGTTGCTGTTGAGATCACCCACAATTCTTAGCAGCTGAGATCGTCCAAGATACCCAATGGCGTCCCAGACCATCACGCTTGGTGTTCGTCCAGTATAACGCTGAATAATGCACACCGGAAGGTGGCGTTCACCGTTATAGCGTCTAAAGTAGATGGGACCATCATTTTACTCCCAAATTAAAGCGGGATTCATTGAAAAAAACGACTTGTTGCCAATCGGTACGCCAGTGTCTATGTTGATGAACTCATCGTAGTCACAGGCGTCGATGGTTTTGCGTCAGAGGAATCCTGTACAAAGGATTTCTTGTACGCAGTCCACGGTGCAACAGAAGCCGACGAATTGTTGAAGCAGACGTTGACACACCTGTTGTAGTGCTTTAACGTTCTGCCAACTGTCGATATGAAGCTGTATGGTCCATCACTGCCATGCGGGTGAGGTGTGTATCATCTCGTGCTGACGTAGCATTCGCCATCTACCTTCAGATTTGCGACTCATCCGGTTCTTTTTAATCCACTGCTTCCATACTCGCATCACTGCATTGGTATTGCGCTCCATACGAGCTGCTACTGCGCGATAAGAAAAAATCCCTTCACGAAGGCCGATCATTCGTCCCCGTTGAAACTCCGTAACTTGCTCATATGGTACATTCTGTCGTCGTAGAGGCATAGTGACTTCTCATGAAAAGTTTACCGCTGCCATAGAACCGTAGAGTATTTCCAGCGTACCGATACAACTTTTTATTCATACAGCTAAAACAGCAGTCAGAGGGCGCTGCTCAGTCCACGCACGCTGGGTGATTCTTAAATTCTAATCATTTGCATAGCACACCCTAATTTGCATTTGCTGTAAGTTTCATCTCACTTGCGTGATGCCTTCGTTGCAATTTTTACAAACATGAGTTTATAAGAATTATTCATATATCATACTTTAAATATTGATTACTGATGTACCGGGTGGTCAGAATTGAAACACTCCTACTCTGAGCTCACTATACATCGAACTACTCAGTTGAAGACCCAGACCGTCCGACTCATCCTGAGGACTTGAGCAACCATCGAACTGCTCAGAGTAAATGCTCCAAAATTGTTTAACCTACTATTCAAGATATGGGGAAAGGGATTACGCGAAAAAAAAATTAGTTCCAGAAACACCGATAGGCGGTGCTTTACAACAGAAAATATGCTGAAAAGACACAAAATAATCACAAAAAAAACAAACACATGCGATATGGAATTTTTTCTTTTTAATTTCTTTTGCTGATATGAAAAAAAAGAAGATGAAAAAATGAAGAAACTTAAACTGTCCTTGTAACTGCAATTTCGCACTGTAAGCACAAAAATTTGCATACACCCTTGGTTTGCAGCTACTATGTTCTGGACATAAAAGGGGATAAAACTGGAAAATTTTCATTCTTATCAGCGATGGCTGTCACACTGCCAGAACGCGCTTTGCTTGTGAAGCTGTTTTATGAAAATAAAGGACATGCTGCAGCTGTACTTCGAGAGTTTCGTCGACTTAAGAATTTGCGCAAAGGACCATTACTTCCACAAGCTCTCAGGAGAATGATCGCTCGATTCGAGAAAACTGGACATCTTGGAGTTCAGCCGGGTCGAGGACGCAAATCGACTCGTTCAGATGTCGTTGACGATGTTGCCACCGCTATTGTTGAGCAATCAATGGATAGCATTATACGCAGCATTCCCAGCGTCGATAAGGTCCTTGTGATATGAATGTTTGATACGTTCGAATAAAATGTGTTACAAATGTATATTTTGTGTCTTTTCAGAATATTTTCTGTTGTACAGCGCCACCTATCGGTGTTTCTGGAACTAATTTTTTTTCGCTTAATCCATCCCTCTCCCCATGTCTTGAATAGTATGTTCAACAATTTTGGAGCCTTTACACTGAGTAGTTCGATCTATAGAGAGCTCAGAGTAGGGGTGTTTTAATTCTGACCACCCGGTATATATATATATATATATATATATATATATATATATATATATATATATATATATATATATATATATATATATATATATATATATATATATATATGTGTGTGCGTATGTATCTATCTATGTATCGATAACCTATTTTAGAAGACGGTACATCAACATAAAGTAGAACTTGATTAGTTATCAATAGGATTATAAGCTCAGCTTAGGTGAATAGGGTTATCCATCTCTTCGCTTTAGCGATGCATCTAAATTCTGCTTTTGCATTCTAGTCAGTGTTTGTTGTCTGTGAGCGATTATACTGAGATAATACTTTGCTGATATATGATAATGTAACAAGTGGTATTTATATATTATACTTGCATATGTACTCGGCGGTATTTAATTTAAAATATATGCAAATTCCACTCATATTCAAAACGATATTGCTCTTCGAAAATTATAATCAATATTTAATTTTATTCCCCTAAAATTAAGCATAAGAACCTATGTTCTTGCTTTACAAAATTATCTTCAGAGGCATATCTGAAGAATAAAGTACTCTGGTCCCATTTGTAAACAAATATACAAGAAACATGATATATATATATATGTTTGGTTGTCTATTTTTGCAAACATTTTTTAAGCAAATGTAAAATGCTTAAGCAAATGTAAAATGTAAATATTGCTTCGAAAATTTTAGGGAACATTTAAATTATCCCATAAAATATATAAAAAAAATATCAGCAAAATATGTTCAGTAGTTTTTAAATAAAAATGAAAATAATAGTTGCACCCATATTATACGATGAAGAGATCACGTGACACAAAATAAAATATGGCATCCATCTTGTCTCAAAATCGTGATTTTTAAATTCCTTTTTAATTTATATTTAGTGTTGTATCCGTCCTAAAACCGCTTTATTTTTCTTTTGTGTGTGTGTGTGCATCTATTTATTGCGTCAATGCAATTACAATAGCTTTATGTTTAAATGATCATCAAACTTTGATGATTATACTTACAACGAAGCCTAATTTTCATGTATGGAGAATGTAAACACATCTAAGATGAGTTGTATAAGAATTGTTGAATCTCTTTAACGTAAAATTGCTTAGCTCTGAAGTCTGCAATATAGCTGATATGAATGAGACATTTAATTATTTTACATAGAGAAGCAGACGATTCTATAAAACTGTATTATATAGTTTTAAGCATGGAGTTAGAAAGTACTTTCACCTCCATGGTTTTAAGTTTTTAAGTAAAATAAATTATTGTAGTATTGTGATAATTTTAAAAGTATCGCAGCTGAATGAAAGGAATGGTAAAAGTTTGTGAATGAAATATTCACTGCTTTTATATACAGAGCCAGGAGTTTTATATTTCGATGACGCCATTTGAATAAAGTTCATTTGTTTTCGATGAAGTTTTCAAATATAATAAATTATTGTAATATTATAATAA